>HG983359.1:180866-223351 GCA_900006255.1 Xeromyces bisporus
AGGGTTGTGCTTAGGCCGAATGGGGCTGCCATGATTGCAAAGGATCTGTTATTGCCATTGTTAGCTGTATGTCCATGTCTCGATGAGAGGATACGTACAATCCCAGGATACTCAGCATGCTCAGATTCCGAGGCAATTCACCCTTGTACCCCATCTGCGACAATGCCTCGTCGGCGCCGGCGGTGTTTGGAGGTTGAGACATAATTCGACAATTGAGCTATACACATTGACAGTGCAGGTCTACTCGAATATCATCAAGTCAAAGAGTAGTGAAGACGAGGAGAAACCACATTATATATGATACTTATCCTAGACCTAGCACTTTAACTAAGTTCAACCGATGAAACGTCTCCAACAATCTTATCGTCCGTGAATAATTCGCCGTACGCAAAATTCCCGAGAGAGAGAAGATTGACAGACAAGGATAGGCGAATAATCCGTGTTGAACCTGAAACCGAACAAGAGACAGATTGAAGTGCATTCCAGAGTATCATATCATATAAATCAGCAGCAGGAAATCATCTCTAGGGGTATCAAGGGTTCATCATTTCTTTTCTGCTTTTTGCTAGTGTACGTGACTCAGGAAACAAACACACACAGTAATAAGGGCGAAAGTAGGCCCGTAGAGAAGAGAAGGAATAAAGAAAGAAAAATCGTCGAGCGGAGACAAATACCCGTCAAGACGAAGACTCAAGAGCGCTCCTGTAAGCCGCTTGCTTGACCAAAGCCTGGCAAGTCAACTCCTCCGACTGGAAGTGTTGAAGAGAATGAAGAGAAAGAAGAGCCTGCGCCTGCGTCCCGTCCTTGTCTAAATCCCCCTATGCAAACATCTTCCTCTTTATTTATTCTCGTTGGTGTCACCATAGGACTCCTGACCATTCCCGTTTATCATAAATCCGCAACCATTCAAAGGCAAGATGATCCGTAACCGACCAGCCAGCGGTTATGGCATCGTGAACAGATAGATCGTGAGAAGAAAGACAAGACCAAGCACAGAGCAACATAAAAGAAGAGAATAATCATAAATATAGACATAACGCCACCATCATGCAGTCGTCAATCCAGTTCAATCGTTATATGAAATGCAGGTATAACCGCAAAAGAAAAAAAGAAACATAAAGAAAACAAGCAACAGAAACGGCAATATCACGGGCTCAACACGGCACAGATATCGTCAGTGCCGTCTAGTCCAAAACCAGCCATATCGACAGAATGCAACGAACCAGGCCCACGACCTAGAGATACTTCCGACGAGGCATAGTCATGTTTGAGTCGCGTGTGAGGGCCAAAGAACGGTCGATTCTCTTCATTCGGCGTATTCCCATCACCAGCTGCCCAAGGTCCATTCTGCCAAAATCGAGTGTTCGCTTGCTGGTCACCGAAGAGGTCCTGGTGATCGTGGAAACTCCGAGTCCCATCCTGGTCGCCGTGGTTGGTAAAGCCACTGGGCGACTGGAACCGCATGAGCGACCGACTGAAATTGGAACCAGGTGAGATGGCCTGCAGAGGCATGTCCAGCGCAGACGTTGGAATGGTGTTCTCGACGGGAGTGATATCGATGGTCGGGTTATCCGTCTGTCGAGCCAGCGCCGAAGCCAACCGCGGATTGGCAGCCGAGTTCTGACGGCTATGACTTGCCGATCGGTCAATAGCCCGTTGCACGAAGCTACCGCAAGTCTTGAGGATCTTTTCTTGATTCTCCTGCGACAGACTGGCAAAGTAGTCGTTGGCCAGCGAAGACTTGGGCAGTTCCGGTTCGCACGGTGTCAGGTTGAAAGTCTTGACGGCGTATTGCGAAAAACCAGACGGCATGTCATAAGGAGACTGGTAGACACTGGGCGCCTGCGCTCGTTGGTGACTCAAAAAGGCGTACTTGCCAGCCACCTTGGCAGTAGCAGCAGCAACAGCGGACTTGGCGGCGGCGCGCTTGTCGACCGGTTCAGCTTTACTGGGCTGTGGCTGTTGATCCGACTCCTTTTTTTGTAACAGGTCCAATCGCTCACGCTGACTGACGAAGCGGAGCATGTCGAGAAGGTGGGTCACCTCTTCGGAGCGCATGTTGAGAGGCTGCAGCGGCTGCAATGTGCCATCAGCGGCTTTCGGTTGCACGCGGTGCTGGGCCATGACGAGTTCCAGCTTCTCCAAGCCATTGTCGGGCGGGGAGGAGCCCACGGGCCCGAATACGGTGTCGACGACAAGCTGCGGGCTGACAATGGTGTATCCGACCAACTGATTGGTGTGGTCGGTGATCTGCTGGAGATGGCGACGGGAGACGAGCTCGCGCACATTGGAAATGGAGTTAACGGGGAGGTTGGGCGGCTGTTGTGGTTGCTGTTGTTGCTGCTTGGTCGGTGGTAATTTCGGCGGTTGTTTTTGAAGTTGGGAGGATTGCGATCGGTGACGAAGATGGGAAGGGTGGGAAGGGTGTTGTTTGGACGTTTGAGGATACGGAACATGGCGAACAGCAGCGGCATTGGCGGGCAAGGAACGATAGGCAGACGGCATCGCAGGAGAAGAAGAGGGAGACGAAGTGGGAGGAGGAGGAGGAAGCGAGAGGGGAGGACGCAGCGAAGAAGAGGCCGAGGAGGAGGCCGAGGAGGAGGAGGGAGGAGTACGGAATTGAGAGGGATTGGAGAGCGGGAGGAGGTGGTGGTGGGCGGAATTGTGGTGGTTGTGGTGTTGGTGTTGGTGTTGGTGGTGAGGAGGAGGGGCAGTAGTAGTGGTGGTGGTGTTAGTGGAAGAAAGTTGGCGGGAAGAGGGATGATATTGGTGGTATTGGTGGGGATTGACCGCAGCACCGCCATTCGAGGATGATAATAAAACGGACGGCGAAGGCCCGAAGCGACCCAGCGACGGCGACGAAGCAGGAGAAGGCCTTATAGAAGAAGCCGCCGAAGAATGCGAATGCGACCAAAGGCCCGATGGCGGCGGCGGCGGCGGCCTGACGCTGTCCAGGAAATTGGCCCGCGGGTTGTGCACCGCAACGCGAGGGTTGTGCGTATACTGAGCCCTACACTCGGTCGACAAATCGCCCAGATAATGCCACATCTGCTCCTCTTTGTCCAGATCGACCCTCTTGGGCGTTGTTTCGGTCGGCAATGTCACCGTCGCAAATTCCGCCCACTCATAAGGCAGGTTCGCGTCGCCGAATGAATTGCCCGGTTGCGGCATCGCCGATTCCAGTTCCTGGCGTCCCCCAGGCTTACGTGCCAGGTGGGCGGGTAGCGGCTTAGTGCCCGGCGCCAGTGGCATGAAGTTGCTCTTTCGTACTACGAGCATCCAGCGGTACGGTAGCTCGATTACATCCCCTCGTGGAAGTACTTGGAGGAGTAGGGCTCGCTCGTCCTGTCGGTTCTCCAGCACTGCGGCTCCGACGATTTCCTTATCCGCCTGGAACTGCACCAAGTCCCCTGCTACTAACGCCGCTGCTGTCTCCATGAGTTTGCTGTCTTTCTCCAACGACTCGCCCCCCGACATCCAGCTCTGTCGCTTCTGACGATGGAACTTGCATTTCAGATCGACACTGGGAACCGAGTATTGGCTTTCATCATCGGCGACCACCGTAACCGACCCAAATTCAATTTGCACTCCTGCCAGGAGAGCGCATGTTGGGTGGTATGCTCGCGTGCATTTGCCAAAGTTGCACTGAAAGCACGCTCCCCGGACTTCCCGACAAAAGAGACACTTCAGTCCCAGACGCGCCTTGGGAATCTTGTCGATGTCGCACACAACCTCCTTGCCAGACTCGTCGTGAAGAATGCTCGTTTCCTCAATATACATGGCACATCGACGATGGGCTTGCGACTGGCCGTCTTCGGTCGGGAGTAGCTCCTCATAGTCGAAGTTGTTCGGACAGAGCACACACGGGGTCACCTTGGGAGCATCGCCATGCAGCCTCTGTCGTTTCACCCGTGGCTCTTCACCGTCAATCCGTCGCTTGCGACCGCGGGTCGACGTCTTCTCTGGTACACTACGTGGAGGAGTAAGAAGTTCCGACGCGCCTTCCAGCTCGTCCACATCGCCCTCCAAGTAATTATACTCTGGTGTGGTCTCGCCCCGTAATCTCCGTTCAATGTCCTCGACGTCGATCCAGACGCTATCCGCCTCGCAGTTACACTTCTTGGCAATGCGCCCGTAGTCAAGCCACTTCTCCGTCGCAAAGTTGACTGACTCGGCACAGTTGTATCCCAGATTGTACCCCGAATGATAGCCGTATGGATAAGTTATGACGAATTCACCTTCGTAGTGGACCAGTTTGTTTACTGTGATTCCATACTGCGACTTGAGGATGCTGGGAGAGACGAGGTACGTCTTGTGACGGAGAAACTGGTCGCAGTTCTTCGCATCGCTCGGCCAGATACTCCGCATGGCCTGTTCAAATTGCGGTGCGTCCTCTTGCGAAATGCTATACCACTGCTTGGGGGCACCGAAATGAATGTAATTGATGCTGTAAAGGTCCACATCCTCCAAGTGCCAGGCAAACGTAGCCTTCCACATTCCCAGGTATAGATAAGCTGTATTCACTCCAGGCACATTTTGCCCTAGGACATCAAGTAAATTGGGCAACTTGGCCACGTTCCACGAAGTGGTGATGTTCTCGTCGAAAAGCGAACCAGGCATATCCGCACCGTACATGGGGTTATTGAACATAAGCGATTTCCAGTAGGCCGTCTCCAGCTCAGCGCACCTTTCTGGCGTATATTCCTCATTGTCGTGAATACGGTAGTCGAAGTCTTTGAACGACTCTTCGTCCACGGCGTCATTCGTCTCACCACGGTTATTCTTCCTCCGTGCCGTCACCGACTTTGGCTGTCGACCCTTTGGTTTCGGAGTGGGCAAGGATTCTCCATCGCTTAATTCTTCGTTTTTGGTTTCGACGGGATTGGTCTCGGGAGAAACAGGCGTCGGAGGACCTTCGGGTTTAATCTGATCGAGGTTCTCGTCCGGGGACGGCTCTTCTTTCACTTTAACTTGCTGGTTGGACCGCTTCGGAGGCCTCCCTGGCCGACGCCTCAACGAATCTTGCCGAACAGGCTGGGGTTTCGTGGACGAAGCGGCACGCGTTAAACGTTCCTGATTTCGGCGTCTCTCACCTCTTCGGGCGGGTGGCTGATTACTGCTTCCCTCGCACGTAGCTTTCCATTGGGGAAGGTTGTAAGACCTCTGCTTTTCAATGTTCGCTTGTGTGAAAGTGCCGTGGGAACCGTGGAATTCTTGCATGATGGGATTCTTGGCGCGGATTTTCTTGACAGCTTCGTCGAGGGGAGGAAGAGCATCGGACCTATGAAACAAAAGCAATGACTTAGCACAATACTCGCCAGGCATCTTTTTCGTTTCGTTCCTACACTCACCATTCCTTCGGAGGAATAACCTTAATAATCCCAGACTGCATCCCATACTTATCAACCTTATTGATAAACCACTGAAAATCGCGAAACTGATCCATCGTCTACGATAGCAAAACACAAACCAGTCAGCCCAAAAGAACAAAACCAAAACAATAAAGAAGACAGAGAAGGAAAGCAAAACACACCGGCTTAAAAACCGGAATCCTCCCCCCATCATAGAAATGATCAGGCTCCACATCCCCCTCAGCCTCCGCAGGCGCAGGCGCATCCGCAGGCGCAGGATCGGCACGAGCATGGGCCTTCTTCGCATTGCCGTCGAGTTCTAGATCGGATAGATCCGAAACCATACCATCAGGAGCATCCGTTTTCCCGTTGGCACTGTTAGGAGGAGTGATGGAGGACGGGGCGGCTTCGGTCGCAGGAGCGCCGGCAAGCGACTCGACGGGGTGTTGCGATTGATCGAGCGCTGCCGCCATGGTTCCGGAAACAAAGCGGGATGTGCTTAGTGAAGGAACGTCGTATGTCGAGGTAAGATCCTAAGGAAGGAATATTTAATTCGCCGTCTTGTGTTCTTATTCTTGTGATGTATAAGTTAAGAAAGCGACCGCTGCGATCGCCGGCGGGCGGGAGAGCTGGAAGAAGCTCCCAGCGGTCGCGAAAAAGAGAAAATTGAGAAGAGAAAGAGAAGAAACCAGAAGGACAAAAAAAGAGACTAAACGCTATCTTCCGGCGACAAGAACACTCAGAGAAGCGATAGCAGAATATCGAGATGGATTGGATAAGGAGAGGAAGAATTGGTCAATGGAGGTTGTTTTTGGGAGGAGTCGTCGAGCAGTGGAAGAGGTCAAGTCGGAGGAGCGTACGTGGGCTGTGGCTGTTAGCTGCAGTGCTGTGGATACAGCATAATCCCGTATGGTCGGCCGTTGCGATAAGCAGAACACTGGGTCAGGATGTGGAAATAGTGCAGGTAGCAGAGCACGTGACTGAGAATTGTGGCCTGATCATTGCTGCCTTGATGCCTGGCTGCTCAAATTTGCTGATTACTAATTAGGCAAAGTCACGTGGTTAGCCGCAAAAGCCACGCACTTCTCTTCCTCCGCCCACGGACAGGCCCGCATCGGATGCGGACGGGCCAGTGATCTCACCACTTGGCCTGCTCTGTTCTCCGGAATCGGACTCTGATTACATGTTATCTCGCAGGCTATTTTTAACTAGGTGGGGGGACTATGCATGTCAATTGTCAAATAACTGTGCCAAGCTATATAGAGCTGGTCAGGTCTGACTAGTAAAAGAAGACAAATCTCGTCCAGAACGTAAAAGAACAACATCTGATCCAAAAAAACTCCAGACTCAAATGGACTATGATAGAAAAATCCAAACCTCTGTGCTCCGTAGACCCAAAATTAATATAACCCTAACTAATAATCCGTCAAATGCAACTTCTTCCCCACGACCTTTGGCTTCACCGGTTTATCCCCACGTTCCCGCTCCGTCGCCACTCCTTTGAGTGCATGCAGTAGCATTCCCGCATCGAAGAATCCATCTTATGTCAAGTTAGCCAGAGCAAAAGAAATCTCACACAGAAGAAAAAGGAACATGTCACTTACATCCTCCCATCCCGTCATCCTCCATATCCAAACCGTCCGTCGTTGGCGTCTCCAACCCACGATACGAGTCGCTTCGGACAATCCGACCCCGTCGGTTGTTATGTTCGGCCTGGCGCCGCTCCGCTAGCAACTCCATCTCCCGTGCCCGACTGGCTCGCGGGCTGTGCATCCGCCGGTTCGTCGCTCGCAACAACTTCCGAATCTCAACCAGGTACGACTCCAGGTTGTACATCAACCGCCCCGTTTGTCGGTGCTTGGACGATGCGCAGATCGAGATCGATTCGTCCTTGATAATGTACCCGATTCCGAACCCGTCGCCAGAGGTCGGGCCGAACCCGAAGTGACGCAGTGACGGGTTGCCGCAATTTGACGTCGATAACACCGTGTTGTTGATCTTGTCCCAGCCTGCGTCGTTGAAGATGGCCGGCGTTGCTGGCACGGTCACGGTGTGGTTGCGCATGCCGCCGCGGTGACTGCTGCTGGAGTAGTTGGATACGCATTCGTCATCGGATCCAACCGACGAGGGCCGTCTCCACGATCCGTCGTTTTCGGCGGGGCTGGAGTAACCGTTCGAGCAGGTCTCCGTATTGTCGTGTGGAAGGAACAATCCCTCATAAGCCGACCGTTGCCAGACGCAGTACAGCGCGTAGAGGTGGCGATCAAACCCTAGTCCCTTGGAGCATTCTCGTGTGATTGCCGAATGCTTCTCCGTTGCTCGCCGGAGTGCTTCCACCTTCTTCTCTGCCGGATTGTCGCCCCAGAAAGTCTTGACAAAGTTCGACGACGCCTCTGTGACGGGTCGAACCGCCTCGGTTCGGCCGTGGAGGAAGACCTTTGTCATGGCTGGTTCGTATGTGCTTTCAACCCGCCCATACAGCCCGTAGTAGGCGGCTTGGAAAGCCATCTGCACAAACGCGTCGGGCGAGAACCCCATTGACGTGATAAAGTTCTTCCCGTACCCCTGGAAATCAAGCACCTCAAATTCATGCTGTCGCAGAAGATCCGCCAGATGAGACTCGGCAAAACGCAAGGCGATGCTAAGTTCCGGTGTCATATCCCACTCCAACTTCCGGGGCGTCGTGCTGACATTTCCGAAACTTCGGGGATCACGCTTCGCCGGATCGGGACTGGACGTTGCCCACAAACTTGGTGCCTGACCGTTGATGGTTCTGGCGAAACGGAGGATGGTGTCCGTGTAGACATCGCTGGCGAATCGCAGGACAGTGTGACCATCGACGCCCGTGTGTTCAAAGTTGATACCCGCACTGCCGTTCTTGCACACGATGATCTGGAGCTTGTCATACCACCTGTTGGTACAAGTACCTGACTGCACACCTTTGACAACCTCGCTCGTACCGCCGACCATGTTGGCGCAAAGGTCCGCCGTGTTCGACGGCTCGGTGTAATCAAGACAAAGAACGTAAAGCGCAGTGTCAACAATGCTCAAGCACTCGGCGTTATTTGAGCCATCTTCTCGAGTCATGATATCTCGCAGACTGTACCAGACCTTGCGATTCTCCGTGCTGAGTACGCCAATTGCACCCTTGGCCGCCTCCTGGATCGGAATGTTTCGAGCATCATCGAGGATCACTTGTAGGTTGATCGAAATATCCTTCTCCGTCATGATCAGGTCGCAGTTGTCGTCAAGGACGTCGAACCAATAGAATTGACCTCGGCAGAGGACCACGATGTGCTTCGCAGTGGGATCGTGACGGATGACGCACCCATGCCCTGTGGGGACACGGGCCGTCCCGAACAACCTCGCGTACTGAGACATGCATAGCGGTGTACCACGAGCCGTGTCAGGTGGCAATTCCTCTCGCTTTACCGCCCGAACAAAGTTCAACGCTGACACCACGAGCGACGCCGCTCTGGTCACTTGGTTATTTCTCGCAGGTGTAGGGTCATCTTCCAGTAAAAAGAACGGATTTAAGTTGAGGACAACAGCTGCACGGTGTCAGAACACATTATGACAACTGACGGGGAAGCATCACTCACGATTGTCGTAATTTAAGTATGAATCGTACCCTACAAGACGGGAGAATAATCAGTCTCGGCGTTCCATTCATCCATTCAAGACATACAGCATAAGAACTTACAGAACTGTTCAATATAACTCGTCTGAGAATGGGCGTAATTCTTCAATTTATCCTGCAGTACAGGACCATCCGTCCTAAGGAAATCCTGCACGGCGGCCTTGGTATCTTCATGTTCACCCGGCGACTGCAACGGCGATAAAGATTCGAGATACTTCCTGCAAGTGCTCTCAAGGTCCGGGATGGGTAATTTCGGAAGATTATGTTGGTTCGCGTAGGTCAGGCCATTTTCTTTCGGAGCTCGTTCCGGCGCAGTAAGAGCAGGCACGGGAGCGGGACTGGGAGCGGCAATCGGTTTGGAATTGGGAGCTTCCGATGACGTTAGGGTATCCATGGCGGTTGGATTGGGGCGGCCGGTTGTTCTGGGCTCGGAGTCGTGTCTGAGGGTATTGAGATCGTCCATGGCATCACTCAAAGCCCTTGGGGCCGTAAAGTAGCGGACTGCCGTAGAAGAATATGCCATGATGTCAGCCAGAAAAATCTTTTCAAGCAATTGGTTATGCCAGTGTATCAATTTAGGAGGGGTAAGTGTGAAATGACCGGAAACGACAAGCAGGGCACGAACAAGAGGCGGCACCTCACGACGTTAAATATGCAGCGAGGACAGAAGAACAATAACGGCAGGATATCAAAGCGAAACACCGGCACATGCAAACTATTTTAATGAACTCCCATCAATCAAAGATACGCGAGACCAGAGATAATTAATAAATGTCGAAACCGGCAGAAAAGAAATTGTGGGTACCCCACGCTGATTGACCTGGGGATAGCTTTCAAATCCGGGGGAGTCATCCGTCATCCAACAAGATCCTCGCACAGTGCAAAACGATCACTTGTTCGGGCTGAAGGGACAAGACAATCCAGCAACGCGGAGAAACGGGAGAAAATGGTCGATGCTTACAGGATTGAATTGACTGATTGGAGAAGCTTGGAGGAGAAGCAGCGGTTGGTGATCACAACGATCACAAGCACGCTGGCGGGCTTTCACAACTTGAACGAATCGACGATAAACGTCCGAGTCTAGGAGGTTCTCAAGTGCTTCGGAGAAACGGATGAAATTGAGCACTAGCAGTGGTGAGCACTATGGTAGTGTACTCCGTGCAAATGATGTATATAGATATCGCGATAATGATATAAGGTATAGGGTAGTTAACTGCATACTTCTGGTCAGTCCAAGAGAACTTCGTTTGAGATAAGATGAGCAAAATCCGGGGAAGAAGCTCCATGATCATACAACAGCAATTTTATATCAATCAATAGGCGTTGAAGACCACTCAAGACATCCTGCGGCTTCGGTTTCATCTGAGATCTGCCCGAGGATCTTCCCGAAGACGGATTGGATGATGATGTCGTATGTATGCACTCCGTACTGTCAGTCTGTCTGCACGCGACGCAGATGAAGCTGTAGTTACATGATAATTCCTATAATGGCACGGAGAGCAGAGAAGAATCTTGCAGCCGCTGCAAATATCTGTACTTGTAGTCTTGGAGAGTGCTGGATTGAAGCCGGGAGACTCGGACGAATGGAGTCGAGTGGAGAGTCACGTGTGAGGTTAAATTCGATCGTCGGAGATTAGACAAGAAGTCGGAGGGAAGATCGCAACATCAACAACACCAAACCAGGACATAGGGCACGCCAATTGTTTGAAGCTGATTTCTAAGAACGGAGTAGACCAATGACATCAAAGAGCTGACCCTTGACCAAAAATTGTAGACCTCTATCAAGCATCATCAAATACCAAAAGACTTTGAACATTAACCCTCCCAAACCCATGCTGCCGCAACAACTCCCGACCACGATGGAACGGAAACTCAGCGACAACCAAAACACTCACATCTCCAGCGTCAAGATGATTACCACCAGGCTCATTACTATTAACCAAAAGCTGCAGCACAGCACAAAGTGTCTTCCCAGTGGCAAGGACATCATCCGCCACAACCACCGACCCGCCCCTCCTAGGAATAACATCGCGGTCCACTTCGATCCGAGAATCGCTAGATTTCAAAGACTTGGAAGCGGACGAAATGTGCGATGTTGCTTTTTGTGCCGAAACAGTGGGTTGCGGCAGTTTGCCGGCTTCGCGAATCAACGCAAGGGGTATGTTGACTCGTGAGGCCAATGCTGATGCAAAAATGAAGCCGCCGGCTTCGCAACATGCTATTACATCGGTTTTGTCCCAATCTCCGTTGAAGTGGGTTTCTAGCAGGGTCATGCAGAGTCGCAGTCCACCTGGCTGCTGGACGATATTCAGCACATGGCGGAATTCGATGCCGGGACGTGGGAAGTCGGGTACCGGGAGCACCATGTTGGTGAGACGCTGTAGGTCCTCGTGGAAGAAGGGCAGCAGGTGATTTTCTGCGAACTCCTCTGCAGCTTCACTTCCGGTTGAGTCGTTGTTGAAGGTGAAACTGGGGCGGTATTCCAGGTTGCCGCTGTCGTCGTTGCCGCAGCCTCGGCGAGCACGCCGCGTCTCTTCGCTGACATTGACACGAACTTCAATCACTCTGCTGTCAGGGACCAGATACGAAAATCTCGCTACCGGCGCCTCATCTCTCATCCCAGTAACGAGCACCACATCCACATCACCAGCGTTGCGCAGCACTTCTAGAAAATGCTCCTCTGGCAACCGAGGTCGAAGCTGCACCTGGTTACTGAAAAAGGCCGTCAGCGCTGGTCGGTGCTGCTCCTTGTATGCACGATCTCGAAGCAAACCATCCAAATCGGCACCGGTAGCCGCCGCGTATTCCCGCTTCGTCGCATCGCTAATGCTGACAGCGCGCGCCACGAGGCTATCATGAACCCATGTCCGGAACGCGGAAACCCAAACACCGGCGCAATAGTCCTTACCAGCACCGCATTCGCCAGTGACTAGAATGATCAGCTTCTGCCTCGTCGGCACCGGAAGCGGACATGTATAAGCCAACACATTCTGCGGATCCAAGCAGCGTTTGAGACGAGCCAGGCGTCGCCGGTTCGGTCCGAACGCTTTTGCGGCCAGAACGGCGTCTCTGGGGTCCGGGCCAAGGTCTGCATTGTATACCCCGCAACACAGGGGTAGCAAGTCTCCGGCGACGTTGTAGACCCATTGCACAGTAGCTCGAGCAACTTCGGTCCCGTCCTGATCGCGCGGCCAGACACCGGTTATTACGCAGGCAAAATCCCAATCTCGGCAGCCGAACGCGGTGGCATTGGCCGGCACGTCGCTGATAGCTCCGCCACCATGCAGCAAATGGAGGTAACAGAGTTGTGATGGACGACACTCAACGGCCGCCACCAAGATGTCAGCAATACCTGGCGATCCAACATCTTTCAGGAATACACATCGCTTAAACGAGGATGTTTTGCCGTTTCCATGTCCGCCGCCGTGCATATAAGACATGTACATGTCGGCTTCGAACAAACCGACACTGTCCACAGTTTTGAAGCTGCCAGGCGGCATCATCCTTCCCATATCCGACGTCTCAGCAAACATGGTCACGCCAAAATGCAGCCGACCATCCCAGTACAAATAGGCATCCGCAGAACAGCTTCGGCCTAGTCTTCCGGCGACCAAATTATTGAAATCCTCAAGTCTTTCCCCCGCCTCGATGATGTCGTCCATCGGGACAACCCAGTTTCGGACTGAGTAGGTCGGAGCTGCGTAAGCCTTGAAGACTACACTGACCACAATGCCAACACTAGTCCCAGCGCCCTTGATCGCCCATAGCAGGTCGTCTTCGTTTTCTGGACGCACGGCACCGTCCGGCGAGTGTTGGCTCGGTACATGACCGATACAGAGGACCTGGCCGGTATCGACGCTGACCATGACGGCACCGATGATAGCATCACACGCAAGCCCGTACATTCTCGACAAATGCCCAATACCACCTTGCAACCAAAGCCCGGCGCCTACACTCGGGCGAGCACCCAAGGGCACAGTCACACCGGCCGCCATAGATTCGCGGACAATATCCCCAGACTTACAACCAGCCCCCGCAACGACCAGGGAATGAACATCATCTTCACCTCCCCCCGCGAGAACATGCACCCGGTCAAACGCATCCATATCAACCGAAACAACACCAGACCATAAACAGTGGCCACTATGACCACCACCAAGGACCGTCAGACCAACACCATGCCTCAAAGCCCAGCGAACACAATCCTGAACATGTCGAATCTCAGTCGGCCTAACCACCGCCGCGGGCTGGTGTAACCGAGCCTCCCGATTTTTAACCACCCTATCCTCCTCCGACGAAGGTACCAGACTCGTCAACTCCGGCAACGCGGTGGCATGTCTGTTGAAAACGGCCATGACATTGGGGGCGTTGAAGTAGAGCTGGTCGTGATGACGACCGCCCAGCTCGCGACATATATTTCGCCATTCACCTCGAATCGCCTCACCCGTACCCAACTCGTCATCGTCAACATGCACGCCAGCAACGAACGAAGCAAACCGGTCAAGCGCATCATCTGTATCCTCCACACTGACAAACCCGGTAGGAAAAGAAGCTGTCTGATGACAGACCAGTCCATCGAGCTGTAGACTCAGATCACGATGGAAAACCACCACGATCCCATCTTTCTGCTGATGCTGATGCTGTTCCTGTTTCTCAACAAGCATCCCCAGCGCCCGTTTGATAACCCCAGCCTTAGGCTTCATGCCATACAAATTATGACAGAACAGAACGACATCAAACCGTTCTTCCTCCCCAATCTCTGCATCTGCATCTGCATCTGCATCTGCACCTTGAAAAGCAACCCGACGCACCACACCCCCCTTCTCAACCCCCAACCACCCATCCAACTCATCCGCAGACAACCCACTCGACTCAACCGCTACATACCGCCCAATCCCCTCTCTGACGCGATATGGCAAGGATCCCAGGATCGACCGCGGTCCCGGGCCGATCTCTAGGATGGAGATTCGTCTGCCCGGGTTGAGGTTGAGGTTGATGTGGGTGGTGAGGAGGTTGGTCAGGTGGGGGATGATGAAGTCTTGGTATGTCTTCCATTCTGACTCTGAGGATTGGAGGAGGGGGAGGGGGGAGGCGGTGTTGTGAAGGGCTTGTTTGAGGGTGTTGAGGGTGGTCATGGTGGTTGGTTTGGTTGGTTTGGTGGTGGGGGGTTGTGGTGAAGGTGAAGGTGATGGAGGTAGAGGTGGACATGTTGGATTTTGTATTCATAGCTAAGGAGGTTATTTGCATTCACAGGATGGTGCTTTGTGGTGAGATGTTGAACGATCCTGCGTTGAAGGTAGTAAATCGTTCAATAGTCATTCACTTCATTATTCCTATGATAATAGTATTCACAGGTAAAATGGCATCTATCATTGATATCAAACAATCCAAACCACTCACCCATCCCAGCATATGATCCCAACTTCACCTCATCAAAGACCATACAATAAACGACATCGATCCTCCCCCAATTGACCGAAGCAATGAATTGAACCTCCAGTCATCCACATATGTATGATAGCCTCACAAACATTAGGCTACTTCCCCTGCCCACTCCCACCCCCAAAAACACCCCCCACAAACCCCCCAACCCCCTTCGCCGCCTTCCCGGCCCCATTCCCAATCCCCTGAACCGCCTGCCCCGCCCCATCCCCAAGCCCCTGCGCCGTCTTCCCAACCCCGCTCCCGACTCCTTGCACGCCGCTGCCGACGCCGTGCATCACCCCGCCGACGCCGCGGGTTAGGCCCTGGCCGGTTTGGTTGAGGGTGTTGCCGAATGCGCCGAATGGGTTGCTGTTGTTGGTGTTGGGGTCTTTGTTGTTGTTGTTGTTGTTGTCGAAGAGGCCCATGGTTTTGGTTGGTTGGTTGGTTGGATTCTTTTCGGGTTTGGTTGGTGGTTTTGATTGATTAGAGTTGAATGATGAGTTGGTTTGGGGCGTTAGGTAGTAGGTAGGTATTATGAATATGGAGGAAGGGTGGCTTCGTCCGCTCGTTGGTTCGTTCGTGTTGCTCGTTTCGATCGTTTCGTTTTGTATTTCTTTCTTACAATATTAATGAATATGTAGAAATATTCAAGGTCGTATGCACGTATGTATGCACAGAGCGCGTGTATATGCAGTTCGCACAGGGTATGTATGTAGATTTAAAGTGATCTATCGCACGTCTCGGACCCAAAAACGTGGATGTTGAAAGAAAGATTAAAGAGAAAAAAGAAAAGAAAAAAGGAAGAAAGCCTCGTGGCTGTCCATGTGTCATTGTCTTGTCGCTGTCAGAGTCATCATAGCCCCTCCATCACTCTCCATCATCCCCATGGCATTATTGGCCGTCGGTTGGACTTGGCTTGGCTTGGGCCGAGAAGTGAACTGGTTGAACCAGCCAGAGATAGGTTACCGTACCGGTACCTAACAGTGAACAGGAATAGCAACACACAGCCCCTGCTTTTTTAAAGAAAACTTAGGGAAAAAAAGCTGCGGCCTGTTTCAACTGTCATGAGATTTGGTCAGGGAACATTCGTTGACGGTGGTGTCCGGCGACATGATGATATGATCAAAAGGTCAATTACTCCGAAATCCTCTGCAGCCTATCAAACTCCATACTCCAATACACTCACTGTACAGTACGTACTCTGCTAAACACATGCGCCATTATATACATTAGTACATAAAAAAGAAAGAAAGAGAAAAACTCGAAATGAGTAAAAAGGAAGAATATTTATAAAAAAAATAAAGAATAAAGGCGTACAACAAGAAGGATATAAGTAAAATAACAATCAATCAAATCGAAGAAAAAAGTGGTGATAAGAAGAAAAGAAAAAAACAAGAAAAAAAGCCTACAGATCACTCCGTACACTGTGAGTATAAGAACAAATCACGCATAGCAGAACAGCATAGCAAGCAACGACTTTCTTCTTGCCAAAGGATTGGATTGAGTGGATTGAGTGGATTCGATGGATTGGCGACTCGTTTCTTTTTCTTTTGGTTTTCGTTTTTCCTTTCCAAAGTTGTTGCGATCCTTGGAATGATATGTCATACACGTCGCCAATGACCGACCATAATCCCCTCTTCCCATCAAAAGTCAAAACACATGACTGAACATGAACCTCAAAAAAACAAAAGACTCACTCGGCCTTGATTGACATTGACACCCTTACACAATCCCTGGCAATGAACGCAAATCACAAAACTTATTCTTCTAATGGAGGGTGTCCGAGCGGTGCCAGGACATTATCCGCATATTCACCAATGGTGTTCCCTGTTTGCCACGTTAGCATGGCGCATTGCAATAATACCACCAGGGAAAGAAACCAAAAAAACTTACCAGCAGGGCTGTAATTGCAGACGGTAAACGGCTCTGCAACGCTGGAGTCAACGTTGCCCAGCTTAGGACATGTCACCGTCGCACAACCAACATGCGTGGAAGCCTTCCAGACGATTTGCGTGAAGTGACCCCAGCTCTCGAACAGAGCCATGCTGGGGCTGTTTGTGCCGTACAGGTTGTGGAAGAAGCCCTCCTCGTTGTTGTACATCAAGTTGGTGATCATCTTTCCAATTTGGTTCTCTTGCACCCCGTACCCGATGTTCTGACCGTACCCACCACCGTCGATGCTCCTGCGTAGGATGGTTAGCTATCTAAAGCCAAAGTCAAACATATTTCCTGACAAGGAAAGAACTCACGTGTCATGCTTATAAACACACTTCTGGGCAAGCTTGCGAGCAGTCTCCTCAAGCTTAGGATCCCAGCTAAGCGAACTAGCAGAGTGGTTGCTGCGGTGAACGTTGTGGTTGAACAGAACCTTGTTCTGGTAATCATTGGCCGGAGCGGCAGTCGGCTCGGGAGCAGAAGTCGTGGACAGAGTTGACGGCTGTCCGCCACCAATCGTGAAGCCCCAGGTCCAGGCTGTTGACCAAACCTCCTCTCCACCTTGCTGGGTGGTGGCCGGCGGCGCAGGATTCTCGGTGGTGGACGGCGGCGGAGGGTTCTCGGTGGTGGCTGGGGGTTGCTGGGCAGGTTGCTGAGCAGGTTGCTGCTGGACGGTGACTGCGGCCTGTTGTTGTTGCTGGGTAGCTTCGTTGACGGTGGCGTAAGCCGTGACAGCGGGAGCGGGGTCGGCGGTAGTGGTGACGACCACGACGTCTCTCTTGTTATGGTGGTGCTTGTGGTGGGGCGAAGCCAGGGCGCCAGCAGCGCAGACGGCGGTGGTGAAAAGCACGGAAGATCGCATGATGAATAAACGGTAATTGAATCGATTGGTTGATCCTCCTTTCTTTTTTTATTTTTCTCTTATTCTTCCTCTTTGTCCTCTTGATCTTGACGGGTTGTGCTGGTGGTGAAGCAATTGCTCCTCGCTGGTTTCGGAGTGGGAGAAGAGAAGTCTTGTCTTGGGTATAGTGAGGGGAGTATAGTCGATCGACGCAAAGCAACGACAGGATAAAAGAACAAAATACACAACTTCACCAGGAAGCGTATAGTAGTCGAAACGCGACGATTACAAACCGACCGAGGGAGATTGACTTGGGAGAAGGACTCGATCGCGGATATAAATAAAATAAATAAATAATGACTCGAACAAAAAGCAGATCGACTGCTACCCAAGACGAAACGAGGCTTTTTTTTTTTTTTGGCTTGCTTAGCTGGCAGGACCCGAGGTGAGTTTGTGCGAGTGTGAGTGTACGTGTTTCAGTATACGTTTTTTTAGGAGAATTGCAGCGCAGTACAGCGGGAGGGAATCACGGATAGATAGCAAGGTGTGACTGTGACTGACGGACGAACGAACGAAGGAATGACTACCCCAGAACACGCTTTTCTTTCCAAAAGAGTGCGAAGAAGAAAAGGCGAACGAAAGGGTGGACGCTGGCAAGGCAAGGCAAGGAGGGAGGGAGGGAAGGGAAGGGAAAAGGGTGAGGAAAAGAGAGAAGAAGAGAAGAAGAAGAGGAAAAGGGAGGCCTTAGTAGTACATAGTAGTATAGACATAAAAAGGGATAAGACTATTACTTACTAGGGCTATGGGGCCAATGACGATCTGGACTGCGGCGCCATGGAAGGTCACTGGCCGGTCACGGGCGGTTATAAAACGAATTCAAATTGGTCCTGGTACTGTACCGTACCGTACCAAATACAACCTCCGTATCAGATCTGGCCAGGCACCGTGTCGTTATGATTGGCTGCTGGCTACGGAGCTATTTTGATTTGCTGAGCTTTTGATTACTGGTTCAGGGGTAGATTACTTAGATTACCACAGCGTTACCCGTATCATTACATGTTACCACTTCCGAGTCAATTCCACCCGGTTTCAATTTGTCTCACTTTCTCTCGGTGCCTCGAATCATCCGTTTCCTCCGCCTAATAACCTAACCTACCTCAGCTAACTACCTCACTCAACCTCGCTGTCGCTCATTTCCCGGGGCCCAGACCCAGACCGTAGTTATAGAATCGCTCGCTCGCCTTCTTCCTGATCGGCATCTCCTCTTCCGATCAATCTTCAATCTTCAGGTCCTTCTTATTATGATATTCTTCTATGCTAAGCTTTCTTAACTCCGAGTCCAGATTCCAGAATCATCATCGGTAAGTAGTATCATAGTACAGACTGTAAGCATCCATTGCTGTAGGATCCTGAAACCCGGAACAACTCACTGCCATACATACAGTATCACCGCCATCTCTCCCTCTCCACTACCGATATGCATGATTGATGATTCTCTCATCAAATCGTGTAGCACCGTCCAGCCTCACAGACCAACACATAATTCTTCTCACCTGCCCTAATCTCCCTGTACATTGCATTCCGCCCCTTCAACCACAACGATTCATTTCCGACAATGTCCTCTTGATGTGATTCCCGTACATCCACCAATGCAACCACCGCTGTCCCCGTCGAGTTACTCGCCGCCAGCCCCGCTTCTTCCCGTACCCGTGCTACCAGCTGTTCTCGCGCTGACTTTGGCACTTCTTGCTTGCGATTGTCGTCGTTGCTAACCTGCTCGTCCGACTTTGGTGGTGATATCTCTGCCGTACTCAGCACTCCCGTCACCGTACGGACTCCCAATTCCAGCCCTACAACGGCATCCAGCAGTCCCACAAACAAGAATGGGTGTTGCATGACTTCCACCGCAAACGAGTTGCATGTCTGCCGTGCTAGTGATAGGTAGCTCTCTTCTCCAAGTAGTGCCGACATTCGCACCAGGTTTCGTGCTATCATCCCGTTGGTTGATGGTGTTGCTGACTCCGTGCCTGTTTTCAGTCGGAGAAGTGGCCCTGGTACACCCGGCGTCACGATCGACGGTGTGTTGTAGTATCCCGCTGCTGTGTTGCCCGTGTGGGCAAGGAAGTTCCGGTTTAGGTATCCTGTTCACGGCCTGTCAGTGGGTGACGGGGACATATTATTATGCAGCCAAGGCAACTTACTCTGCAGCTGCTCCGCAAATTGGAGATAACTGTCATCCAATGTAGCTTCATACATCTCCAACAATCCACTTGTCAGATACGCGTAGTCATCAGCAAATCCCGGTGCGTCTCCTCTACTCCCATCGCGATAGATACGCCACAGTTGTCCCGTCGCCGCGTCGAAGAGATTATCCCGAATGAAGTCTATGCTTTTGGCAGCTGCATCCTTGCACTGTACTGCCCTAGAATCATTAATCTCCTCAAATAATACACTAGCCTTCGCCAGTGCCCCGATAGCGAGTCCATTCCACGCTACGATAATCTTGTCATCGAGGTCAGGGCGTGCCCGCACCCGTTCTCGATGCTCCCGCAGCTTCTGCTTGGACGACTTGATGATCCTGACCACTTCCTCCTCGCTCAGCCCAAACTCTTTGGCAAGTTTGCTAGGAGTAACTCTCACAGAGAGGACATTTTGGTTCATAAACTCATCGTGCGGATCGTTTGCCGGCGCGATATTGCCGTCCGGGTGGATGCCCCAGTGTCGAGCGCAAACCCCTGCGTCCCACTGTCCGAGCACCTGCGTCAACTCCTTTAGCGTCCACACGTAGAATGCGCCTTCCCGCTTTTCCGTGTCATTCGGCGTTGGACGACTATCTGCATCTTCCGAAGAGTGGAATCCGCCAGAAGCCGCGAAAATGGGCGCACTAGTCAGATACGTAACAAGATCGTACACAGCGCCAAGAAGTTCAGGGTCATGCGTCAATCGGAATGCGTCGACATAGACGTCCAGAAGCTGTGCATTGTCGTAGAGCATCTTTTCGAAATGCGGCAGACTCCAATCCGGCGTCACACTGTACCTCGCAAACCCGTGACCGATGTGGTCTCGAATACCCCCGCGTGCCATCTTGATCAGCGTCGTGACCGCCATGGCAGTTCCGTTGGCACTCTCATCCAGTCCAACAATGTCCGACACGGCAGCCGGGTAGGCACCCAGGCGGAGCAAGAAACTCAGATTCGTCGGAGTAGGGAACTTGGGCGCCTTCGAGAACCCTCCATTGCGGGCGTCGAATCGGATGGCAAAGTGTCGATAAGCCTCTTCAAGAAGCTCGACTTCCAATTGCTCATCCTCCTCTCGCTCTCCGTGCTGAGAATGCGTTCCTTCTTCTGCGAATTCTCGAAGTTGATTTGTGATATCCTTTGCACTGTCAAGACAAGCGTGCTTCTGCACGCGCCATACACTCTCTAGTTTCTCCAATATCTCCACAAACGAAATTGTGCCAAGAGGCGAGGCTGAATTCGGACCAGGCCAGTATGTCCCGCCGAAAATGGGCTCCAGATCTGGTGTCAGGAACACGTTCAATGGCCACCCACCAGACCCTGTAGTCGCCTGCACGTAATTCATGTAGACATCGTCAATGTCCGGTCGTTCTTCCCGATCCAGCTTGATCGGAACAAAGGACTCGTTTAGAATCGACGCCACTTCAACTGACATAAAAGACTCCTTCTCCATGACATGACACCCTGGTTTATCAGGTCAGATCCAATAGCTAATACGACATAAGCGGCCAGCCAGACGCAGGAAGGAACTACAAACAGTGACATGCAGAATAGCCAATGCTAAGGAAGATCAGTCGATCGCGACTCTTGGCCAGATTCACTGCCTTTGCATCCCAGGGTTGCCAGGCTACTGGATTGTGCATATGGCCTCTGACATAGGGCGATTTGCTCTGATGAAGCCGATTGACGAGTGGCTCGCCATTGTCCTGCTCCTCCACAGGTATCTCCGGCAAGGTTGTCATTCTTCTTTCTGGTAAATTACGCGTTTCAGATCAGGGGTGATGAAACTGGGGACCGGGGGTGAAGAACAGTTATGCTATGGTCCTGACGATCTCGCTTAAATCGAGTAATTGCTGCAAGGTATGGCCCTGGAAGTAACCGTAATATCAGAAAATAAGCATTATTGAAGATCAAACACTTTGATTTCGAGTACGATAGTTAGTGTCGAATGTCGATGGCCCCTGCGACTTCGGGCTTTATCGGTGGATGCGTCATTACATCATCAAGCCATCAGGGAGCGTCACGTGCGCGTTCTCTGCACGCCGTACACTCAACTGGAACGGTTTCGTTCCGGATTTGCATACGAAAAGGTACTACCATACGAAGGAAAGCATCATGTTGTCCAGAGAACACGGGGTACGGACTACGGAGTACTTACTCCATCCTGTGCGGGGGGAGTACACGAGTATAACCATGGTACAGGCATTTTGACCTGTATTAATGCCTCGCACACTGATAGGCTACATGACAGCGGTTGTTGGCTTATCCGTCTACTTCATATCACATTACTGGGCAGTTCGCTTGAAACAAGTACCGCTGTCTCCTCAATCCTCACCCATGAGTTCCGCCAATTCCCGCTCCTCTTCCTCGGTCAGGCCGGTTTCAGGTTTACTAGGTTTCTCCTGTTCGTTCTCTGCCTCGGGATCCTTCGCCCGAACCACAGCCTGCAAGAGATCGTCTGGCCGGAGAGACCATTGGCGGATGGTGGCATCGATACTGACGCTAACAATCGTCGAACCCAACAATAAGAGTCCTGTAACTTCTTCAAAGTGTCCGGAGAAAGTATGGTAGAGCTCCCCGGTCTAGAAAAATAACGTGCTAGTTAGCAGCACAGACAACAAAAGGGCTTCAGGCCAGGATGTCAGCACGTACGGATCGCTTCCACACTCGAACTTGCTCGTCTCTGCACGCAGTGATGACCCATCCTCCCTGTTCGTGGACCACGACGTCCCTGACAAAGTCCGGGTGCTGCAATACCATATTTGGCTTCCAGGCATCTTCTCTCACGAGGCATTTGGCCGTTTTGTCCGCGGAAGCAGTCCACAAATCAGCATCAGCGTCGAAGAATAGCCTGTAGACATTCGTATCATGGACCAGAAGAGGCTCTGCGTCGCTGTTATCTGAATCCTTTAGATCGGATGATACATCGTATAAACGAATTTCACGATCGCTTCCAGCAGTGAAGAGCTTGAACTTCGATCCATCATCGGTCACTGAGAGAGGGTCAACTGCAAGATCCTGAACTCCTTTGGTATGACCTCTGAACACCTGAAGCCGTTGTCCGCTAGCTATGTCGAAAAACAGCACTTTCGCATCGGCTCCACCAGATATAAGAATATCTTGGCCACGCAGTCTAACGCTGATGACCGATCTTACAAAGTCAGCGTGGCCCTCGTATCTCTTTTCGGGTTTCCCCGAGGCAACGTCCCAACTCCATATCGTCTTGTCCCAGCATCCCGCAAATAAGAGCTTGCCATTTGGACTGAAACAGATGCTCGTCAATGGAGCAGTAGGTCCCTTGAATATCGCTGTAGTTTCACCTGTCTATGAGCATGCATAGGGGGGTTATCAGTGAGAAGCCTGTGTTCAATCGTTTCGGATATATATGGTTACATGAGTTGAGTTGACAGCAAGACCGAATTGCACCTACATTAAGGGCAACCCTCCTAACAGTAGCGCCACTCTGAGCAACGTACACAGAACCCTCATTCAGAGGGTCAGCTTGGATGGCGAGAATCTTGCTCTGAAGCCGGATTGGATTCCCGTTTCCATTCTGGGACTTGGTTTGTTTCCGGTCTTGTTCCTCCAGTGAAGCTCTGGAAGACGGCAACCATCAGCCAGTGCTACTTATACATCTTTCTACCTAAAGACGACACTCACGTAGTTTGGAAGTAGTGATCTCGATTCGAGGAGACGGGCATCTCGTATTTTTAAGGAGTACCGTGTCAGTGACAGGAGAAGTATATCCGCGTTATGATAGATACACGTACTGTATCTCCAATCTGCCACGTGAGCTCCTACAGTCCGCCGTACTTCTTTCCACCTCCCAAACCTCACTTCCACAAATTCTGCTGCTGTCCACGACGACAACCTCCTCCTCCTCCACGCCTCCTCCACGTCTCCTTCTCTCTGCGTCTTATTACTACTTCCTCTTCGCCGTCTTGCTTTCTGTCTCTTTTCTAGTTTAGTCGTCGCCTTTTCGCGCTCCCTTTCAATATGGATATGAACCATCTAATAGGGTCAGTCACGCCCACTGAATTGATCCAGGATCTGTGCAGCTGGGCTGGTGTTAACACCTTGCAGTCAACGATTCAATTTGATCTCGAAGAGCGACATTCGGTGCGTTGTCTGACTCCCCCGTATCCATTCCACCCGCCTGTCTCGCTGACTCCTCGTCGATATATAGATATGTAGGAACCCTGCATGAAATCAACCCCGAGGCCTCTACCATAGCTCTCGAAAATGTCGTTTCTTTCGGGTCCGAGGGTCGACGAGGCAATCCTGCCGATGAGATTCGTCCGTCTGCTAGCGTCTACGATTACATTGTTTTCCGTGGTAGCGATGTGAAGGATATCAGTATGGCCGACGATACGAAGGAGAATACCCAACCTGAGCCCCCTCAGGTGCCCGATGACCCTGCCATCTTAGGTGTAAGTTGAAGACAGCTGTGCGACAAGCAGACTTACCCGCGATTGAACTATATTCGTTATAAATATTTATATGATGAAGTATTACGGATGTAAATTCACAGACCTGTTCTGAATGCGCAAACTCCATGTGGATATTTCCGTTGCCTTCCTTCTGATTGATCGATTTATGAGTTTCGATTTGTGTTGCTCTGATATGCGGACTGGCAGCTTGCTAATTGATTGCTGAACAGAGCATGTCTCGACCTGGACCCGGTCCTCAAAGCCTCCCACAACCTCCACTCACGCAGCCCCAGTTCCCTCACCAGAGCCCCCCAGGATATCCGCAGCAGCCTCAATTTCAAAACTTTTACCCTCCTTATGGCCAACGCTATATGCCCCCTACCTTTCCGCCGGGACCTGCGTTTCCGAATATGCCTTACGGCTTTCCGCCTGGGTTTTTCCCTCCCGGCCAGGGATTCCCTCAAGTACCAGGGCAATTCCCCACTCCTCAGATGCCTTTCGGGCCCTTCGGTCAACAGCAGCCCCGTCCAGGAGCCTTTGGTGCGAGTCCCATGAATATCCCCAAGCCCTCGTCTGAACTCGCAGTTGGTGAGACGGCGCCGAGCAAACCTATCAGTAGGGATATCACTCCAGCTCCCGCTGCGACGACTACTCAAAGTGGCCCTCCTCCACCTGTCGAAACCAAACCGTCTGTGCCTGAAGCTGTGCAGGCATCCACTTATTCTGGTACAACTGCTACTCAGGGAGTCACTGCTTCGCAGGCAGCTTCTCCTGCTCCTGGTGCGAACGTCGCTGCATCTGCTGCCACTGTTCCGACGACGCCAGGGAAGGTACCACCTACTGGCCCCAAGAGTGACCGTATTCAACCGGCTATTCCAATTGCGACACCGGCAAAGTCAACAGTGCCGTCGGTGGCTAGTCCGTTGACTACTGCTCCGGTGAATAATGCACCGCAGCAGGGACCGTCGCAGACTACTGCCATCACTGAAGCCACTCGTGCAGCCAATGCTGCCGTCGCTGCTGCCATGGCCAAGTTGCCGCAGCCAGGTGCACAACCGAGAACTCCACGCTCAGATGCAGCAGTTGACGTCGCTACTAAGAAACTCGGGGAAATGAAGCCATTCGATAGCAATCGCACCCCACGTGGCGGTTATCAGAATGTTCGCGGTGGACGTGGTGGCTATCGCAACCAGTACCAGAGCCATGGCAAGAAGGTTGAAGTACCGACCACCGACTACGATTTCGAACTGGCAAATGCGAAATTCAACAAGCAAGATTTGGTCAAGGAGGCTATTGCAACGGGCTCGCCTATGGTCGAAGGAGAAGAACATGCCCCGAATGACGACGAGGTTGAACCTCCAGCACCCGTCACCGACGGCAGCAGTGCACCTCAGAACTCCTCGACCAACGGATACAACAAGGCAACCTCTTTCTTCGACAACATCTCTAGCGAAGCTCGTGATCGCGAAGAAGGCAACAACGGATTCAGACCGGGCGGCCGTGAATGGCGCGGTGAGGAGGAAAAGAGAAACATCGAGACCTTCGGACAAGGCAGCGTCGATGGCTACCGGAACTACAGAAGCCGCGGTAGAGGGAGAGGCTATGGCAGGGGAAGAGGCGGCTACGGTCGTGGCTATTCACGAGGCCGTGGTGGCATGAGGGGAGGCCGCAGCGCTTCGCAGTCAACGGGTGTTCCCATGCAGAGCTAGACTAAACGGCGTATGGCTTTGTTCCTCTTTTCATTCTACTTTGGCCTTTTTTCATTCTACTTTTTTCCATTTCATGTTTTTGGGCATTTCATCCGGTTAAAATGGGATCGTTCGGCGTCAACTCTGCTCGATTATTGGCGTTCCGTTTCTATGAAATCTAAAGCCTGAATCCGATTAGTCTGCACGGGTTGGTTGCATTGAAACCTTGACTGCGATGTCGTTGTCGATGTCGATGTCGGTGTATCCTGATGATTGTCAACGGTTTCCTTTTCCCTTTACTTTTTCCTTCTACTTTCGTTGTTGCCGTGGTCGAGGATGAGTCTGAACACAAAGTGCGGAGTACGGAACGGAATTTTGCTTGCTCATGTTATTGATATCTTCCAACTCCATACAACAAACCAACACTGAAGTTGAATAGAACAAATGCAAGTGACAAAACAAAAAGTAGATACATGTATCAATTCATATGGCGACATTAAAAGGCGTATCTGAAGAAACATATTTTGTAAAGCAGCTGCATCAACGTAAAACAGTCCATGGAAGCAACATCAATTATTTGAAAACGCCGGCATCAAATCAATCCCATCAATGAATTCGAACATATCATAACACGAAGAAACATAAACATAAACAGACATAAAACCAAATCAAGTCATGACTGCATGCCATTAGTCGTGAAAGAAAGTTACCAACCAGAATCAGAGTCAAAGCAAAGTTGTAAAGCGAAGTTGTAAACCAAACACAAACCCTAACCAGTCCCAGTCCCTAACCTAACCCAGACACAAACCCTGCTCAACAAACCCCCGCCGAGCACTCCCATGAACGCTAACACGGCCATACCGCTTCATTTTGCGCATACGCATGACGAACCGGGCATGGTCGTCATCGTCATCGTCGTCGTCTTCATGGTCACGCCCGTTGCCGTTGCCGTTGCCGTTCACGATGGCGATGGCGGGTGTAGTAGTCGTAGTACTTGGGCCCGGGTCCGGGGTATAAGATGGCAGGGAGAGTGGGTGTGACTGTGACTGGGAATGTGAATGTGAATGTGGGAGTGGGAGTGGAAGTGGAGGGACGGGAGGGGTGTCACCACTACCACTACCACCACCGTCATCATAACCATTGTTGTTGTTGTTTTCGGTGAAACCAAAATCAAAAGAGTCATTCGCATAATACCCAGGCATGACCGATACAGGGACGCGTTGGATGGGCTTATCCATGTCAACTCGTCGAGATCCCTCATTTGCAGGTTCAGCATCAGCTCCAGTCCCAGCGCCATAATCACTATACCTAGGACAACTCGCGGAGCGAAGATCAGACATATTCTTCCTAGTTCGGAGTGTTGGCGTTGTTGGTGTTGGTGTTGCTGGTGTTGTCGGGGTGGATTTCTGTCGGCGGGAAGACGAGGGTGATCTGGATCGTTCGAATTGTTGGCGACGACGGCTGGTACTGGTATTATTGCCCTGGTGGTGGTGGTTGTGGTTGTGGTTGTGGTGATCTGATAAATGCAGCAGCAGCTGTTGTCGTTGCTGTTGCTGTTGCTTCCTCTCCACGGAGCCCGGGCTATCATCCGTTTTGTTCTTGGGGAGTTTGGATCTTCGGGATTGGATTGTTCGGTTCTCCGGGGTTGTTGGGTGGTGGTGGTTGTGGTGGTGGTAATGATGCGTTGTCGTTGTTGTCGTTGTAGGTTTCTGAATACCAACAACGCCCGTAGTCGGTTCAGGGTTGGTTGACTTCCTCTTATGAGTATTGGTGTAGCTGCGGGAATGAGTGCTGGTTCTATGCGAGTGATACTTCTCGTGACCGTCATTTCTACCGACACCGCTGTTATCAGGGATCTTAGACGAATTGCCGGATCTGGATCTCAGTGCGCTTCTCTTTTTAATTTGGGGCTGGTGAGTCGGTGCACTGTCATTATCAGGCACAGGACTTTTGGCAAGTCTCTCAGACGGGAGAAATCCAGGCACCAATCTCCTGCTAGCACTGTTAATGTTAATACCAGAAGACTTGGAACTGGAAACTGGCGAGAAAGGACGCGAGAGAATTGAAGCAGCACCAGCTCCAGCACCCGCTCCAGTTCCAGCATCAGCCGAAACTTCACCCTCCCGGTCCAACCCACGAAGCTCCCGTCGGGTCTTCTCAAGCTTCTCCTCGAGATTACTAGCCTGTTTCAGCAGCTTGGCTTGTTTTACGAGATCCTTGCGAGATTTCTGTTTGCGCATCAGAGCGGCGGACGCTTTGTCGAAGTCCTCGGTGACCGTTCTCTGGGATTCTGACTGAGAGAGGGGTGTTTGTGTATCCTGACGTTTCTTGATGGATAGGGACGACTTTGCCCTGCGGAGATCTTGCCGGAGGGAACCCCTTCGTTCAAGTCGGTTGGGGATGTGGTCGGGGAGGGGGGTGATGATGGAGTCTCTGTTCTGTTGTTGGGCGGGTTCATTTCTTGACGAGGTTTGTTTATTGACAGCGTCGACATTGGTGTCGTTGCCGTTGCCATCCAACTGCCCGGGCATGCCATTACCCTGCCAAGTCTGCTGACCAGGAGGAGCATTCCCATTCCCATTTCCATTTCCATCCGCACCAACACTCAACATATAACTCCCCTTCACAGTCCCCTTGAACCCCGACTTCTTCAGCTCCGCATAAGCCCTCTCAGCCTGAAGTTTCAAATCATCCTTATCCTGAACCTCCCGGTCCACTTGAGCTTGACCCCCGTGACCCCCGTGACCCCCGTGACCACCACCACCACCACCGTCACCATCGTTACCATTGTTATTATTACTCCCCTCATCAACAGCCCCACTCCTCCAAATATCAACAACCCCAAACGGGTTATAGAATGCCGACACAATCGTCTTCCCGAATCGGGATATCCCTGAATTCCTCAACCCACCAGCACCGCTGCCAAGACCAAGACCAAAGAAGTGGCCGCCGCCGCCGTCCTTCTCGTCGCGTAGGAAGATACTCGGTGGTCTCTTGCTTACGCTGTCGATCATTCTTTCTTCGATGAAGCGGGATCGGCGCGCTTCTTGGCTTTGGGTTGAGTGGTGGCGGTGGTGGTGGTGGTGGTGGGGGCATTGTTTTGTCGAGCCTGGGCCTGACCCCGAGCCTGAGTGTATTATGAAGGGGCAGGGGGAGAATATGGCGAGTCTGTATGTATCCGGGTCGTTGTCTTGGTTGATGTTGTAGTAGTAGTTGTAGTCATTATCATTGCCATTGTCGTTGCCATTGTCGTTGTAGTTGCCGTCATCATTGTCATTGTCATTACCGTTGTCATTATCATTATCGTCTCCGTTAGATTTAAATGCCTCTTTGTCGTTTCCATAATCATGATTTGATGTATCGAGAGTCAACGCCTGCGTCAACTCTCCTGCATAAGTATCACCAGTATCATCATGACCAACTTGTACCTGCATTAAAAACTCGTCAGATAATCAACTATCAAAAGCAACGACAAAGCCAACGAAATAACCAACATACTAATGCCTGGTCCTGTTCAACATCAACATCGGCTCCTTCATCTCCCTCCGCCATTCTGGGTGTGGACTTGCGTTGTGTCACGTATGCAAGGTATGAGGGTGATACGGATGGGTATCTGTAGGAATAGAAGAAACATTGACTATTGAATATAGGAATAGAAAAGAGGAAATCCGGGATGTAAAGTAGAATGGAGGAATGCGTATAGATCAATAGGTGAGGAGATCGACTGAGGTGGTTTGTTTTGTTTACTTCTCGTTTCCTAGGCACTCGCTAGTGTAAACTCGCACACCCACCGTTACTACTAGAGACACCCCCTGATCAGCTACACTCTACTACTGTATGCGCGCCCGTTGGAATAACGAATATATGATATATAAAAAGACTCAGTTCATGCCAGACTAAGGTCAGCCAGTCTCTGGGACTTCCAATCTAATATAATAGGTATTAGAACCGACCCTGCCGCTGCATAAACCTGCAGGCTGCATTCAATTGCAGAATGGCCAACGACAAATAAACGGATGAAAGAAAGACAGGAGAAGAAGAGGTATATGAACGACGATGAAGACGACGACGACGATGAAGACACAGCAAGGAAAAATTTATAAGATGGTAAAGAGCGGTTTGGTCCATATCATAGGTAGCATTTCCCTCCCAAGACAACAACAAAATAGAATAATCCATACATATTTGAATCCCTGAGAAGCACCAAAAGGAAAAATAAAAGAAAAAGAACCGAATCCAGCTCAGCTTTACCACTGTCAAAAGTCGACATGACACGGGTTGTATCCTCGCCTATGCTGCTTGAGATAGTCGGATCTATCCACCACTCATCGCAGGTTCTCGGGGCTGGAGCTGACAAAGTGGTGAGCGAGTCTAAAGGGAAGAAAGGAAACAGGATATAAGAAGTCTGATGGTATCCAAGAAAGGAAAGAAAGGAAAAAGGGATAAATGAAGAAGAAAACAGAGCCGGGTATTGAGGGTATCGAATACCGGCAAAGCAAAAGACATCTTTTGAAGATTAAACAATAGAAAAGAAGAAGAGAAGATGAGAAGGAGAAAAAGAGCAGCAAAGAGAGAAAAAAACAAGCAAAAGTCACGTATACATAAAAGGCAGACTTATGCCAGGTATCAATTGGTGTCAAATCCATGTAAACTTCGAGGCCAAACTAGGACAGAACACACAGGAAAATAACAAGAAAAAAGAAGAATCCTCCAAGCAAAAAAGAATATAAAAATCCAAAGCAACAACCGTACAGTCTGCAACACCCCAAGTTCAACCGACATCCATTACTGGGGTGTTGGGTGGATCTTCAACGCCACTTTCCCGTCTGCTCGCTTGTATTCCATCGATGATCGAGGATCCTTGTAGTACATGCCACCATAGTTCGCGTCCGAGAGCTTGCGGCGAGTGTTGGGATAGGTTGCCGCGTTCGAGCCCATGGCATTGTGCGCTGGATAATCATCCCGACCAAATGATTCCGCGTGCGACCGCTTGGGCACGCTCGGGGCGGTTTCGTACAAGGACCGCTTCCCAAACGTCGACTCGATGCTAGGACTTGAAGGGATGCTACTCAACGACTGCGATGAACTGGCGCCAAGTTCACCAGACAGGGCCTTGAAAGGCGGAAGAGAAGGCATTATGTTGGAAGGAGTCTGAGATCGTGAAGCTGGCGACTGGCAGAAAGACTGGTAAGCATTGGGATCCGAGGAGCGGCGCTCATTCAGAGTCTGATATTGCAGGGGTTTAGAAGGCTCCAGGAGAAGAGGGGGCAATGCTGGCTTCTGTTGATGGTGAAAAGCGGGCGACTCGGATGGAGCGCGAGCCGTTGGGAATGGATAACTCATCGGCACAGATTCGTAGTCGGACCCATTGCGCATGTTTCTGGCTGCGGGCAGGTAGGACGAATGGGAGGAGGGATACGTGGTCGGAGGAGCCACCGGTTGCGGCGCGGGTGGAAGTTGGGAAGCAGGATACGGAGTCTGCGAAGGGCCAAAGGATAAATGCGAAGACAAAGATGGACGGTGTGGTGGTGGTGGTGCTGCTGCTGAGGACGCAGGCGGTGCAGGGGGTTCTAGGCGTTGGTAAGGCTGCTGGTAATGGAGCCCGTATTCGGGACCAGATGGGCGCTGTTGCTGAGCGTCCAAGGGGTAAGAAAACGGATGCTCGACTGTACTGTTGCTGGTGGATCGAGGTCGTTCGATTGAGGGCTGGGCGTATGGGTCGGGCGTGGTATAGCGGCTGGGCTTCGAGTACAAGCGGTCATCCTCGTAGTCAAACTCTTCTCCGTGACGCTTAGCGCCGCGGCGTCGCATGCGGACGTCACGCCTGATACGGACACGGCAGCCCTGCTCGGCGATGATGCGGCTTAAAGAGGTACTCGTGGACAAGCCGGGGAACTTCTTAGCGCTGTAAACAGTGAACGGCGAGGACTTGACATCGAGGCGAAAGTTCAGGAAGTTCTGCGGGGCGGTAGGCTTGGAGTGTCCGGGGTGCGACAGATGAGTAGTCTGGGGAGGCGGCAGCGGGGCATCTTCATCGGCATCCTTGGGGTCTTTGATCTCCTCGTACAGATGGAAATCGACACGGTAGTGACCCTCGTGGCGAACGGACAAGTCGGGGAAGATGAAGTAGCCGGCCTGCGACGGACGGTCCAGGTAGGCGACACCGGCGACGGGCACACCAGTCAAGACATGACAGGATTGAGCAGTGGAGCCCCGTACCGAGTTGACGGGACGAATGGACTCCAAGGTGGCAAACAGGAAGAAATTGGCGTTGTAGGCGAAAGTCACGTCGCTCTGGTGTAGCTCGTCGTTGGGGTCGGATTCCAGGACACGCAGTTCCACGACGGGCGGAGGATCGACTGGACGACGGTCGGCAGAGGCTGTTGCATGATATCATTAGGGAATGGTCCTTTTTTCTTCGAGGATTCGGGGATGCGTACATTTAGCACCAGCACCGCAAGCTCTTGCGCGTTCAGGCTGCTGCGCCACAGTCAACTTGTAGGTGATTCTCTTCCCTTCACGGGTCAATCTGCTGGCGGAACTTTCAGTTTCGTTGTTCCCATTGCCAGGGAAAACCAGGGGAGTTCTGGTAGCGGCCATGATGAGTACGGCGTAGGGGAATTGGAGTGGTCTCTGACCAGGAGGGTTGGATGGGTATATATTCCGAGAAGTCACAGCATGAGATGAAACCAGAACACCGGGAAAGAAAAAAAAAAAAAAAAAAAAAAAAAGTAACGAAGGGAAAGGGAAAGGAAAGGGACGGGGAAGCGAGTAGGGAAAAGGAGAGAGAGAGAAAGTTTGGGAGAGGGAGAGAGGAGGAGGAGAGCCCAGAGAGGAAGAAAAGACCCAAGGGACGGGAAACACGGTAAGCTGGAACGGCAATTGATCAATCAATGACAGCCATTCATTTTTTTTTTTTTTTTTTTTTTTTTTTYTWTTTTTCTTAGGCCGAGTCTATATATTATTTAAATATAATACGATAGATAATTCCGCAGTAACGGGATTCAATTCAGGTTTTTCCTTTTCTTCCAGGTTTCAACCGATTTCAACCAATTTCAACAGAAAAAAATGATAAAAAATCATGAAACGGTCAAAACGTACGCCTATAAATCGAGTAACCCTCTAGTAGTATTTATTAGGCAGATCAACGTTGATTATTTCTTCGCTTCGTCCAAAATCAAAATAAAAAGACCAAAATAAGAAGATAAAAAAGAGATGCCCCGAACCAGTGGATTAGACGCAGTGTGACTGTCCCAATAGGCTTAGCCGAGAACTTTAATCCCCCTGTGGGCCGTCTGTGGGTCCCCGGTTAGCCTTTTTATTCGTTCTTGGTTGGAGATGGTTGAAGGGGCCACGTCCCGTCAGTGGGGTTAGCCCGGGACCCGCTGTAAGGACCCAGCCAGTAAACGGTTGGGTGGCTCTCTTGGCTCTCTCTGGTTGGTTGGCGGAGAAAGGAGTCGATGGAGTCGATTTGGGAGTCCCGGTTAGGTAAGTCTTCCGTGGTATATTATTGGTTCTGGGGGGACTATATTAGGTTGTTCGAAACCATGGTTTTGTCCGCACTGGCCTTTGACCAGTAACCAGTTATGTCCGAGCATAAGTCAGTCCGTGATACATGCTTCATTATTCTTGCATAATCTGCATAAAACTCCCAGGTCCTTGGGATGGTCGGAACGTGCCCAGGATGCATAACCCCACTCTCTGTTCTATAAATTCCCCGAATGGCATGATGGTCTGTTCACCTGGTTCCTTGGAACTCGGACCCAGCCTTCGCACTCGCCAGTCGCCACTCTTATCCTCTTATCAACCCGGCAAATGATTCCATGTCACACAATAATAATAATCACGCCGGATTGATAGGATTGGTACTCCGTAAGTTCCAAAGCATTTGGATGTCAACCAACTCAGGGCCTCAGACCAAGGGTTTGCGTGGTTATCCTCTTCAATCGTACACTGTACGGAGTCTGATAGTAGTATAGACAGAGACCACCTGGAGCTCGTTACAAATTCCGTTTTTGGAAGTTGTTAGGTTGCAAGTTGCAACTGTCGGAGTAGACGGATAATAATAACGGACTATGATACTAATAGTCAAGGTCAATCGACTCAATCCTCCACAAGTGGCCAAAACTATCGAGACAACATACTCCGTACCCCATATCATACATTTGGGCTTGGGTTCGATCAACCCTATCATATTCGAGCAATCACGCTGATGCATGTCGATGGATGTCAGGTTGTATAGACCAAGATCTTCCAAGATAAGGTTGGCCTTGTTGCATGGTCTAAGAGGAATCCGATGCTTCAACCATGCTTCAATGTTGTTGACCTGCAGCACTGTTATGAGATCCACGATCCACCGCATATGTAACTTGTTAATCAATCCATATTGGCCCTGATGCAACAGGGCCCTATATAGGCCTACTTGAGACTTAGGCAGTCAAATACAGAGTATGTACGGAGTAGTAGCAGTCGAAGTCCCCATCGGTGCTGTCTTCAATCCTTTACACTTGATATTCAGCTCACAACTCTGCAAGTTGCAACTTGCAACCGAAGAAACACCGTCCCAATATTGCCTCGTCGATTACGGCTTCAACCAATGCCCTACCGATCCCCAGCCCACGAGCTTGCGAGGAAACGTTCATTTCGCAGCTTTGCATAGGCATTTGCCACTGGGGGCGTAGCAATTTGGCTTTGACTTTGACTTTGACCGTCCCGCCAATGGCCATTTTTGTCTCCCGTCGTTGAGGATTGAGAATGTTGTCGCGGTAGATGGTTCAGAGTCTGGCCAGGTGTTGATGACGACGACGAAGATCTCAGAGGTCGAAGAGCCACACATCCTAATGGCAATGGTGTGCTACCTTCGTCGGCAGGCTGCAGCCTGCAGCATATTCCAGCAATAATGCGTGGGGTGCGCTGTAGCCTGTAGTAGGGCTGCGGGTTCGTCTGCCAATCCTTGATTCCTTGGTAACCCAGGTCTATTCCCAGGGATTCGGCGTATGCGGAAAGTTTGTGCTGGGAATGAGTCAACTGGTGGATGAAAAGGGGCACGAGTTGATGTATCAACTGGTCAACTGGAGTACCTACAGGCTACTGCAGGTTCCGCAGATCCGGATCCATCCATCTTTGGTCGGTTGATGATTCTTTTACTCTTACGGTATTATTCAGGAACAGCAGGCCGTGGCTGGTTCTATGGATTCAGGCAAATTTGGCGTTGTCGTTAATTTGTCCGTTGAGTGGGAGATCACTGCAATATGGTATGGAATATGTATAAGACCACTGGCCTGGTAAGTAACACTACAGACATACAGACATACTGTAGCACAGAACAAGGCTGACAATTCAATAGAACAAGGCCAAAGAATCCAATGTTATTGAAAGTCCTTCCAACACTTCATTGAAATCCCAGAAGACCACCTAAGCCGCTATCTCAAGTAACCGTCGACATCGGCGTCGACGTTGGCGTCGACGATGACACAGAGACATCCACCGACGACGGCACCTCACAAAACAACAACCCCAAAGCATCCTCCCTAGCCATAGGATTCGACACAGACGCCCCAAACCCCGGCTCGGACTCACGACTACAACTCCCCCTCCACATCCGAAAGACATCATTCTGCGACCGATTCGGCCCGATCTCAAACACGCACTTGTCGCACACCACCTCCCCGCGACTCTGCTGGCGACACGCCGCGGCTAGATCCCCGTTCACCCCGCAGTCGCCGATGTACCAGTCGCTGTCGGCCTTGGAGGATTGGGTGCAGATGAAGATTTGTTCGTCGTTGTAGTAGAAGGGTTGGTGGACGCCGTCGGGGCAGGATAGGCGGCATATCTCGGGGTTTTCGCATTGTTCGCCTTGGGGGAAGGTTTGGAGGGGGTTTGTTGGGTGGATTTGGAGGAGGAGGAGGAGGAGGATTAGGGTTGTTGTTAGGATTGGGGTCATGTTTCTATATTTGGTCTGGTGGTTAGAGGAGCTTCCTTCACTTCCATAGCACATCGCCATAGGTACCTACCAATTGATACTAACCACGAGTCTCTATGTCTTTGTCTTCCAGTATAAGAAAAAAGCATTTAGTCTACAAGAAAAAAAGTACAAGTACGAGGACTGCCACTCCTATAAGTATGCGCATGGATGTACCAGTACCTACCAGACCCAACTACAGCCTCATACAAGCTGACGACTCCATGGAGACTCTAATAATTTCACCAATTCCTATTACTTTACTCCGTACCAATCCTACTATGTAATGGACCTCCTCTCAACCCTCCCCAACTTCCCCACGAAACCATTCTCGCACATCCTCCCGTCGCTCGAGAAAAACCAACTCTCCGTCGCCGATCTCGTAACCCTCGATATCCTCGAGATCGCGAAACGCGCCCACGTACCCCCCGCCGACGTCCGCCGACTGTGCACTCAGGTCGTCGACGCATTACACCGAGACCTTGGGTTTGTGCCGCAGACTGCGACTGCGACGGCGACGGCGACGGCGGATACTGCTGGTACGGTCGAGCCCAGTTCGAGCTCTAGCGGCGACTTGGACGCAGTCCTTGAACCCGGACCGGGTACGAGGGTTGATTTGGGGAGATGGAGGGTGATCAGTTCGTTGGATCCGAGGCTCGATGCGCTGCTGGGGGGTGGGATTCCGGTTGGGTATGTGAGTGAGGTTACGGGAGAGAGGTTCGTCTATATAAATCTATGGTAGTATGCTGTATGCGACTAACATCCACCAGCGGAAGCGGAAAGACCCAATTCCTCCTCAACCTCCTCCTCTCCGTCCAACTCCCAGAGCCACAAGGAATAAGCAAACGAGCCGTCTACATCTCAACGGAAGCCGCTCTGCCCACCTCGCGACTATGCCAACTACTACGCTACCACCCGTACCTCTCTTCGCTACCCCCCGCGGGCGCGGGCCGCCCCCCGAAACCTTCCCTGGCCAACATCCTCTCCATCAACGCCATGGACCTCGAGACGCAGGATCATATCCTCAACTACCAGCTCCCCGTTGCGGTAGCTCGGTACGATGTCGGTCTCGTTGTGGTTGATTCCGTGACGGCTAATTACCGCGCGGAGCATTCGCCGGATAGTGTTGGTGCGTTGTCGGCGCGGTCTGGGGAGTTGGCGAGATTGGGGCAGATGTTGAGGAATTTGGCTGCGAAGGAGGGCGTTGCGGTGGTTGTTGCGAATCAGGTGTCGGATCGGTTTGAGTCGTTTGATGGCGATGGTGATGCGCAGAGGAAGATAACTGGGAACGGTTATATCGATTCGAATTTCAGTTCAAATCGCGATGATACTACCTCCTCACGACCTCCATTCAAAGATGATGATGAATATGATGATGAAGAAGAAGACGAAGAATACGACAACGACAAAAGAAACACCACCACAACCACAACAACCACAACCCTCTCCTCCCAACACCTCCCATCCTCCTCCCCCTCTCCGGCTACCAACACCAACACCCCGACACAATCCTCCCAAAACAACGCCGACGAAGACACCACCCACCCCGACGGCACCTACCTAATCGGCAACCCAATCAGAGCCGAAATCCTCTCCCTCCTCCACCAACAACGCTTCTTCACAGGCTGGGGTGATACTCCACCTCCACCTCCATCATACCCGAATAAGCCTCCTCCCCCGTCGAAGGAGAAAGAGAAAGAGAAAGAGAAAGAGAAAGAGAAAGAGAAACAAAAGCCGTCCTTGAAAACACCCACGCTCGGACTCGTCTGGTCCACGCAGATCGCGTGCCGGATTGCGTTGAAGAAGATGGATGTTCCTGTTCCTGTTCCTGTTCCTGGTCCTGGTCCTGGTTTTTCGCAGGGGTATGCGTCTCCGTCGGCTGAGCTTGAGGAGTCGTCGTCGTTATTACCGCGAACAACCACCGCCACCACTACCACCGGCATTGATGGTCATGGCGATGTACCTCCGGCGTCGCAGAGCGGGCCGGTTGGTAGGGTACGTCTACGTAGGACTGTGAAGTTGGTCTTTGCGCCGTGGACTGGCGGTGGGTCTGGGGATGGTGATGGTGATGAGGTGGATTTTGAGATCTGGAGGGGTGGGATGCGGAGTGTTTAGTTATACATACTGTATCGTAGTTAGATATGTACGGATATATACATGACTCGTCTCAAGCATGGAGGTTAGGGCTTTGTCTAGTCATCGACGTCAAGTGGTGTAACGTGACTAGGAAACCAACCACCTTACAGTAATGCAGTATTATTCCATGTTATTTACTTCAAGTTATGTATGTATATGATATGATATCCCACAAGATAAACAAAAAGAAAAAAAGAAAAAAACCCAACCCAATCCAACCACCTACGACTAGGACTGAGACTGAGACTGAGACTGAGACTCGGACATCCCACTCCCACTCTCACACTCCTCACCCCCACCCCCAACCTTAGCCGGAGGAACCCCCAACCCATTCGAATTCCGAAAGAAGAGCACCCCCTTCCCTTCCCCCCCAGCACCCTCGGACGGCTCGACCCACTGACAAAGCCGCGAACTCGTCCACAACGCCCACAGGAACCCGGTCCAGCCAGACGACGCCGTCGAGCGGTAATGCGGGCCCATGACTTTCTTGATGGCCTCGCTGGCCTCGTCGGCGTGGTAGAAGGGGATCGTGCTGACGTAGTGGTGCAGGACGTGGGTTTCGATGATGCCGTGGAAGATGTGGCGGCCGACGAAGCCGAAGTCGCGGTCGATGGTTGCTGCGGCGCCGCGGGTGAAGTTCCAGACTTCGGGGGCGTAGTGTGGGAGGGAGGGGTCGGTGTGTTGGAGGTAGGTTATGGCGACTGAGATGGTTAGTTTCTTCTCTTTTTATTTTTTGGTTTTTACTTGATGATAATGCTTACCAAGCCAGTGATTCACCCATAGGTACGGAATGCCATACCACACCAGGAGATTGAGCCAGCCAAACGTCGATCCGGTGTAGTAAAGAACACAACCCATGAGGAAAAGACCCAAGTCGCTCAGAACGATATACTTCGCATCCCTCGCCTCAAACAGCGGACTGGACGGATTAAAGTGGTTCACGCCGGTGAAGTAGCCATTCTGCTTCCCCTTCCCACGACCCTCGGGCTGACGCTCGTGATTATTGTGACCAGTCACATTCGACACGAGATACATGGGCCACCCAAACAGCTGCTGGAGGAGGAGATTCAGGGCAGTCAGGAACGGCGTTTCCTCGAGCAGTTCACCCAATTCCTCCACAGTCCTACCGAACGTCGAGGCGTATTCCTGTCTCGTCTTGGGGACGAAGACCATATCACGGGCGAGGTTGCCGGTAGCTTTGTGATGCTTGCCATGCGAAATCTTCCAGGAGAAATACGGAACAAGCAGGAAGGAATGACAGACCCAGCCGACGGTGTCGTTGAGCGTCTTGGACGGCGAAAACGCCTGGTGCCCGCACTCGTGAGCCAGCACCCAAAGTCCCGTCCCGGCCATACCCTGGAAAGCCGTATACAGCGTCCACAGAACAACCCGCGCGGGCAGATAAGGAACAGTCTCGGGGGTGACGAAGGTGTGGCAGAGGAGGAAGGCAGACGCGAGCAGGGTTATGTCGCGCGCGACATAGTACAGACTGGTGGCCGCGGATCGCTCGAAGCAGTGCGCGGGGATGGCTTCTCGGATCTGCTTGATTGTGTAATCGGGGATTTTAAATTCATTGCCGTACGTGTCGAGCAGGGGTTTGGATTGTTGGTGGTTGTGGTTGTGGCGGGAGGGTTCGGCGTCGGAGCTCAGGGAGGATAGGGAGGTGGAGGAGGGAGATTGGCGAGGGCTTTCCAGGGGGGATGGGGAGATGGAGCTGGGGACGGAGGATTCGGTCGTTGGGTTGCGATGCAGGGCTATGCGCTTGGGGATTGCGGAGGAAGACATGGTAGTAGTCGATCTGGACTGTTGCTTGCGATTGCGATTAGTCCAATTGCCCTGATCTGGTCTTTTTGTCTTTTCGCGCGGTAAACAATTGTTGCCGTCGTCGAACTTGGGGAAGTGTCCGATGTCGGAGGACGAATTTTTTTTCTTCGTTTCTTCCCAACAAATCGACGAAAAGTGACTCCAACACAATTCACTCACAATCAATCGAGGAAAAAAACAGAAGGAAATCCGAGATATCGATATCACGAAAAGAATAAAAAGAGAAAGGCCAGGTTTAAAAAGGTACAGAATGGGAGTGCACCTTCAAACCCCTTTTTCGAAACCAACAGTACAGTTTTGGTTACAGACGGAGGATGCTATACACAACAACGACGGAGGAAGAAGGAGAGGGAAAAAGGGCCAATTTAAATTCTGAAAAGAAGGAAAGAAAGAAAGAAAATATAAAAAAAAAAAAAAAAAAAAAAAAAAATAGAAAATCGAAAAAGAGAAAAAAACGGAGCAAAGGAGAGAGTTCTGTACGGAGTACGATAGAGTGTATGGAAAAACCGTTGAAGTGGTTGGCTTTCGTATTGTATTGTATTGTAGTGTATTGTAACCTCAGGAACCGTATCTAATACAGTATCTTACAAACGTTACGATTGACAGTTCTCAATATCAATCCATCCCCAAATTCAAGTCAAGTCAATAGGAACAATGGCAGTATGTATGTACTCCGTAGAATGCTCTATGTAAACTCGTAGATACATCAAAACCACCTCCTACAAATACTCTCTTTGTCCCTCAAAGTTATATCTCCTTCCCAGTAAACGTGATACACCCCAAGTATCAACAATCTTGGCATTGTCCCAAGCTCACCAAACCATCCCCTATGATTGGCTACCGCTGAGAAAACCTCGGGAGTTAATAATAACTTTGCAGTCGGTTCTAACTTATCGGACCCTCTGCCACGAAACTTTGTCGGCACGTGTAAACCAGGGATATCCAAGTTTATTTTCCAAGATCTGATTTTCTTTTTTACTTTATCGTCTGTATCATACTTTGACAAAGAATCACTTACATATACTTTATGGCTGACAGGGGTGAGTTATGTTCATGTCCATTGACAGATACTCTGCACTTTTTATGATACGACATACTACTGAGGTCCGGGTATTGAAGTTCCCAAACAGATACGATGACAGCAACAACGACAATGGCAATGACGAGTTACCGCGGGTATGAAGCGATTTCAGCGATTGATATGTGCCATGTGATTTTCACGATGTCCTTACAATGCGCTGTCTGATATTTTTGTCATTGGTCTCATTTCCTTAGTAGATTCTGCGAGTAACTGAGACTCAGAGAACAGAGGCAAGAAGCATTGAACTGAGCTATCAAGCATCTCTTTCAACGCGACCAAGGGTTATCCAAGCCCAAAGCCGCCACCGATCGAGTCGGATAGAATTCGCTTCGAATTGATCTCACAAGGAAACGGAAAAGGGACTAACTACCATTGCGCCCATTGTTATTCGCCTATGTATCATACTCCGTATGTACAGAGCACAACGACATACAGTCGGGTTGGTCCCTGACAGCACTAAAAGACAGACATGTCTCGAAAACAACGACCTCCCCAGATCTGTCTGCCAATGTCTGCTGTCATTGTCCAAACCACGACATAAATAAAAGCACAACACAATACATAAGTACAGTACAGTACAATACGTTGTATGTATGATACGATACCGGCCCGTACGTATCATACCACCCAATACACCAGAATTACCAGGGTCCGCCGTTCGGTCGGGAATAGATAGAGATCAATCATCAGATCACAACTCCCGTACGGAGACCTACTGTATCCAATCACGATGTCGGTTGATTTTTTCTTGGCTTATTCAGTTATGTTGGTTTTCTTTCTTTCTCTTTGTGTGATTGCTGTCTGTCTGGGCCGCTCGCTCTTTGTAACCAGGTTGTTCGAGTCGAGTCGAGTCGAGTCGAGTTTAAGGGTCTAGGGTCTAGGATCTAGGATCTAGAGTCCTGGCTTGATCCAATCGCCGTCATAACTATGTGTGATACTCGCGCCGTGGAAGACAATGACAGCTCCATCCAACCCAACCCCCCGGTCTACGGAGTACAGAACGGAACAAAAGAAATCCATGCATATGGAGTTACGAACCGAGGTTGACAATCTGGCGATGGCCTGCAGCATATCATATCATATCAGATCACAACCATCAATCGCATCGCATTGCACTTCGTCTACGGAGTATGATACATGTGAATCTCGTCTCGTCAATCAATGCCTTACTATTACTTTGTTTTTGTTTCTGTTTTTGTTCTCTGGCCCTGTACGGAGTAATTTTTTGCATGGCCCCCCGCCCGACCCTGTATGATTGTGCTGTACGGACTACGGAGTTATTGACATACTGTTGGGACTGTCCACTCGGCGGGCGGGTTTTGTTTTGTTGAGATAAATTGTGGTCATTTCCAAATTCCGCTTACCTAAACTCCACATTTTGGTAATTTTTTTTCTCCATATGTACTCCATGCGTATATGTATTTTATCGTACTGTATTGTATGTTAGTATGGTTTATGTTTTTACGGTACGGTACGGTACGACTGTATCGTAGGGACACTCTGACAGCTGCATGACTTGACTTGACATGTCAGTTCCCTGTGATGATGGTGGTGGTGGCAGTTTCAGTTTCAGTTTCAGTTTCAGATTTGTTGAAAGAGTTGGTCGATCCATCATTATGTTGTGCATGGAGGGACAGGACAGGGCTTAGTTATTGAGTTTCTTTATCGTCGAGGGAGAAGATCCCGAGGTCCATTAGTTAGGGCTGGCTGGGCAGTTTGGAGATGATGGACCGCGTGTTCAGGACTTTTCTTCATATATACACATGCGCATAAGATAATCATGAGGTATGTAGGTATGTACTCTACAAAACAACTTAGGTATAAGATGCAAAAGAAAAAAGAAAAAAGAAAAAAGAAAAAAGAAAAAAGAAAAAAGAAAAAAGAAAAAAGAAAAAAGAAAAAAGAAAAAARAAAAAAGAAAAAAGAAAAAAGAAAAA
>HG983359.1:223589-237507 GCA_900006255.1 Xeromyces bisporus
GAAAAAAGAAAAAACTACACAACCCATTGTCCCCGCCCCTGATTCCTCCTCTCCGAATCAACAAGCCAAGACCCCGACCCGGGATGATGCCCCCCAGTACCAGCAGGCCCCGAAGACGACGACAGACTAACCGTCGTCTTCCTCAAATCCGGCAATACCAATAACGTCTCCCCGTAATTTCGATAATCAACTTCACAGGGGATTTGTTTCTTTTGGAACTGGGTCGGTACCGCGGGTCCCCCAGCACCAGCACCAGCTCCAGCACCAGCACCAGCTCCAGTATCAGCGCCCGTAGAGTGAAGATCAGCACTGCCCCTCGCCGGAGCAGGTACAAACGTCCTTATCTCTAGTCCTGGTAGTAAGAGGTATCCCGACCGTTGGGGTAGGAGTAAGATGGAGAAGGTCTTGATTTCGCCTTCGCTGGCTGTGAAGTTGCCCCGTTTTCGGCCGCCGACGAGCCACGAGTCGGGGTTTGCGTAGATCTCGTAGGAGAATTCAAGGGGGTGGTCGGGGCTTTCCTGGTGTTCTGATTTGCACCAGCGGCGGGTGTGTCGGAGGCGAAGCTCTGCGGCGATCATTTGGCCGACTGCTGCATGAGTGGGTTGGTTGGCGGGAACGTTTTGGAGGCGTAGATCGGCGGTTTGGACAACTTGGACGTCTGGTACCTCTAACGGGATGATGAGACATCGTTTCAGCATGGCCGGGTGGTCTGGGAGGGGTATCGATTGGTTGTTCTGCAGTAATCCATAAGCATGATGTCCATATGTCTCGAGCAAGATTACAACTCACCTTATGCCACTCCAAGAGCCAATCCTTAATCTCCTCCCTGGGCTCATTCATGGCACTCAGTAGACCCTCCCACCGTAGATCCTGATAAGATGGCACTTCAACCTCTCGAATGAGACCGATCACCTCCATATCCGAAGAAGACAATTGCGATCGAATAGTCTCGGCAACATGAGAAGACAACAATGAACTATACTGCCGATACTTGCTGCTCTCGATATCTGCACTAATTTTCTTCTGGACGGCATCCAAGCACTCTTCGTCCACACAGGTGAATTCGACAGTAAGACGCAGAGAGCCTTCAGACGTTGATCTCTTGGCCCGCTGTCGAATCTTGTACAATACCGACGCTGGCTGTTTCGGAAATACATCCATTGCAGAAGCGTCGGGGATGCTCGACTGCACTTCGTAGGACTCTGTGCTGGGTATATGGCAGCTTAACACCCGAAGCGGGACCATCATCGCCGGACTGATCGTGAATCGGGAGAAGAGGACACTATCTTTGAAAGTGTCCTGCACATTAACGCTGAGAGGTAGTGCCGAGACGACACCGTAGACAGACGAGTAGGAGAATCGGCCCTGAGCCGTTTCGTACACCACCTCTATCCTCGCAGAGAGTACATGGTGATTCTCCTCGCTCGTATACGGCACCCTAATCCTGGCAGATGAATGTGGCCGAAGTTGGGAGAAATCAATATTCCCAAATTCGTTACTCGCATCGACTCCAATCTCCCCATTCACCACTTCTGCCTCCGTAACCCTTACACGAAGTCCGGCGGTCGCCGGACGTACCCGGATCGTGCCTGTTTGAATATCGTTTCGTCCGCTATTCACCTCAATCTCCAGCGTCCGCATATTCTCCAAGTTGACTAGATGAGGGAACACTAATTTGGCGTGAAGACCGTCCGGCGGGGGGTAGCAATGGATATAAAATCGGTTATCCTCCTCTTCAGACTCCAACGCCTCTCCGAAGCCAAAAGGCAGCACAGAATGGTTTCCACCACCCATTGTGAAGACAATATTGCCTGCTCGCATTTCGATACGGTCGACAAGGTACTTGCCCTGTAGCGTCATCTGTACATACCTGTCAGCCCTAACTATGCCAAGGAAAGACAACTTGGCACTCAACTCACAGAGGATCCTATTAAAAGTCTCGTCAAGGAGGACTTGACCACAAACTTGCCCGAACTCTCCACCCAATACTCATTATTCTGCGGATGACTGGCGCTGACAAGCCGGATCTTTACAAAATCGACATTGATCTGCCTCCCCAGCAAATAGCGCAGAGACAATTGCACCTGAAACCCATCCCTATCCTCGTAATGAAGAATAGCCGGACTGACCTGCAAGTCCGCAAAGAAATCCGACAAGGGCGTCGAAATCTCCTTGGACAGTGTACTCGAGGAATCAAATAACTCGTCAACATACGTAGACGCCAACGACTTCTCGGTCAACGCAGGCGACAGACCCTGCGTCCTCTGCCTATTACTCAATTTCGACTGATCATGCGTAGCGAATTTGGCAAGTAAGCGAAGCATAACCCGGACGTGCTCTTCGTTTCGTTTCAATTCCCTCAGACAACGCGCGTACATCTCCAGCATGGCCCCTTCCAGGATGATCCAGTGCTTGTTGCCGTAGAAGGGTGAAATCTGTTGGAAATACGTGGCAGCAGCGGCATAATCTTCCTGCTTCAGTTTCAGAACGGCAAGTTCTGCGATAGCCATCTCAGCGGAGTATGTACGATTAGCAGCAACGTAATTACGGAACATGTTGTCAGTCAAGTCTCCGTATAGCGAGAGGTAAGCATTCTTCGACTCAAATGCAACCGTCAGGGTGGGAAGGTCAATGCAGCAAAGGGGAGAGATCCTCTTGAGTTCTGCCGCCGGTGCTGTACTCTTCTCCCCATTATCGTCATCGAGAGACACTTCTTTCATGTCACCATCTCCGGCATCCTTTTCATCGAAAAGCAGGCCAAGACCACGCCAATTATCCGTCCAGCCGCATCGTCCGGCTATCTCCTCCAAAAACCGTCTTGCCATGAAGAACAACTGGCCCCTCCCAGAAGCCAGCTGCTCGGAGCCGGTCTTCTGAAACACATTCGACCAACCCTTGCGACTAGGAGCATGAAAATCAGCCGTCACGATTTCTTGGCTTGTCGGCCGAGAAAGACGAGACGCAGGCGGAGACAGCAGCGAGCTGGAGCGTCTAGGAACATCCGGTCTGGACTCCGTGATAGCGGCATGTAGAGGAGATGCGGGAACGGTAAGCATTGGCGTGTAAGTCTGAGAAAGGACTTGAGACGCGGCGGCATACGACCACGACGATACCAAGTTATTGATAACCTCCGTCTTTGCGGTGTTTTGTTCGTTCTCCAGACCGCACTCTAGATCAAACCTGAGTGTGCGCGCAGCGAGAACAATGAATTCCATAGCTCGCTCGCATATCTCGGATAGAAGCATCAGGTCCTCTGGTTTGCTCTTATCCCTCCCTTCTGACTTGTGACCGTCCTCCGTCTCCTCGGCATCCAAGGACGGTGCCCTGGCAGCCCGGAGTAGCAAGGTCAGTTGCCGCGAAAATAGATAGGTACGGAAATCAAATATGGATATATCGCTCGAAAGAATCATATCTCGATAGGGCTTCTTGTTCGAGTCGAACGGGTAATCCTCCGGCTCGAGTTCGGGTATCTCAACCGCTTCCCCTTCTTTCCTTTCAGCTGACGGACCACCGCTACCGGCATTAATGGACTCCAGAGCCCTCAGAGCCGTTTCCTTCCAATCCTTGGTATATGCCAACAACGCAGCCGCTTGATGATCGCTGCCTTCTTCCACAAACTGCTCCCGAATCGCAGCATCCAGCCCAACAGCCATCTCATCGTACCCAACCAACGCATCCTCGAAAAGCCCCACATTCTCAAACCCCCGCGCAAGACCCTCTTTCAAGATAAAAAACGTACAGAAGTTCCACCCGGGCAAACTCCGCTGCGAGTCCTTCTCCTTGATATCCTCCTCATACTGACTAACCCGCAGGTCAAAAGACGACAGGATAGCATTCTTCATCTTCTCCACAAGCTCCTCCAACTGCTCCGCCGACTCCAGCGCCTTCTGCACCGGAGGCTGCTGCTGCTCCCCCTCGGCAGCCTTCTTCGGCAGACGCAGCTGAGCTACCCGGTCCACAGACGACTTGGAAGACGGGTTAAAGTCCGCCTTGACCTTCTCCAGCACCGTCGTGGTGGTGCGGCCGGGCCATTTCGACGCCGGCGGTGGCTTCTCCGGGACGTCACCGTCCTGAACAACGTGCAGGATCAGCCATTCGAAGGCGTCGTGCTTTTCCTGGCTGCTGCTCGCTGCGCTGGAGTGGGTGCTCGATGCGTTGGCTTTGATCCATTCCCGTAGTGCCTTCCTTGCGGAGGATTTGTAGGTGTCGTTGTCGTCGCATCGAAGGAGGTAGATTTTCAGATACGGAGTCTGGCGTAGGCCGGGGATTTGGTGTCGGCGGTGTGTCACGGCTGTGCCGTCGCCGGAAGGCTTGCGTTCAGGAATCTCATGGTGCTTCGCGGGGACGAATCCAATGCGGAGGGAGTCTATGGAGCGAATTGGACGACTCGGCGAATTCCAGTGGAGATGTCGAAGGGGCAGTTTGGTCTCGATTATCGGTTGGACAAGGGGGAATAAGCCAGACGGATCCGTGTATTCGACTATTTGCGGGCGTGTGAGCTTTGTATCTATCCTTCGCTATTCTGTGTGCTCACGTACCGGTCACACTGCTGGAGCCTGCCTGTGGGGATGCGTCCATTTTGCTCGAGCTCTACCAGAAACTCAACGCACCGCTTTCGCTGGCCAGTGGCATCCCGGATGAGCACGAGAAAACTGGAGAATGAGTAGCTACTCTTGTGAGAGAACAGCCCGAATTGTTTGGTCGTCTAGCCTTGAGATGCTCCATATGATACATATAGACCGACGCACAGGCCAGGCGGCTCCAGGAGAACTGATTGAGGCTCTAATTACGGACGTGGAGTACCGAGTCAATACAGTTGACTCTATCCGACGAATGTATTGATTTGGCAGGTTTGCAATAAAGCGACGACCAAGAAAACACATGTCTCAAGATTACAGTAAACCCTGTACAGAAAGAAAAAGCCAGAAGTGAAATACCGAGACAGCCATATGCCCGTAAGTCAGTACTATATGCCACAATCAAACAAAAAGACAATATAACCCGAGTCGCTCGACAGATGAACGCCTAAATAAAGAAAGATCACGAAAGCAACGCTAAAGCCCCTTAGGTATTGGCATCCACAGCTCGTCTTGTGGTATGGTGAGTCTTCACGAACTCATAACCATCAGATACCCCTTGCCAAACACCCGGGGTGAAACTCCTGGCCCACGCACAAATAACAAGTAACAAAAGGGGAATCTATCGAGTCTGTTAGCTTTACGACCGGCCAACAAAATCACCATGGCTCGCAGACTTACCCAAACGAAGTACAATTTTCGATCACTGCGTAATCCCTTCATCCTTCGAGCCTGCTGTTCCCGAAGATGCTTCTGTTCCTCCCGAGAGATCAACTTCCGACCAATCCTAACCTCTTGGATATTCTCCTCCTTGAACTCTGCAGCTGCAGGTGTGCTACTGCTAGCTTGAGCTTCGAAGTGTTGATCCAAAGCCGCGTCCGTAGCTGCCTGTACCAAGGAGGTCTTCTTCACTCGTGACGCTTCCTCCTCCTCATTCCCATTGTGAGGATAGAGCTCTTCGTAGGGGGGAGGTTCGGCGTTGTTGCTTGACGGAGAATTACCCTTCAGACGATCCCACCAGCCTTCTCCGACTAATCTACCGGTGTTGGGCCTGTTTGGTACAAGATTCGTGATTCGGCGCATCATCGGATACGCCTGGTAATCAGGCAGAGCAGGCATGGGTGGAAGCGCAGGCAAGTTGGGAAATGCGTTCGCGACGCTCTGTTGGAATTGGTTAATCTGAGCAGCGAGTTGGTTGCGCCAAGCGACAATGGCTGCAGGAGGAGAGAAGCCTCGAGCATCTTCCGGCTGCACAGCCTGCTCGTCTGGTGTTGTATTGGGATGGACACTTTCTTCACGAGGACGTGATGAGAATCGCGATGAGCTTGCAGCCCGCGGTAGGCTTGGTCGTCGAGACTGTGCGTAATATAAGTGTTCGTCGTCAGCGTTAGACTCAGCTTCCGAATCGACATCATCATCGACGTCATCAGAATCCTCGGAAGCATAAACCAAGGAGCCGGAAGCGGAAGAGACCTCCCATAGGGAGCTGACAGAGCCAGAACTGCGTCTGCGACGCAACGAGGCCAACGACCCTACACTGTCTGACCGGCGTCGCGACGGTAGCAGGGCCGCCTGATGAGCTAATAGAGTTGTTGCCAAATCGGCCGGTGTATAGAATCTGGCGCTGCGGATATTGGCGTCTGCGCCGGCATGCCGAAGCCTGTGGACGATATGTGCATGACCATTCATAGCTGCGAAATGCATTGGTGTGTTGCCACTATTATCTTGCACTTCCGGATTGGCTCCTCTTGCGAGAAGACCCGCAACAAACCGAGTTAATCCTAGGGAAGACGCAAAATGAAGTAGTGTTTGCCCTGATGTGCAACGCGCGCTATACCTTGGCGAGCGCGGACTGTCGTCGAGATCAACGAATTCAAGATAATTCAGCATCTTGGAGTCCAAGTCACTCAACGAGCCCTGGCCATCCAATCCAGGAACCTGGCGCTGTTGACCGCCAGGTCCTCCCTGGCAATCCTCCTGAAGACTGAACAATGAGTTGGGACTACTGCCCATGATTTGTCGCGCTGTTTGGAAGGCGTCCGCCTGATTTCCTAATTTATGTCCAAGAATTCCAAGTGCAAGTCGATACATTTGTAGTTCTCTGTCATCAACGTAACGGAAAAACTGTTGTTGTTTCGGCATGAGAAGCTGCGGTTGCTGGCCTTGCCCGAGCGTCGGATGCTCGTGCTTGAATACCACTGGTACCAGACCAGGGTGAAGAGCAGGGGGTGTGAGGCAACTGAGACACTTGTCTCCCCAGAATGTGGTAGTCGTCGCAAGAGTGTCGCCAAAGACAACTTCCATACCAGGGTAAAAGCCGCTTCCCAAGAGCGTCACCTCAGTTCCACCGGTGATAGAACCTTCCGCTGGTACTACTTTGTGTATAACGGAAGGCAGCCGAGTTCCGCCATTAGCCATAGGGGGCCACATAGGACTTGCAGTACAAGGGCCCATAGGCATGCTGAGACTATTGTGCGCAGAGTTTCCAGGAGATTCGGAACGACTGAAGGAGGAATTTGGAGTCGACGTCATCTGCTGACGAACAAAACTGTCTAACATTGGATGCGATGCGGCTGGGTTGAAGAAAGGATTATTCTCAGTGCTCGTGGGCGTCGGCGGGCCATTTGTAAACTGCCCGGATTGGGTCGGTGCGACAAACGGTCTTTCTGCCGGCGATGCAAATGCATGAGATGAAGAAAACGTGCCAGCGCCTGAAGAAGCTGACGATATGCTAGACGATTGAGGTGCTTCAAGTCTTGTCATGGTCAATTCCGAAGGCAATCGGCCCGAACCGCTATGCTTGCGCCGCTTGCTCGAAGGCCCAGGAAAGTCTACCGGTGACGCCTGTCTAGACAAACTCCGAGGTGTAGTTGAACTCGAGGTACCACTCGTCGAGCTCCGTGGAATGGCAAAGGGACTAGGTGTTGGCGGATACTGCGAGCTGCATCTTTGTTGGAGACCATGCAGATCAGTTGCCGACTGAGAGGATCGAAACGAAGGATGGGAAACCGCATTCTGTCCTTTCATATTCGCCCCTGAACGGAATATACTAGCACCAGGCAGTTGATTTCCATCGGGCAAAGCAGGAGAAGGCACGGCAGGTGGCGCAGGAGCATGTGTTTTGTGATCATCCGTAATCATGATCGAGTTTGTTATTGTCTGAGCGACAACATTGTCCATGTAATCTTTGACGGTGAAAATGACTCTAGAAAAGTAGCAAAACATAATCAGCATCAAGACACCTCACCTAGGGTCATTAGAGTATACGCACTGGAATCCGAGCTTTTCAGCCTGATGCCTGCAATAGCACGCTATTCGCATAGGCAGTTCCACCTGCATCGCCCTCGCAGGAAACATAGGCACTGAGAAATCCCCCAATCCGGAGATAGCACTCATCGACGGTTCGGCCCAGTCCTTGATCTCGTTCGTGTTGAAAACAATCACCCGCTTTTCTTCGTCTTTTCGGAAAAGTTCGTCTTCTTCAGGCTTCCTCTGCTTCTTGCGCGAAGCACGCTTTCGCTCTCGCTGAATACACCCACTACATATCTTCACCTCTCCGCCCTCCAAAGGCTTGTCATCCTCCTCTCCCGAGGAGCCATCCATGGATTTCGGAGTTGAAGCAGCAGGTCGGCCAGTAACTTCGCCCCTCGCTCGCGCGAAGGCCCTCTTCAGATTCTCTGGATCCCGCATGGCGCTTGTACAGACCAAGTTGGTGTGCAACTCAAGAATTTCCGGCGAGCGTTCTACAGGCGGCCGCGACAGAAATTTATATTTGGAAATCGTATGTGAGGGCAAACGCAGCTTCTTCGCGCCGGGTGGTAGTGGGAACAGTGTTAGCCTGATAGGAATCTGAGTTTCTACCCGCGACTTGAGAGAAGTAGGGTGCACGGTCAATATATGGCGTGGAGAACCGTCTGGTTTCGTACTGGCAAGGGTGGAAGATGGGGCGTGATTCATCCCGAAAGACAGTGACTTGGGCCCATAGCTTATACCAGGAGACGCGGCAGATGTCATCGGAGAGCTACCGTTCATATTGATACCGCCGAAGCTTTCTTCCAACAAAGAAGACGGCGATTGCCCAGCTAGCTGAGTAGACGTTGACCTGGTCTTACCAGGAGCGGTTGACGTTGCGGTTGATCTTGAAGAGGATGGAGACATTTCTGGAAAAGCATGAGGTGCGACAGACGATCTCGATGTTGGAGCCTGGCAAGGGTTAATTTAGACATGGCAAGCTTGACTCAATGATCCGGGAGTTAACTCACAGGCGATGCCATCATGCCTTCCGCAGACCGGCTCTTATTGTTTGCAGGACTTTGTACTTGAGGCCTGGACCTCCAGCTAGCTTTAGACTGCGATGGAACGCCTTTCTTCAGCAAGTTAGGATCGCTGGCAGCACTTTCAAAGTCAAAAGCAGCATCCATGGCCTTATTACTCGACTCAATGTCCGTATCGATTCCAAATGCCCCCGGGTCCAGCCCAAAATACAGGTCATCCGTTGTACCAACAAGGTCAGAGTTTACCCAATCCTCGGAATATCCAAATGGCAGTATTGCGCTTTCGCCGTTAACAGCAGACTGCGAGGAGTCATGAAAATGATTCGGCGGGGAGTCTGACGAGGAACTTCGCGTTGAATTCTCCGGAGAATCCGCTGGTGAGTCTGACGCTGACGCATGAGATCGTCTTAAGCCATCTTGATTCCGGTAAGCCTTCTTCATAGACAAATCTGAAGGAGATAGACAGGACGAACATTCCGAGTCCACGGTAGGTTGTGAAGACGAATTTTGAGCGACAAGCGGGCCACCAGCGTCGTCGCCAGCGTGCTGAGACGGCGCCTGCAGCCTTGACGGATCGAGGAAATTCATGTCAGGATCCCGAAATGCGCTCTCCATGTCGTCGTCCACTATAATCGGATCCAAAACCGGAAAAGCAGGCGAAGAGGGTATCTCCATAGGCCCCATACCGTCCACTTCCCAAGAGAAACGAAACAACGGCCTAGGACGATGGCGCAATTCAAGTAAGAAATCTCCCCCACGTCCCTCTTGTTGACAGCTGACGACGCAAACAAGCGAAGGAAGAATTGACGATGGAATCAGGCGGGGCGGTACTCTGTATATTTAATTCAAGCAACGAGAATCCGGCATCTATCGATCATAATCTCCGAACATCGAGGAAGTCGTCCAGGCAAAGAATGGATGTATGTATGTAAGAGCCGAGGAAATCAGAGAGGTTTCAGGTGAGTACGAGTGTTTTAAGTCAAAGCGCTGCTAATAAGTTAACCGTGAGAGAAAAGGAGGGAGGAAATGCCAACAACCAGACGGGACAAGAGACCAAGATCTACACACACAAGACAGGCTTTCATATGTCTCTGTGTATGTTGAAGGGGGGAAGATTAAGATTACCGAATAGAGCAAGACGGCAAAAGACACCTCTTCGTCAGACCAGCGTGTTGAAGGCTTGAAGCAGGAGAACTGGAGGAGAGAAGATACAAGATAGTCATGATTACTACTGCGTGTGTTGACTGGTCGATTTCGCACTGAATTCTGTGGTCAGTGACTTTGACCGACTTTGTCCACCGCGCTATGTCCTAATTCGGTTTAGTCCACGGAAGTTTCCTTTTTGGGTTAGTTCGGAGTAGGACTCCCTTGAACTTCACACGACATGTCAAATCTGCCCTCCAAGGGGTCATCTTCTTGACTTCTTCCAAGAACATGCGTTAAAGATTTGGAAATAATCCAATCAATCTGATCTTGTCTACTTCTATCTCATAAACCTAGCCCAACTCCCATCGCTAGCGAAAGGATGGATGCCCGAGTCATAGGATGCAGAATGGACATCACATCAAGGACACAGGCTGGTTGCAGTTGGCCTCACTTCAATTGCTTGAGAAGTCAATTGTCAGAGAAAGCGATGCTTCTAGTATTATCTCTACTCCAAATCAATTCTTATGAAAGAAGAAGCCACCAAATAGCTGATATCTTGCTCTCCTGTCCTCTGTATTACCAGTAGTATATACTCTAACTCCAGCCGTCAAGCCTTCTCATACGGAAAAGACTGAAAAGAAAAACACAAGTTGCCGACAAACGATACCATTCGTAATTTTATTGTGCCTTAACATACCTGTGTCATCAAGCACACACGCAATAACCATGCATGCCGTCGTTATCTAAAAAACGAAGAAAAGATCCTCATTCAGATTACTGCTTCTTCTCTTCTCCTTCAGCCGGTGCCGGAGCGCCCTCGCCTTCGGCGGCGGGGGCATCCTTCATCTCCGAATCGGTCGACTGTTTCTTAGATTCTTCCTCGGCCTTCTTGGCATCTTCCTCTGCCTTTCGCTTGCTTTCAACCTCAGCACGCTTCTTAGCGGCGGCTTCCTCCTGCGCCTGCAGAACGGCCTGGCGCTCAGCCTCAATCTTCTCCTTGTGGCGCATGATGATGGGGTTCGCGATGAAACGAATGTCGTCGATCTTCGAAACATAGACGGCCTTCGTGGTGTCATCGCCTTCCTCATATAGCCATTCCTGTAAACAGTGTTAGTAGGGCGAAATGAATACACGGACTGAACTGAAGGAAAACTTACTTCGCTGTCCATCAGCAACTTCTTCAATTTCTCTTTCTCCTCCTCGCTAGCGTACTCGGCGTAGACACCATCAATCTTGTCACGCATTTCGTAGATAAACGACTCAAGCTCGTTCTTCTTTTCGGCGGTCTCTGCAACGAGCTTGTCCTCCATGTACATGGCATTCTCCTTCTCAATCCAAGCGTGCTTGACGTTCTCTTCAAGAGAAGAAGTAAGAGAAGTAATGGGCAAATCACCCTTGCGAACTTGCTTCTTGACCTTGCGAGTCTTCTTAGGTTGTTCGCCATTAGGAGCATCAGTATCCATAGCCTAGACAAATGGCAAGTCAGCGACATTCTCCACAAGTAACAGCGGAAACGTTTCATCTAATACACTTACATCACCCTCCTTCTTTTCACCCTCTTCAGGAACAGGTTCCTCCACTTCGACATCCTCCACGTAATACCCAGACTCAACGTTCAGAACACCGTGCAGATTCAGACGCGCCTTAAGCTTGCATATCATGAAGTCGTTATTCGGGTCAGCGTGGACGCCCTTGACAGAGAAGCGACCGATCCGTGGGTCGCCCTTGCCAGGGAGCATTTGAGGAACGGAGTATTGAGCCTCGAGATCGAAGGGGTTCTTCCGGTAGAAAGTAAGAATCTTGGTAGAAGGCATGACGTTGCCTCTGTTGAAGACAGTCAGGCTGGTATCCTCATCGGGGATGTCGGCCGACTGCTCCCAGGTGAACTCAATAGGGAAGTTCACAATGTCATGCACCGAGAAGTCGCGCACTCGGAAGACGGGGGAAAGGATAGCACAGCTGAAGGCGCAGCCACGAGCAATAGCCTCGTCCTGGTTGAGAGTGAAAGAGAGGTTCTTCTTGAAGAACTTGCTAACGGTTTCCTTGATTGCAGGAACACGAGTGCAACCGCCGACCATTTCGATGCTGTCGATGTCTTCAACCTTCAGGCCGGCATTGTACAGGGCCTCCTCCAAGGGAGCAGTGATGCGATCCAGGAGAGGCTTGATCATTGCCTCCAACTCATCACGCTTGGCAATTCCGTGAACGTCAACGTCCTCCATAAGCGACTCAATGTTCATGGGGGCGGCAGGGTTAGCGGATAGAACCTTCTTCATTCTCTCTGCAGAAGCCACGGTGCGCGCAAATGCCTTAGGGTTGGTACGGATATCGATCTTGTACTTGTCCTTGAACTCCGCGGCAAAATGCTCAGTGAGGATCTTGTCAATGTTGCGACCACCAAAGTGACGGTCGTAAGCAGTTGACTTAACGTTGAGTTCACCCTTTCGGAATTCGACAACGGAGCAAGTGTAGTCGCTGTGGCCGATGTCGACGAAGACCACCCTTCTGGGCTTCTCCTCCGGAGTGGGAAGATCGACCTTCGTGATACCGTAACCAAGGGCAGTGGCCGTCGTGTCGTTCATGACTCTGAGGATCTTGAGCCCCGCGATGTCACCAGCATCCAGTATGGCTCTGCGCTGCGTGTCAGTGTACCAAGCAGGTACGCTGACCACGACGTCCGATACTGTAAGTCTCAGCTCGCTGGAAGTGATATCACGAATTTTGCCGAGATACATGGCAGCAAGCTGAGTGGCAGAGAATTTCTCCTTCTTCCCTACATAGCTGACCTCAGCGCCAACCTGGCCGTTGACTTCGCAAAGAGCAGAGGAAGTGTATTGTTGCTCGACCGGGACATCGGGGTCATCGAAGGAGCGACCGATCAGACGCTTGAGGTTGCCCACCGTGTTCTTCAGGTTAGATACCTCTTGCGTCTTAGCTCCTTCACCGAGAGCTCTGCTTCTCGAGTTGAATCCGACGAGAGTCCTAATCGAAACAGATTGACAGTCAGTGATCAAGTTCTCAACACCACCAAAAAAGAAAAAGGAAAAATTTCCTCCTCAGTATGAGAAATAAGTGAGGCTTACGGAGTTGATCTGTTGGACACCTCATTGGTGATCTAAAATTCAAAAGATATTGTTAGCACACACACTGAAGAAATCATTTTCTTATGTATGATGAAGAGGGGCAGATACGCACAATGTCAATGCCCTTATTCCGGGCTACACCAATTTTGGTGCTCTGAGAACCAAAATCTATGCCAACAACGCTACTCATTGTAGGCAGATATTTTATGCGGAGCTAGGTAGTTGAAGGAGTAAGTAGGAGGAGGTAAGGAAGAAGAGAAAGAGTTAAGAAGGAGAGGAAAGAAAAGAAAAGCGTAGAAAGATGAAGATTGACGAGGGGAGGAATTTGCTGCCACTATCGGAGGCGGTGATAACTTCTTTCAGTGAGATGGACCACCAAGTTCCAACAACAGGTTGTGGCTAGGAATTTGTTAAGAAATCGATATGTAATTATTGTACGGCTTTTTTAAACTTTGCACAACCAGGGCTTCAACTTTTTAATTTTCAGGCAAAAAGAAAAAGAAAGTCTAAGAGGAAAAGATACTACGGAAACGATGAAAGAATTTGCAGGATTTTGTATGTTTCTTGTCGAATGTTCTCGTTACTGCTCGATCTTTCGCTCCCCTCACCGCCTTTGTTGGGTCTCTTTTATTCGGCAGAATGCCCCACTTACCGCCTACGGAGCTTCCCTGCTTCTTTCTCCTCGTCACAATTCACAGAGGAGGTATCATACTCCGTATCTTGAGACTTGAGCGTCGTTTATGACTCTGCATCGATTCTGTACACTACTGTTCAGCCTGTTCAGGTTTAGAAGAAGACTTGGTACTCCAGTGGTGGCCTCGATTATGTCGTCAACGCT
>HG983359.1:238021-257641 GCA_900006255.1 Xeromyces bisporus
TGATACTACCTCATCAATTATCTGAATCAACCTTCTCCAATGTCTTCATTGACTTCGTGTATGTACTTATTCAACAGACCGTGGCCGTACTAATGGATCAATAATATCTTCCTCAGCGACGGACATAAAGATCGATTCACATACTATGTGGCATAAAAACCCAAAAAAGACCCGCCATAACAGTTGGAAGCCAGCCCTGTTCTCGTCATCCTTGGTCCATAGTCCAATGCCAATGTCCCCGGATTCCTGGGTACGTTCTTTCTCCTGAGAGGTAACCCAGATGTGTGACCACATACCCATCAGACCAGGTTTTCCGGGACGCTCGCCTGCTTGGAATGTCTATGAGACTTTCTCCGAAGTGTACGTCGGACGCTTCGTCCATTCAAAGTAGTCGTATCTTGCGTTCTCGGGTTACTCATACTTCCCGGTGCGCTTCTTATATTGAGCAATTCTGACGGTCGATGGTCAGAGCCTTCGGGTCTGGCAGTTACAACTCGCTCGAGTGGTATGTTATTGCTGGACCTTCGCGACATCTGAGGATGAATTTCAGGGCTTGCTTCATAGTAGCTCTCCTCGTCGAATGATGGTGCGCGTTCCTCGTTTCCAACGTCACCTACCTCGTCAGCATTTTGGCTGGCAACGCTCATCCTCCTCCGATTCCCTTCATTTCTCAAAGCCTCTCGGTCACCTGGAGTAAGCTCCATGTTGTCATCCACTACCAGATTGTCAAGGGAAACAAACGGTTCGGCAGAGACTCGGGGAATTTCCGGCAGTTGAGACATTTGTGACATTAAACTGCTCATAGATGCGTTGTCATTGATGTACATGCCGCTTTCGACCTGCTCGGCCTGAGAAAATCGTCCTTCGACTTTCTTCGAAGGATGGATTGGAATGGGTTCCCTTTCGTCTGCCCTATGTCTGAATGTGTCAACGTTCACGTTGAGCTCATCGCCCTGCGCTCGGGCCTGCTCTGCTGCTTCTTCGGGCGAAGTCATTTCGTCTGCTTCGGCGGCATCCGTCCTCGGCCCTCCCCATGTCCGCTTTCCCGCGGTGAAGATTCCGTACACCATGTATACCCAATTGAAAAAGGGATTGAGGAGAAACAATATAGGATAGAGCCATGCCTTGTAGCGTCTAAGCTTCGCTCCAAAGTAGAACATGAGAAAATAGTTAAGGCAAAGGGATATTACAATGAAGCCAACTGGGAGGCTCTGCATCCTCCGAGGTGAGGCGATCATTGCAATAACAAGGACAAGGAAGAGCAGTGCGGTGGTACGAATTGTGTTCTGCAAAAACCGGACAAGACACAAGAGCGGATAACGTTTCCAAATTCTAATATCCGTGAGCATGCACACCTCGTTGGTGATGAAGCCAAGGAACCACCGGCGCCGCTGTTTCAAGAGACTGTGGAAGGTTTGCACCGCTTCCGTCTTGCAAAATGCGTTCGTACACATCTGGATCTGGTAAGGCTTTCTGGCCCCGACCATGAACAGGTGCGTAAGCCAACGATCTTCCCCTAAGTGGCATCTGCCGAAGTCAAATATATCCTCGCACTGCTCCGCTTTCTCTGCGAAGTAGTATTTAGCCATCTTGCGAAAAGCGGAAAAGCGCAATATTGTCAAGGCCCCTGGAAGACAGGTCACGGCTCCACAGCCAGATTCAACAGAGCGCTCGAAAAGTTGCCCATGGAGATACTCTATGTCCTGTACCACCGTAATCAGGGAAGCTTTCTCTGTCGTAGAAGTAATCACACCCGTCATTGCCAACATGCTATGCTTACTTCCTGGCTTGAGTTCCATGTCGTAAATAAAGTTTTGTAGACATGATTGGTGGAGGATGCAGTCAGAATCAATGAATAGGACGAAAAGATTGTCATGACGCGTCAGGTAATCTTGATATATGCGATCGATTAGCATGAAGGTTTGTTTCTGACAGTATCGCTTTCCCCCATGTTTGAACCGTGATATTGTGACGCGAGCACCCTTGTATGTCACGTCAATAAACCGAGGATAGGTTCTCAAGGACAAAGGAATTCCAAGGTGGTGGATCACTCGAAGATAGGGTTCGTCGACGAGGCCACCGTCGTATGATAGGAACACATGAATACAGGAAGACGGGTAGTCACAATGGACTACAGAGTCAACGGCTTTGATCAAGACTGCAGGATCTTCCTTGTACACCGGCATCACAATGACAACTTTAGGCGCTGTGCGTTCGTCAAAGAGGTGTTTTATCTTGCTTTCTCTTCCCAAGGAATTTGTGACCAGCCTGTACACGCAAAATAGGAACGGTACCACAAGAAGAACAGCAAAAGTCCAAAATGAGAACCATTGCAGAAACCATATCAGTATTCGAGGAATACCGAATGTCGTTCTTTCAGGTAGGGGAAGCGTAACGACCATGACTAGGAGAAAGACTGTACTGGACAACTGTCAGGGTGTTTTTCGATGTCAAGCGCCTGTGTAATTCGCCTTACCGCAGCAGTATAAAGAGAGCCATCATCACGATAGCAAGGGCTTTGACGCTCCGAGTGTCCGCTTTCTGGTACACCTTTGTTAAGCAGTAAAGAAACGCAGCAAGCCAAAGAACCCACTCCACAAGGGCCGCGAGCAATAGGGGACTAATAATCGAAATATATGCTATCTGCGCGCAACGGTCAAATTCCAGAGTTTAACTCTCCCAGTTCGCTCAAACCTACCTCTGTAGGACCCCAAGAACTGAGTTCTAACTGTCTTCTTTCGATGACCTTCGTCATGGTGGTTTTTATCTCACGCAGTTCCTTCAGAATTACCAGAACGTGCACCTCGTGCACTACGAGCCCGAAGAGTTAGGATATGGCGATCAGATTCCGAATACTGCAGTCTGAGACGGGGAAAGGAATTTGTAAACGTTCTCCCAGAATTGTTCGCAGAGCGGTGATACTTCATGTACCGTCCATATCTTGCCTGCATTGAAGTCCTATTGTCAACATCTCTGTTATACTATCAAGAGCAGTCATAGAAACTTGCCAGTTCCAAAACCAAAGACGGTATCCAAAACAATCCAATGAACCTGACTATAGCAGCCCATGCCTCATATATTGGATCAAGAAATTGATATGGGGCTTCCCGTAAGCATGCCCTTTTCTCGTTAGGAAACCGGAGGACATAAAATGGATTGCAACACAGCATAAGATCACTTCTGATTTGAGTATAGAGATACCCCGGAGGCAGCGTAAGGCAGCGTAAGACATGCTTGAAAAGGGAAGGCAAGCAAGCCCGAGCTACTTCAAGCCCTCGCACCAAAAGGGCAGGCGCCACCATTGAAGTCGAAACAAGACAGCTGCGCGGTGTAAATTCTTCCATTTCCCCATAAGCAGTGCTGGAACATATTGGTATTAGCATTCTGAGCTTTTAGACTTCTGATGATTTTAAGGATAAGAGAGTCATCATAGACGATTGACTGATTGAAGAGCATCGAGCAATGCGATGTTATAGGGCTGCTCCGAGGGGCAACCTCTTCTGTGCGGTCCATGCCATCACATTTTGGTCCCTGAAGGTGCAGGTATCAACTCAGACGTCCAAATAGCAAACTTGATCAAGTCATCAATGATCAATGATCGGTATATTTCCACTACATAATAGGGTATAAAGGTCGGAATTCATGAACCGCCTCGCAAGACAAGATGTTGCATCTCCAGGCTGTAGATACCTCTAACCCGATTAGGTTTAGCTGCACTAGTGATTCTCACGTGTGGAGCTTTCTTCCGCGCGCGTCCAAAAAAATTTCCCGTCTGAGTTCGGAGTCATTTCAACCCTTCAACGTCTTTTCTTGGATACAGGGAAAGGGTGTTTATTTCTCTTTTCCAATCCAGCTTCATCGGATAGGTAACGGTTCATAGTAACCTATTCACCAACTTTTCTGTTCCCAATTCTCGGCGCATTCATATTTGCACGCGTCGCAGATACTCGTTTTCCTCAGCAAAATTTAGCAGAACTTATCTACGCGAATTATGTCTGACGACCAAAAGGCAACAGCGGCTCCTGTCGCACCTAATGCTGATGCCGAGAAGGATGTTCAGAATGTTCTGTCCGAGCTGAAGTCCGAGGAACAGGGTTCGAAGGAAGAAAACGCAAAGCCATCAAACGAAGAACCGTCTGATAAGAAGGAGGAAAAGACTACAGAGGATGCTGAAGAGGCGCGAATCGTCGCCGAGGCAGCGAAACTTGGACAGGAGTCGGAAAAGACAGAAGCGAATACTGAGACAAAGGGTGGTTCTGAGAAGCAGCGCGGATCGCGAGGTGACGCGAAGGGTCGCGGTGGTGGCCGCCCCAACCGTCGCAATAACAGCAAGTTCGATCCGTCAACTCAAAAGGAGACGGATGACCCTGTGGAGATCCGGAAGCAGGTGAGTCCAGGGTGGTCAGAAGGCTATAAGTTTGGAAGAGTACGCTGTACTAACCGACTATCTTAGGTGGAATTCTATTTCTCAGATTCCAACCTCCCAATGGATAAGTTCCTTCTATCCAAGGTCGGGGGTAGTGCCAACCACGCGGTCCCGCTCTCGCTCGTTCACTCCTTCAAACGTATGCGTCGCTTCCAGCCGTTCAACGCCATTGTGGAGGCCCTTAAATCCTCTGAGACTCTTGAATTAACCGACAACGATACTGCCGTGCGCCGCAAAACTCCACTTCCGGAGACCGTGAAGGAGGAACAAGATCCGAATGTGGTGAAGGTCTTCGAGGACCAGGCCATGCAAAGGAGTATCTACGCAAAAGGTTTTGGACCCGAAGAGCCGAGCACTCAATTCGATGTCGAAGCGTTTTTCGCTCCTTATGGTCCTACGAATGCGATCCGCCTACGTCGTACACCTGACAAGATCTTCAAGGGCAGTGTCTTTGTCGAGTTCGATTCGGAAGATACGCAGAAGAAATTCCTCGCCCTTGACCCAAAGCCCAAGTGGAAAGGAAAAGACTTGTTGATCAAAACCAAAAAGGAGTACTGTGAAGAGAAGGCCCGAGAAATTGAGGCAGGTCGCGTTAAGCCCAACCGTAGCCGGCCCGGAAGGGGTCGCGGTGGTAAGGGTGGTGCTAAGGGTGAACGTGACTGGAGGGAACGTAAGGCAGAAGACCAGAAGAAGGGTCCCGAGTCTCAGAAGACGGAGAAGGATACTCAGTAGGTCGGGCCGGGCTGTATCTATCTGGGGAGCACCTTACTGACCACAATAGATCTAGTGACGTCCCGCCCGTCCAAAACACCGAGAAACAAGAAGAACCCTCCAAAGAACCCGAAGCCGTGGCAGGCCAGAAGCGCGCCCGGGAAGACGGAGAAAGCACCGCCAATGGTGACCATCCTGCAAAGAAGGTAGATGCCAAGGAGTAACAGGCTAGACTCGATTGATGGAATGCTTCTTCTTTATTAATCTCTTCAGCTAAACATGGACCGGCGGCATATACAACACGGTTTCTTTTTATCGGCGTTGTGAAGTGAGTGGTATTCGTGCCTGTACGTATATGCGTATATGAATGTCTAGAAGGAATTGACCTTCTTCTCTTTGTCTCCTATGGCTTACGGTCGCAGACATAAAAACTGAATTGACCTTTTATCAAAGCGAGTAGCGACGCTCATCTAACGTCGAGTGTCGCGAACAACCTTCAGAACTCCAGATCATAAGCCAACGTATCTTCACACAACTCATCCCTCGCTTTCATAACCCTGCAGTCAACACATTAGCAAATGGGAATCAAACCAGCATATAGAAAAGAAGCGTAAAATAGTTGCATTCAAGTCAGGGTACGGCTGGATATATACTAACTCCAAATGCGCCGGATGACCAGCATAATTCTTTACATCCTCCATATTTCCCAAAACCGCGACCAAACCCATGTTGAACCCCTTTGCTCTGGCCGCGGTTGTCTCGTGCGGAGGGTTACAGTGCACTCCGAGAAGACCGGGGATTTTGCCCTGCATGGCAGCAATGGTGGATTTCCAGGTGGTGAGTTGGGAGTCCGTGATGCCTTGTTTAAGGCGGAAAAGGACTGAAATCGGTATCTTTGGTTAACTACTATCGACTATCGACTATCGAGCCTACATTCTTGGTTCTGGGAGATTAACAGGCTTACCGATATGGTAGACTGGCATTGTGACTGGAATTGAAATGGCGCAACCGGATTGGTATCGATGAGGTATGATATGTATGAGGTACGGAGGACTGGTCTTGACTCTTGGGCTTGGAGGAACTGGGCGGAAAATCTCGCGGGTCGCCGCGAGTCGCTGTCTACCACCGGGACGTCTGTCAACCACGCAGCCAGTGCCAGTGGCCACACCGACCAACCAATTGCGTTTCGGATAATTTGATGTTTTAGTCTTTCGACTTTGAAGACATGAATCGACCTCCGCGACGAGCAGCGGCGAGCTATCAGATGGCCGATTTGGCACCACTGACTGGCGGGATGTTCAGAGTCCAGACCGATACATAACCACAGGCTGTGCTCCGTACCGGTATCCGTACCTAAAAATGGGAATTGAAGGGTATCAAATACCGACCATGGCAGGACAATGATACGGGCCAATGGGCCAAGGCCTGTAATCTCGTACGGTATCCCCGTAATTTTGAACTCCGCACCACCAACTACTTACAGCGGGCACCGCATCTCGTCAGCTACAGACAGTACGGTACTACAGTACTATACTCCTTTTATCCCTGCTCTGCCACCTCATCAAGAGGCTAGCTAAAGAGGCTTTTATATTTCTCTTCGACTCCCGCTCGGATTCTGTTCTTTTCAGCGCTTCTGGATATGTGATCAATTACTCCGGTATTTATTATTACTGGGTATGTAATAACTTGTCGATCTGGGGAGACCGGGAGAAGTCTCTCACAGCCTCAATCATCAGCCTCCGTGCAGTTTCAACGTCTTCTCCGAGTATATTTGAAACGTCTCCTTATTCGGTGGGTTTGTTTTGGACTTTTCTTTTTTTTGAGACTGACATCGGGACAACAAAACAACAACAATCTCTTTATAATTATTGTTGTTGTGTCTTTTTTGCCCCTTGTTATTCCCGTATATACACCGGTGGTTATGGTGATGTCGTTGCCCATGGCCCGATGCTGAACATCCCACGGTACTTCCCCCCCCGTCCTGGGATGGATGATTGCCTTCGTCTTCAAAACCGCTAGGCCTACTACTGACGCTTCCCGCCAGGCATTCTTCTCTCCAGAGCCTTTAAATGTCATCTTCCAAGCCTCATCTATCATTGCCCTGTTGGTAAAAGTGAACAACACCGTCTTGTCCTCTTCGTCCCACCTGCCGTCGCGCAGATTGCGTGTCCCGCAACGCCAGCAAACACTTTGCCATAATAATTCAACGTAACAAGACATCTTACGCCTGCCACGTTCTGACTTCTTCTTGTCTTGCTTACCTTTCGACGACGCGCTCCGGCTTTCTCATGTTTTACGCTTTACGATTACACCACTGGACGTCTGCGAGTCGCTTTTTGCTTTGACTCAGTATCATCAGTATTCCTCCGCGCTTCTTCGTCCAACGCGCTTCTTCACGCTTTACGTTTTGTTGCCACGAGTATCTTGGAAGTTGGTTAGTTAGGACTTGGTTGGGGGCGGGGTCCTATTCATGATGGAATCTGCCGCTGCTCATCCAGAACCTGCTATCGATCAGGATGATATTCCCTATCCTTGCAAGGGTTGTGGGGAGGTCTGTGCTCTTATTCTCTTTGTAAACGGCCTGGAGCCTAGACTATCCCTGTCCAGTTCTGACTCGTTTTTCTGTTTAATAGATCCTCGAGGAGGGTAAAGCATTCGAACTCGGTGAGTATTGCTCATTCCTTCACAACGCTATTCTGCTGTTACGCACCAATAATACCTCGTTGCTGACGCTTCTGGAAAGCTGGAAACAGATGGCATATCGACTGCTTCCGATGCGCTACCTGCGGTACTCTTCTCGACTCCGACGCCCACCTTCTGCTTCTGGGAGATGGCTCTCTCATTTGCAGCAAGTGCACTTACAGCTGCAGCTCGTGCGGAGAGAAAATTGAGGATCTTGCTATCTTGACTGGTGACCAGGCCTACTGCTCCAACTGTTTTCGATGTCGAAACTGCAAAAAGAAGATTGAGAACCTACGCTATGCTCGAACGTCGCAAGGTATTTTCTGCATGGAATGCCACGAAACATTAATGCAACGACGACGAAAGAGAAAGGGTGCCTCCAACAGGAAACAGTCGGCTGCTGCCAAACTGGATAAATCTTTGCCATCTTTGCCGCCAACTGCTGCTGAATCTAGTGCCCCCTCTGCTACTCGCGACAGGTCCGCGACTGAGCCTTACACTGGCGCTTCAGATTTGCCAGCACAGAACAGATCCGCCACAGCTCGAGGTAAGATTAATTCATCTAAACTTTAGTTCTTGTTCATGTGCTCCTCGAACAGCAATAACAAGAGAAATGTGACTAATCCATATTATATCGATTTTACGCGAAAACAGATGATACTTTACTTCCTTCCAACTCCTACCGTAACAACCGTCACTCAACAGTAATCCCCGCTGATCCCGACGCAGATGGTGCCGGAGAATTTCTGATACCTGTTGCGTTTGACCCCTTCTCGGAACAGCGTCCGTCTCCGCCGGATCGCCAGACAAGCTCCGATTCTACGAAAACTCATGATTACTTTGGTCGTATTAGTTCGATTAAATCTCCCCCGCCCGACTCCGTTCAACAAGGGCATATCTCACGCACGACTTCCGCCTCCGGACGTTCTCCCCACATCGCATACCAGACAAAAGACCGTGAAGATAACCATGATGACCCAAGTGGCGTCGCAGGAAAGACACAACAACTGGCGGACATTGTGAAGTCTCAGAGTGCTTCTTCCAAAAATGGTAGACTCGCTTCCGCTCGCAGTTCTCGATCGGATCTCCAGCCGATCAACTCCAGAGAGAACCATACACCCTTCTCCGCGAGAAGTCCGGAGAGCGCGAAGTCGATTAGCACTCCTTTCAAAGATTTCGGGTCGGCGGACTCTCGCAAGCGTACCACGCTAGAGGACAGTGCGCCGGTATCTCGCATGTCGTTAGATTCGGCGTGGTCGCTATCATCGCCGAAAGTTAGTGCACAGTATCCGCCGAAGCGAGGTGACTCGCTGGAGAGCAAACCACAGCAACAACCATCACAACGGAGGGAGATCAGTCCGCAAAAGACTCAATTACCTAATAGAGCCGCTGATGGTAATGCTTCCATAACGTCTCGGTTACGCGAGGATCCATCTCAAGACGTCCGCAAGCATCGTGCCCGTAATGACTCTCTAAGCGCACTGGAAGGAGTTTCTCTCCAGGATCAGCCTGTCCGAGAAGACCGACAAGGGTCTCCGTCGTTATTGCAGTATAGCCCAGGTGGCATTTCTGCCGCGGATGATGATATGAAGATTTTGGGATCGGATGACCTTATGGTTGGTCAGAATAGCGAATCCTTTCTACGCCGTGTGTCGAACTCGGTGCGTCATGGTCGGAGTCTCAGTGACAGGGGAGGACGCCTTACCAAAGATACCAGAGGAACCAAAACGTCTTTCAATGGTGGAGCATCTACGCAGGATGTCAGTAGCCCGGTTTCTCCAAGTTTCTCGGAACATTTTCGCGATGAGATTGCTTGGCTTCGTAGTGAGCTGCAAAGGGAACGCCAACGTGTCATGGAAAGAGAGCAAAGAATCGCAGAAGTGGAGGGCCAGCTCAACGCGTCCACCAATGTCCAACAGGCCAAGACGGAACTTGACGAGAAACGCTCAACCATGGTCGTCCTTGATGCCCAGAGGGAATTTGTCCTTCGCGAGCTGGGGATCCTGTCTGATCATCTCGAAGCAGAGAAGCGTGGTAGCGAGAGTGCTACGATGTTGGATTTGGGGAAGATTACGAATCCTGTGCTACGGGAGTTCATTGACTCAATTCATCGTCTGAAGGAGTCGTACAGCCCTCAGATCCAGGAACTCATTCAGAAACGAAATGTGGCCGCTTTGGAACTGACGAACGTGAATCGTTTGAAAGAGAAGAGCCTCCAGGAGTTTGAGCTGCTGACTTCCAGGAATGCCCAGTTGGCAGATTTGAACAATCAGTTGGTGCATCAAATTCAGGAGCTGTACAAGGCTAACGCTGGCACTGGCGGCGATGGCAATCGCGGCGCCAATGGTCTCGGAATCCATGGTCACAACAAATCGGTCGACCTTGTTCCGTCAGTATCTGCGTCTCACGTTTCGGAAGACGGTGAACCTGCCACAATCCTGCCGGGTCCACAGGTGGTTAGCATCCGCAAAGGACAGCCGCGTAAGTTCAATTGGAAGAGAGGAGGTCAGAACGTGGCAAAAGGCGTCACGAAGGGAATCAAAGGTGCTTTCATGTCTAGCGAACCCAGAGAGACTGTGCCGTATTCCTCCACCACCGCCACGCCTCTTATTGCCCAAGACGGAGGTTATGGCTTATCGCGTGCGCAGCTGCAAGATCCTAACCGTCAAGCTTTTGGGCTTTTCGGTAACCAACGAAGCAGACAGGGTACGCCGAAGGTGTCTTCGCAGGATAGCGCTGGTGATGCTGTTCCAGCGGCGCCTGGTAAGTTACTGTCCTTCATCGTATTGCAATTTCAAATTGGTTATCAATACTTTTGGAATCACTCACTAATATAATACCTTGCCCTAGCTCTCTTTGGTGCTGAATTGGAACAACGTATGAAGCATGAAAAATGCATTGTCCCTGCTGTCGTCAGTAAATGTGTACAGGAGGTGGAATTGCGAGGTTTGTTATATTGTCAAACATCTACTTTTCGATCATCGCTAACGAATTTAAAGGAATGAACATTGAAGGTATCTACCGAAAGTCCGGCGCCAGCTCTCTTGTCCAGAACATTCGAGACGGTTTTGAACAATGTCCTGAATCCTGCGACATCTCTGACCCTGACCTTGATATCCATGCGGTCACGTCCGCCCTCAAGCAATATTTTCGCAGACTACCTACGCCACTCATTACTTACGACGTTTACGAGAAGATCATTGACTCTGGCGAGATTTCCTCACAGTCAGCCCGCATCGAGCATTTACAGAAGAGCCTCCGGGGATTACCACGCGTCCATCGCGACGTGCTTGAGTTTCTACTATTCCATCTGAAGCGAGTCGTGGAGCATGAAAGAGAAAACTTAATGAACAGTCAGAATGTTGCGGTCGTGTTCGCACCAACTATCATGAGACCGGAGAGCATTGCCCGTGAGATGACGGACGTGCAAAAGAAGAATGAGGTTCTGAAGTACCTCGTCGAAAATTGTCGGCAGGTATTTAATGGTATGCATGATTAGCTGGACGTTGCGGCAAGGCCAGCTTCTGAAATTGTTTTGAGCTCTTTGCTTGTAACAAGCCTTGCTCTATCTATATGACAGGCGTCACTGTCGTCTCACTCGGATCGGTCCGCAGCGCGCCATTCGGCGGGGAAAGCGTTGTCCTGGGGCTCGTTTCCCGCCGTGGTCAATTCTCCCCGTACCGAGTACTCCATATCTCTCCTACCTTCACTTGTCATGTCGCGATTATACTTCGCGGGCTGACCTGACCATTATCTCGCCGCGGCGCGCTGACATAGGCATTAATTCAGCGTCAATACCCCCCCTCGTTGTCACGTTTTATCATAATCTTCTTATATCTCCAATTCCGCAGGTTCGAAGCTAAACTATAACATCTCAGCAACTAAGCGGCTGAGCCACGAAAAAGGCTGGGTGAGATAGATACCTGGACGAGATGGAACTTGGGTTTTTATGATTATATGTTGTTTTTTTGATGTATGCATAATGCATTTTTCTTCCCTGGGCATTATGGAGGGTTTTCTTTCTGCCCTCGCCTGGGAATACAAAATACCCCCTTTTCTTACTATTTTACATTATACCTGTCTGTTATCATATCTATTCTCCTGTTTCTTCTAGGAGGGTTGGTTTTCTGCTATTGCTGTTGTTTCTTTGTCTTCATATTATTTTGGTTGTTTCGGTATATCTGATCTTGGGGTTTTTGGTTGTTGAGTTTCCAGCAGTGACAATCAATACCAGAGCCATTAGGGCAAACTTTTGTCAACGAATTGACGATTCTACTATGATAGGTACTCTGTAAGGAATGTATTGATGTATATTGTAGGGTCTCTTCGAATTAATCGAATTCGTGACGAAGCCGTCAACCTCCTATTGGCAAAGGTTAGTTAGTTGGTATTCTGAAAACACAGCAAAGAGGGTGTGAGCATACATGATGGCGGCGATATAGTGTAAGTAGTTGAAAAGATTGATCAGAATGATAGCAAGTAAATTGCGTTGTCTGAAGATATTTGTCATTCACTGTCCCGGCGCACGAGTATTGGTGTTTTCTACCAACCGTGGATATCAAACAGTGGGTTGTGCGGTGTGCCTTTGCAAAGAAAGTTCTTCGCGTAGGTAGCCTACTGAGGATATAATAGCCGATTGTGTCCGTGATGATTAGCACTTGTTGTGCGGCAATCTGTACAAAGGCAAGAAAGCTATTTCTTGTTTCTTGATAAATCTCGTTTTTACGCGGACGCGCATAGATAGAGGAAATCTTTTAGAACGCGAAGCAGGACGCGAAAGACGCGAAAGACGCGAAAGACGCGAAGGACGCGAAGAACGCGAAGCAGGACGCGAAAGACGCGAAGCAGGACGCGAAAGACGCGAAGGACGCGAAGGACGCGAAGGACGCGAAGGACGCGAAGGACGCGTTGGGCCTAGCCCTAAGTACAACGTACCCTATCCACTGCTACTATTGGTACTCCATGGGTGCATGGATGATACCAGACGTACCTGTCTATAGAGAAACATATAGTTGCCAGTTTATTTACGTCTACGCAATGGTGCAGCGTTTTTAATTGACTACCGTTGACAGCCGGTCAGAAGTTGCCCGACGAGGATCCAACGCCAAGTGGTGCCGTACGAAGGCATCCAGGCTCTCAACTGATGGCCTGTCAGCCAGACCAACTGACCATTCCCGCCACAGCTCCGGCACAGGGCTCATTGTACAGGACAGCTTGTACATAGGCGGCGATGAGCCCTTTTCAGTGGAAACCATGGATTCCATACTCGCCCCCAAGCCCACCGGTGCCTGCCTGGCCTTCGCGTATGTAGGCCTACGACCGCAGCGTCAGTGTCAAGAGCCTGCACTGCACAGCCCTCCACTTTTACCAGTAGCCTACCGCTTTCGGATCGGCATTTCTTCATCATATTCAGATTTCACGAGCAAGTCACGGAAGAGAAACTCATACTCCAGGATGTGATCTTCCGATACCTCATCCTCGATATCCATGACTTTAATCCAGCAGAATATCAGATTGTCGCGGGTCCAAACAGTCCTCTCCACTTCCCTAGTCCATTCAAAAAAACCGAGTAGCGTCCAATCCATATCATAATACGCATCGGCATTCTCTTCCAAAATCCATTTGACCAATTTGACATTTCGCTCGGGGGTTTTGTTCAGATAGCTCTCCAGATCATAACCCGCAAATTCAGCAACCCGAAAAGAGGTAGGCACGTTATGAGATAGACCAGCTTTTTCGAAGAAGTTTTTGGGATCGTTTTTGTACTTTCTCCACCATCCTTTCTCGTTGTCACTGTATTTGTATAGGGCCTTCACGGGCATAGTAGTGACAGGCTGCTGCGTTTCTTCTTTTTCAGGGGGTGATTGCACCAGCTGACTCTGAGGCACGGACGACGATACCAAATCTGACGACTAGGGGTGGCACGAATGCGAATATTCGCAGTGCTTGACAGTATTCGCAATTCGTATTCGCAGGTCTGACGGTATGCGAATAACTTATTCGCAAAGATGACTGCATATTCGCACAAATATTCGCATTCGCAACTTATCACGTGTATTACCGAAAAGAGTATTTTAAACTCACGTGATTGGCAATTTGCTTATGTGATATTTCCTAATTGGGTTAGTCTAAAGCTCGGTGACCCCACTATATGCGAATTTGCGAATATTCGCAATTCGCAGGATAACTGCGAATAATTTATTCGCAGTCAGAAACATTGCGAATATGTATTCGCAATTCGCATTCGCAGTCTGAATCACTGCGAATACGAATTCGCTGCGAATGCGAATTGCGAATAATATTCGCAACTGCGAATATTCGTGCCACCCCTACTGACGACCCTTGCCCGGCTATTTTAGTTACACAGAATCCGGCTTAGCAAATCAACCAACCAAGCACTGACGAGGTGTTCAACGTAAGAAACCAGTTTGTAACATGTACGTACCCGAGCGCCTGGGATGTGGACTAAGGCTCCGCTCAATTTTTCGCTCACTGTCGCTCCTCACCATCTTGCTGCCTGGATATCAGGATTCAGAGAATCTGCAACAATGACTCGACGGATTGAGCAGACGATTTGAGCGTGTATTAGAAGGGTTGGTGTAGTATAAAGCACGAGTAAGCAAAAAAAGGGGAAGGAAAGTAATAGTACGGAGTATATGTAGGGGAAGAAAAGAAGGGAAGAGGGAAGCGAGGTGACATAGGGTTGCCTCGAAATCTCAGGCGGTCATTGACGGCGGCACGAAAGTGTATCCTGCCGCCTACCAGGGTACCAGGCTAACTTATTGACGGAGTATTGACGCTGGCAATTACAGTGAACCCTCTACAACAAACTACACGCAGTCGTATTGGGGAGAGCTGGTCAGAAGAAAAGTGCAGTTTGCAGAAATCGCCTAGGTAAAGAGTAATAGAGTATTTCATGCTGGAATTCCGCTAAAACGCCAATATAAATGGACCAACCCCTTCCGTGCACCTCGGCCTTATTTCCCAATCTTTGACTTCTTCTTTTTAGGTGCCTCCGCTTCGCTTGCTGCCTCTTCCTTTGAAGCATCTTTCATCCCTGCATCACTTCCGCTGCCGTGGCTGCTGCTCTCATGCGCTGAGTCGTACTCCTCGGCAACGTCCGAGTCGGAATCGGCTTCAAAGTCCTCATCGGGTGATTCTTCGTCCTCGTCGGCTGAGCCGCGGTCTGGTCGTCCTCCTTCCTCGTCGCTCGAGCCCATTTCGTCATTATGCAGCGCTGCTGCAATTAGTGACGACGCCTATCGAATTGGTCAGCTTCGGCACCAATACCATAGACCTGTATACACATAGTATGAATGACAACAAAACATACATCTTCCGTCATCTCATTCTTGAGTCGAATACCCTTGGCTTTGAAGAATTCCTCAAGCGGTTGTTGTTCCTCCCTATCAACCTGTTAGTCGTGTCCATCGCGGAAACTGTGAAAGGTGACCATACCGGTTAATGTTACTGAACTGATGCTCTCCCATTCCCTTCTTCAAAGTTACTGTAATATCAAAAGTCCTGCTGGCTGAAACAGCGCCGCCAACACGAGACATAGTGATAACGGCGATATTTTCAATTTGGATGTAGGTTGCCGGTTTGGGAACGAAGATCAGGCTCTTATTCAAGAAGTACAAGAGGCCTTCGTTTGCCTTTATGGAGCACTTGACTCCACTGTCGCCATGGTGACTGCGAGAATATGTTAGCTCCTCTATTTGGAAACCACAAACTTTCCGAAATAGCAAAGTAGCGCAGGTACCGTAAAATCACACTACTAACCTAACAAAATCTTTCGATGGCATAATAACCTTCTTCCCTGAGAGTCCGCGGAAGACCTTTGTGACAACCTGGTGAATTGGCTCTTCATAATGTGATTGCAATCTGTCCTTGTATCGTTCCTGCAATAGTTCACTGTACGTACACGGCGTTAGCAGGCCAGCAGAATTGCCGACACCTTTAGAAGACTTACTCGGTCATGTTGAGTTCCAGGCTAATTTCTTCATCCAACTTTAACTGCATGACGAGGAAGGGATATCTCGTCTGTCCTTGTCGAAGAGGAGGATCCAGACCCAGAACAATAAGCGTATGGGTGTCATCATTTTTAGGAAGCAGGAAGAACTTCTTGATAGCAGCGTATTGGATTTTGTAGTCGTAAGTTTTCCCTCGTAACCGGAAGGATGACTCGTACATGTCAATGTCAAAACGACCCCTAAAACACCAGTTATAAAGCTGTTGCACCGAAGGTAGCTGTTGGAATTACCATACCTTGGTGTAAGATGGAGGATGTCCAAGAACGTAGCGTATGTATCGCCAGCAACATATCCAATTTCGGCTTTATCCGTGAGTGTCTCGTAGAAAAATTCGCCGCACTTTGTTGCTCAGCTTCTTTGTCTTCATTCTCGTCTTCTTCTTCTTCTTCTGTCTCTTTTCCGCCCTTCTCATTCTTCGCAACCGTCCCTGGAATGTAGAATCTCATTTCGACAAGCTCGTCAGGAGCGGCCGCAGCTTTTCTTGCATAATTCTTCGTGCTGCCAGCTGGTTGTTTTGGAGCAACTTGACCATCGGCACCAAGGGAAAGCTCAACGGCGACTTCATTCTTTCCGGCAAGGTTTGTATTGGAGATTTCGGAGTAGGGAATTTCGAACGCAGGGCGATTTTGTACGTTGAAAGTGAGTTCCGCTTTGGTAAACTCGGTCTTGCCCCAGTTCCAGCCACGAAGCGCATGCTCTTTGCTCTCTACATTTACACCATACCCATTTTTAAACACTTTGCTCACTTGATCGAAGTCCTGCGCGTTCAATCCAGAATTGTCAGTAACCTATTTCCACTGCATTCGGCGCAACGGTGCGCCGATACTTACCTCTTGGCTGAAGCCGTCCAGTTGGATCACACCAGAAGAGCGGGAAAATATTCGCAATTCATATCCTTTTGCCGCCCTGCTCCACTGGGCAGCGCCGATATTGTTGCTGTCAAGCATGAAGGTATCTCCTCCGCCAACTGGTCGCCAACCCAGACCTATTTCTGAGATCCTGCAATTCCCGGGCGACTGCGAAAGGTCGAGGTATATATCGTTGAAACTCTTCCTATTAGCAGAGGGAAAAAGAAAAAGTAAGAGTCAGCGTGTCGATTTATGGCAAGAAGCAGTGGCAGCGTACATATTCATATTAAGGTTAACAGTCCAGATCTATCAAATAAAAGACACTCTAAATTGAAGCGACAAGTTGGCGCTTGAATCTAAGTGCACCGAGTGCCTTGAAGTGGGATTGGAAGAATGATTGAAATCTGAACTTGAAGCTCTAGAGGTCACCTCAGCATGCTCAGAGTAAGCCCTAGCCCTAACCCTGATTCGGAGTAACTCGGGCCCAGATACATAAAAGTTACTCCGATATGATATTCATGCTCCACTTTTTAATACGATCTTAAAATACGGTACCTACAGAACGATCAATGATTCGGACTTCATCCTTTTCCTATCGTTCTTCCTAAGCTGGAGAGCATATCTGAGCAGATTTCCCGAGCAAGGCATCAAGAAAGTCAGATTGATTCTGAGGGAGTGTATCGCTGAGTATGATGGTAGGTACATGTACTTGGCTTTTGTGAATGGTCTATCATAGGGAAATGGAAAGGACCGACGCTACTCTTGACAACCCTATTTTCCGCTGGATTGAAGGTATGTAAATAGATGTCGAGCACGGTATCAGGTGTGTACACCTTCGAATACGAGCTTCTCTTCCGCAGACTGCTCCCGAAATACCTTGACGATGATGATCTCTGATACCCTTGATCTGGTGGCCGTGCCTACTGCCTAAAGCGAAAAAGCGATAGCGATCCTTTGTGAGAAAGCACGGGGAATCGAGCCTCCCATACGAAAAGTTCCAAGTACGAGGCCAGTACACAGTATTAGCTCCTCAAGCAAACCAGTTCGGAATCTGAATAGTGCCATGAGTCGTCGATAAAAACAATACGAGTTCCTTTTCCGTACTGCTGATAGGTCTTTGGTATGTTGGAAACCACACAACATAGTTACAGATGTCCCCAACTAACAAGCGATCAGAACGTTTCGTCCTCCAATCTGTCCGCCCGTCTTATAACACTAGGGCTTTGGTCCGCAACGAAGTCATCAGTCGTGCTATCAGCTCCAGCGGTTGCAAGAAGATCTGTGACAATTCGTTTGGAAGCTTCCTTGGCTGCAAGTCAAAGAAAGGATGCTGTTAGCAAATGCTCGCTGAACGTATTCGACCCATACGTAAACAAAATGATAGCTGCTTCGAGAACCTACCAGGCGTCTTCACAAGCCGACTCTGCGGGATATGAAACTGCATTGTCTTAGGAGGGCTAGCACCTAATTCATCGTTGTCATCATAGTCAAAGTCATCATCGCTATCGTAGGCTGCTCGCTTGCCCTTGCCTCCAACGTCATACTTCGCGGGTGTCATCACGCTAATTCCCGGTTTCGGTGTAGCGCGGGAGCGGCTGGCGCTCCTCGCATTTACACTTCTATCGCGTCGAGCCGTACCGGGGGTTTTCATGGGCGAGAAGAGTTCGGTGTGTAGTTGTGGGGCTTCAGGTTCGGGGCTGGAAGGGGGCGAGTCATCGAATGGGTATTTTGAGGATGTGTTGCGTTTCGGCGTCAGGGCGATCTTAGAGCGTGCGTCACCATAACTCTTACCATGCGGGGTTGCCTGGACGCGGTACGTTTTGTCAAGAACATGGTGCAAGACGGGATCCGATGGCTTGTAGTTATGATTCTTGGCGGTAGATGGCTTCCCGTGGGAGATTCGCGAGGCAAGCGGGGACGAAGTCGGGGTTGATGACACGTCAGGGTAATCATGGCGATTGGAAGGTTTACCGGGTGTCGATGGAAGTGCGGTTGGGGTATCCTGGTAATTGAAGGAAGATTCCTCTTCCGCGACTTGTTTTCGGAGATTCTCGTAGGGTGAGGAGTACACAGCGGACAGGTCATCATTTTTCGCATTCGGGGTTTTCTGGTAGTGTTGGTCGGCGTGTGGCGTGCCATGAGAGGAGATAGCGAGCGAGGATAGATCCAGGTCTTCCGGTCTATGGCTAACATCCACGTCTCGAGACGACGAGGGAGTCTCATATGAGGCGGGCTCATTAAGCGTCTCTCGTGTAATGTTGGCCGAATCTTCTTCGGTCACAGTCTGCTCCTGGGCAGTGGTATCCTCGTCGGGGTTTTCCTCGTAGCCGGACAGTGAAACGTTGGCACTCGCTTCGAAGAATTGTTTCCAAAACTATGAACGGTTCGTCAATTGCCTCAATTGCCTGGTTTTGTTTGCGTTGTATGTCGGTGTACGGCCTACCTTGGCACCCTCCCACACGTCTCTTGAATTCTCACCATATTGCTCAACAACAGGAAGAACGCTGGTTGTGACAATCCGATGTGCTTGGCTGAAGTTATTATCAATTTCTATAACACGGAAGACACAGTCAGCGACTCAATTGCCTGGCAGAATTCTAACAGCTTCCCTAAGCTTACCCTGCAGCGTGAGGGTGATGGATTGTTCGAGTTTCTCTAATTCCTCGGTGAGAGTCAGAGGACGCTGGCCGGTGGATGACGGACGCGACATCGTCTGTTCGATAGCAGAGGATATACTGTTCCTGAAGGCTTTACAGCGTGATTTGTCCGAGATGTTGAAACTTGACTACTGTTTACGAGAAGAAACGCGGGGAGCTGCGGACTTCCGAGAGGAGAAATGTAGGGCTTCGAATAAGGGTTCTGGCCCGCACGTGATTCTCGGGTGAGACGGATTGGTCACGTGCTAGGCTGCGGCGTTTCG
>HG983359.1:260730-275529 GCA_900006255.1 Xeromyces bisporus
GGTATGTTGACATCGATATACATCCGTACATATATATATGTATCACCACCCACCACTACTTCACCACATAGTTGACCACACCTATAAGAATCAAATCACACTACAAAAATGAGGTTGAGACTGGAAAATCTTGAGACCGGGGCCCCTATTCTTATAAGTCAGGATAAGTTATGTATTCTTTTACCCATGTATTCATAGCCAATTTCTACTGTAGTCTTTCTTCCATGCGACAAGCTTATGATTTATGTAGTTTAATAATTTATAAATAATGCACGAATAATAAATATGTTATGATAATGTTGTATATATTTTCCGATGCCGATCGGAGGATACCTATTCCGGGCTCGGATGCCAAGACTGCAGAATCGTTGGAGTTCTTAAGGGTCGTTCGGCGTTTCGATCATTCTGACTTTCGAGTCTATTCGATCTCTTCTTATCACTTCATCTGAGCTTCAATTCGGGATTAGACCAGGAAGGACAGTATTACCCTACCTCACGATGCCTGTGCCGGTCGCAAAAGGTCAGTATTCTTTACGATATTGCTGTCGTTTTCCCTCAGACGACCGGGTGTTTCTTATCGATTGATACGCTTATCAGTATTCGTGTTGACGTTACTATGCTCCTCGCTGAAGTCAATATGCAAGAGCTCTAGGACCTACGGCTGACACGTTTGGATACAGGGGCTATTATCACAGCATCAGTGCTTGTTGCTGCAGGAATAGCCGTTTACCAATCCCCTCAGTTTAAACATTGGTTGAACAATTCTCGTCGAAAGATAGCACTGGCCCTGCACAACGTTGGCGATGAAATATATCCGCAGAACTCCAGGCTCTCCCCGGGAGACGATATCTCTATGACAGAGGAGGTTGGTGAGGCAGCTGAGGAACGCAGACGGGTCGCCCGAGAGGAGATTATGCAACGCCGCACAGTGCTGGAGGAACGCCAACGCAGAAACGAGAGCCAACCTCTTAGTAGCTTTGATAGTATCGTTGACAAAGATGGGACGCTAAAGTCTGGTGGTATGAAGAAGACTCCGGATGCCTCTGCCAGTTCGACTGCCGTGGACGTGTCGGGACCACAACTCTACCACCGAGGAGGGAAACACAACGAGCCTTCAACTCCTGTTCAAGGCCCGGCAGAGTACCAGCATGGGTTGCCAGAAACGACGGAGAAGAGTGGGCACATTGACCTTCCATCGAATGTGTCGTCCAACGGCCCCTCGAGCACTCTAGTCGATGTTACTCCCACTTCTGAAGTCCCGGATGCGCATGCTGCTCCAGTGCATGGCAAACCGGAAGATGTAGCCCAATCTGGGTACTTCTCCGTTGCATCTGGACGTTCTTCATCGGCCTCCGAACACACGAATAATGAGGTTCCAGAGCTTTTCTATGCTCATCCTGACGACGCCAGCAACGCAAGTCATGCAGACTTTCAGTCGCCGTTCGAAAGTGCGCAAGACTATGAACAATTGTCTGCACCGTCAGCTGCCGAAGACGTCGGCCATATTCATGAAACAAATGCGGACGCATCTTCCGACGGCACACTGAGCGATCTTGGTCGGGATAGCATCGCTACTCCCAACAGCTGGTCAGAAATTGGCAGCGTAGTTAGCGATGACTACTATGAGCATCAATAGTTTTTTTTTTTTTTTTTTTTTTTTTTGGCGTTATTTTTTGCGGTTTTTGGGGTAATCATTGGTAGATCACATGGAGTTTAACCTCGGTTCAACAGGTTGGGGCGATCAATCTTAAACCTTGCACTCACCACTCCGAATGCCTTTTCCTTGTCCTTGATACGATACATACTAGAAAACTTGTTGTTTTATGATCTTGCCTTAGGTGAGTCGAATATCTCTTGTTTCGTTAGAAACGCAAAAAGTTCCAGAAGCATAAAGTTCCTGCGCAGAACTTGCATATACAGACCCTCGTTGAAGGCTTTCTCCGCACTGTTTTCCCCGCGGTAATTCTATCGCCGTATCCTCCGTTCCCTCGGCTTTTCTATCTTGCCACTATATAGCCTCTATGCCTCCCGTTTATATTTAAGCTAACTGCTTGTATATTTCTCTTGCACAGCTTCTAGCACCGACGTAAATTCTTGTAAAATCATTCACCATGGCCGCAGATCGATTGAACTCCATCCTGAGTCACTTGAAACCAGGCTCAAACTCTGGCCTATCAGCAATGTAGGTTTCTATATGATCTTTGATATCCTCGGCAACGGCTGACCATTTGTTTGAGAACAGCACTCAGAAGAACCCCGACGACATTGTCGTCACGCTTGCACTGCGCACACCTCTTGCCAAGGCGCGGAAGGGCGGTTTCAAAGACTCCGGTCTGGACTACATTGTCTATGCTCTGTTGAAGGAGACGCTGGCCAAGTCGAACTTGGATCCCGCGCTTATTGAGGATGTTTGCCTGGGCAATGTGAGCATTCACGCTTCTGTTCTTCCATCGGCTTTAGTTGACGGGGTATCTTATCACAGGTCAACGACGGCAAAGCCCCTTACATTCTCCGCGCCGCTTCTTTAGCGGCTGGTATCCCCAACACCTCCGGTGCCTCTACAGTAAACCGATTCTGCTCGTCCGGTCTCAAAGCTGTCCAAGATATCGCCAACCAAATCCAACTAGGCTCCATCGACATCGGAGTTGCCGTCGGTGCAGAGTCCATGTCCTCTGGCGCTGGCGGACTCGAACCCTTCCACGAAGAAATCATGAAGAACCCCGAGTCGGCCGACTGCCTGCAGCCGATGGGCCAGACGTCGGAGAACGTCGGTGCCGATTTCAACATCACCCGTGAGCAGCAGGACCGATATGCGCAGGAGTCATTCCGACGTGCCGAGGAAGCGCAGAAAGCAGGCTGGTTCCAGGACGAGATCGCCCCAATCACGACCAAGTTGAAGGATCCCAAAACCGGTGAGGAGAAGGTGGTTGTCTTGACGAGGGACGAAGGCATCCGCCCCGGAACGACGTACGAGTCGCTTAGCAAGATCCGACCTGCTTTCCCCCAGTTTGGGGACAAGACCACTGGTGGGAATGCCAGCCAGTTGACGGATGGTGGTAAGTAATCACAATTTCATGCATATCCACGTAACAAAGCGTTAACCGATTTTTTGTCTTTCTCTTTAGCCGCCTCCGTCCTCCTCATGCGCCGCTCCAAGGCCAACCAACTCGGCCAGCCCATTCTGGCCAAATTCTGCGGTGCCACTGTCGCCGGTGTACCACCTCGCATCATGGGTATCGGACCCTCCGTGGCAATCCCTAAGCTCCTGACCAAGTTCAACCTGGACAAGAACGACATCGACATTTACGAGATCAACGAGGCATTCGCCTCGATGGCCGTGTACTGTGTCAACAAGCTCGGACTGGATCCTGCCAAGGTCAATCCGCGCGGTGGCGCGATCGCACTGGGCCACCCCCTGGGAGCCACGGGAGCGAGGCAGATTTGCACGATTCTGAGCGAGGCGAAGAGGACGCAGAAGAAGATCCTGGTGACGAGTATGTGCATTGGGAGTGGCCAGGGTATGGCGGGATTGTTTGTGAATGAGCAGGAGTAAATTGTTGGTCCTCCCTGGTATATATATCATTGACGCGAAGGAGAGCTAAGTCGATTAGCCGGACTTGTTTAATGTACATATTATTTTCAAGCACTGTGTCTGCTGGTGGATTTCTATATCATATATCTGTGCTATATCATACTATTGACGGTTATTTCATGTCTATACAGTCTGGACCATTTCTGTTGCTATGTATATGTTTCTTACATCAATCTCGGGTACGGTCCAACATTCTATCATAACTGACAAGCTTCAATCATACTTCCGGGACGGCTGGACTGTAGCAACCTAATTATGCTAATAAGATTGAAGTTTGGACGTACATAGACTCTTCTTAATTATATCTCGTCAATGTTAGCGTGTTCCTCCGGGTTCGCCGGATCAGGGCCAAACCTTCCTGAGAGCAACAACATGAAGCTGCCGAACATTATTATTATTATTATTCCGTATCGGATTCGTCACCGTAGTGAGCTTCATTGTTCAATGTTCATGCGCTTATAGTAACATAGCAGCCTCAGTTGTCTCGGTTCGGTTTGTATCATTATCATAGAGGGATGTATGATACTCCGTACAGTAGAGCGGAGAAAGTCAAATGATTTCCGATCTCCGCTCCGCCCGCTTCCGGGGTTGCCAAGAGGCTTGGCGGCGTGTGTTTTGAACTATGGTTGGGGACATCTATAACCGACATGTTTTGGTCCCTCATTTCAAGACCTATCGACACCACGAAAAAAAGTCGTATTTTTATTTTAACACTGGCAAGCTATTATTTCGACGCCGCTCTATCGTTTCACAGATTCAAAATTGCTGAAACTGTTTTTCCTGTGGCGTCAATAGGCTTTGAAGTTGGGACATTTTGTATGGGAAGCCCATCCAAAGTTCCTCCCGGCAGAATGTGGTCACTAACCTTATTGGGAAAGCGGTAGTGGTAAGTAAGGGCGGGACCCACCGGCGCTAGCCTCTATAGGTTAGCGTGTACTTCTAAAAGGGCTTAGCGTTTCTTTACATAATTCTGAGGCCTTGGCCAGGGGGTGTGGGAACTACAACGTACGTGTCACTGACCATTGATCGTCCAGGTAGTTACCTTAACCGGTTAGGCTGCTCACGTGCATTACCATATACGGTTAAGTCGCTCACGTGATTTGCCTTCAGGCCAAAGTTCCGCCCATGTCGGTTACAGGTGTCCCCAACCATATTCCGCTCCGTCGAGCTTCCGCTTGGCACATTCTGTCCTTTGTAGTACATAGGGCTATCGGCCATACATGCCGCACTGCCGTTATAATTATATCATGCCCGGATAACGACCATTGAAGTCGGGTATAGAACCCGCCTCCATTTTCGAAAACCGTTTATTTGTCTGTGTCTCTCATTTCTTTTCACTTCCTGTATGTATATCGATCAAGTTCTTGTCTTTTCTCCTCTTCCTTCTATTTCCCCCTTTGCCTGTTTGTGTTCCTTCTTTTCCTTGGATCGGTCCTTGCTGTACCGTTACTGGTATCCCGGTCGGCACCGATTTCCCCTGGCTGCGCTGCATGTTCCTGAGTTTGTGGATTGGCTTTGTTCGCAAACCTTGCATGGGGGTCTGGCCTCCTTGGAGACTTTCTTTGGAGAACCTTGTCCGTCCAGGAACGAGCTAAAAAGGGTGGCATTCGGTAGGATATAGCGATCAACAGGCAGAAGCTCAGGCACCTTTTTCCTGCTCTTTCTTTTCTTCTTTCTTCTTCTTCTTCCAATATTTTCTGTCGTACTCCTCGTCTCGTTTGGATTCATGCTAGCCGTAACCAGCTATATGCAAAGAGGACCAAGAGCCTAGGATGATGTCGTGAATGCTGCAACTTGACCAAATAACAGGACGAAGGAATCAACCAACCAATCTCCTCTTGGGTTGGATTGGAAGATGAAGAAGCTGTGGCATCCTATTACGTATGCGATAATATGGTCAATCTCAGCATCGACTCTGCTGGCATTGGCCCTTCCCACGAGTTCCGCAGACACCACTCCCACGACGGCGGTTTTTGTGCCGGAATATCATCACTCCAACGGCACGGTGGAGTACAAGTATTTCAAGGAACCAGGAAACGATGATTACCTGGGTCATTACGATGTGCGGTTCTTCAAGGGGCTCGTTTCAAATGACCAGCGGACGGAAACGTTGACGCTTATGATGCGGGCGTACCTGGCTTTTTTCAACGAGGCCGGGTTGGACACTTGGATTGCACACGGGACGTTATTGGGATGGTGGTGGAATGGGGAGGTGAGCTTCTCTTCGTTTTCCGGTCTTGTCTTGAAGAAAGGCTAAATTGTTTGTTGACACTTGCTGACAAGAGGTCGATTCTCCAGATTCTTCCTTGGGATTGGGATATCGATACCCAAGTCCCCGAACCCATATTGGTGTATTTGGCTGACCACTTCAACCAAACTATCGTCGACTATACCTCGTCCTACCGCAATCGTACCGTCAATCGGACGTATCTCATTGACGTTAATCCATTTGCCCGGCAACGTGACCGCGGCGTGGCGCTGAACATCATCGACGCGCGCTTTATCGACACCCTCACGGGTCTGTACATCGACATCACGGGCGTGCGGAAGTTGCATCCCAACGATATGCCGGACGTGTGGGAATGTAAAAATTTACACAAGTACAGAACTGGGGATCTATTTCCGTTGCGCACGAGTATCTTCGAGGGTGTTCCTGTCAAGGTTCCTTTCAAGTATGACTCGATCTTGGTCGACGAGTATTCTGCTCGGGCTTTGGTCGTGACAAGTTTTCAAAAGTAAGTAACCGTTCCTGTTCCCTGTTGTACGTGCAATCGGAATTGCACGCATGTCTGGTGAAGACTTCTTCTGACGGTGAGCTAGTCACACATGGATTCCAGAACTGCAGGAATGGGTTATGGACGAAGCGAGAGCGGCTATTCCACCGAGTCGTATTATGGTCGACAGTCCGAGAGGTCATAGGAACTCATACTAGCTCCTTCTTGATGTCTATCGTATAGTCGTAACTGCTTTGGTATAAATATTTCGAGACACTGCCTTCTGCGTTTGTCAACAAGAGCACTATCATACGAAGGTTACAGACGTGCGGTACTCCAGCGTCTATCATCAATCGGACGCCCTTACCGAGTTCACGCACCCTGTTTTACATTTCCTCCTGGATATTTTTCTTTCTATATCCGTGCGGCGTGCCACGCTCATCCTGCCATGTCGCCTTTCTATTTTCAACTGGGCCATGTCGCCATTTAATACCGGAGGACACCATACAGTGAGTTGGTGACCATTAAATGCTCAATTGACATCCAGGGCCTGGAGTTGGACATCGCATGTCGCAATAAAGTGCAGCCGTGAGATCCATCGCCGAGCGTCCTTGCACAGCCGTCACAGAAGGGTCTTGTGATAATGTGATTATCCTTTCTGCTGTTTTCATGTCGACCCCGACGAGTCAGTACGCCATTGAGTTCATATGAGCGTCTGTTTCGTTAATTGCTCCCGAAGCCGTCGGCCGACTGTTGGAATGTGGTCCGTGGAAAAGTGTTTGTCCGAAACCAACCTTACTTAATTAGGGTTAAGACTCACGAGTGGCAATTACTTATGTACTCACCATCGAATGAGAGTCTGCGATAAGACCGCCGTTGGGCTTGACGATACGGAGGGTTTATGATACTCCGTACAAGTTACAACAAACAACGACCTTTTTTATATCATTTTGCTTAAAACCAGAGGGTTTTTCGGTTTACACTTAAGACTAAAAGCCTCCAGTCAACAAATAATTAGCACCTATGAAGAAGCTTTTTCATGTACTCAGTCGCGGATTCTGGCGCCGAGAGCCATCTCCCTTTCGAGCCGCTGGAATGTCGGGATTCTTGCCTCTCGACACTACTCAAAGGATCGAAGAGGAGCGAATGCCCGCATATGACAGAAAGCTCTACTACCCCGTTCAACTTGGTGATGTTTTCTGCTCAAGATATAAAGTGATTAGCAAGCTCGGCTTTGGAGCAAACTCCACAGTCTGGTTCTGTCGCGATATCCAGTACGATACTTACCAGTTAGCTATAGCAATCACAGACTAAACTCGAGTCAGGCAACGTCGATACGTCGCACTGAAGGTATACATACACAGCTTGAAAGCTAATAGGGAGGTTGAGGTCCTCAAACATCTTTCAACTATCAACACAAAGCACCCTGGGAGTGGACTCATCCGAAACATTCTACATGCATTTGAAATCAACGGGTCAAAGGGCAACCACCAATGCGTTGTCTTCGAGCCGCTCTTGACTAGCATTTTGCATTTTCAGGCAACCTTCAACCCCCCAAGCCTAACGGAGGAGTTATTAAAGGGATTACTACAAGAACTCCTGCTTGCACTGGATTACCTACATTCCGAGGCACATACCGTTCATACTGGTTAGTTTCTTAGTAATTGTAAGCCTTCTATGAGGCTGCGTCTTGGAAGTAGCTAATGATTTTTAGATATACAGGCAAAAAATATCATTATTGGTGCGCAGGATAATTCTGTCTTCAAAGACTGGGAAAAATCGGAGGAGGAGAATCCAAGCCCACGCAAGATCAGTGGTGGCCATACAGTCTATCAATCCCGATTCTTTTACCGTAAAAGGGGCTGGAACGGCTATGGAATGCCTATTCTGTGTGACTTCGGTGATGCTCGAATTGGTAATGTTCATGAAGGATTGATTCAGCCGGATATCTACAGAGCACCAGAGGTCATTCTTGCAAAAAAGTGGACATCAAAAGTGGACATTTGGAACGTTGGGGTATTGGTATGTGATATACACTCACGCTTGGAAGAGACCTACGAATCGCTGTTGACACGGGAGTTATTAGGTTTGGGATTTGTTCGAAGATCACCACCTATTTGATGGTAGAGGTCCGGATAAGCAGCATTCAAACGAGCACCTCCTGGCTGAGATGACGGCAATTCTTGGCCCTCCGCCTACAAAGTTTCTTCGTGCCTACGATGAGAAGCAAGAGTATTGGGATCAAAAAGGTGAGTCTACTGTCTACTTCCTTTTATGATTATTACAAGGTTTCATAACCCCATGAAAATAGGTCACTGGAAGGGAAAAGCGAGAATACCTGATTCTTCATTGGAAGATTCAGAGGTATACCTGGAAGGCAAGAACAAAATGTTGTTTCTGCAGTTCATGCGAAAGATGTTGCGATGGGATCCAGACGAGAGACAGACTGCCGGAGAGCTTCTCATGGACCCCTGGCTAAACAGCCCATGAGAACCACTTTCTCTTTTTGATATAGTGATGTTTCAGGTAGCATCTCCGTATGCTCATTGACCACCCCTATTATGAACGCGCATAAAATGATGAACGTGACGAGGAGACACAGAAGTCAAAAAGAACGGTAGTATCATTGGTGAATGCAAGAGAAAGAGAGAAAGAAAAGAGACTCAAAGAGGCAAAGGAAAGATATGGGAACTATCCCTAGGCGCCATGCTACGGGTGAAGTTACATGTAGTTCTCAAGTTCAAATAAGTCGTCGTGTGCAATGTGCAATCCCAGAAGGAGGATATCATGGTCTTGCCGAAAGACCTCCAACCTCTGGCGACTATACACGCCGTTGTAGTGTTCATCTTCAGGCAGTCCGATCTTTTGCAGGCTTTCTCCGTCCGGTTGCAGCCTTGCAGTGAGAAACCGACGCACTTCTCAGTCATGGCATCGACAACTTATGTACATACCCCAACCAAAGTGGGCTTAGCCAAATATAGTAATGCGACTATCCACCAGTGGGCTGTCAACGGTTGGCACTATGATATCATAGTAAGCGCGAGAGTGAGGGCGGTCAAAAATGGCAGAACCTACATAGAGTAGGTATATCATATCGCCACCTGATCTCCATTGTTATCGCTTATCTTATCTCCGTGCTGACAAAACGCAATCGCCGTGGAAGATGAGAGAAACACCGCCGCGGCGACGACGTCGTCAAAGCAGAAAGAGGGAGAGTATATATAGGTTTCTTACAGAAATCTCAGTCTCATGTCTCCTAACTATTTTACTGCATCTAGCAGCAACATTTCTACGAATATGACATCCCTGGACTATCCACCATCTGAGTTACCGGTGCCACCCAGGGACCAAATGAACACAGCACCGTCACCACCAACAAACACGCCGGCGTCAGTTTTAACATTAACAGTTCACTATCATGGCACACCTCACTCGCTGACTCTCCCGCTCTCCGCAACAATCCACGACCTGGCCTCCGCAGCCTCCTCCTCCCTTAACGTCCCCATCGAAAACCAGAAGTTCCTGATCGCCCCCAAACCGGGGTTACTGAAACCACCTTTCCCCGAAAAGAGACTAGACGAAGTCCTACCACTCGACTCGCCCAGACTCAAAGTCACATTACTCGGCAGCTCAAGCAAGGAGATCGAAGCTCTAAATGCACAAGGCGCAGACGCAAAACGACGAGCCGACGCCAGACTATCCGCTCGCGCATCAGCGGCAGCAGCATCCAGGAAACCCGCTCGCAGCACCGGAGGCGTCCATACCCTTTCCTCTACCAGCAGCAACAACAACTACACCTTCCACCGCCTTATCCCGCTGAATGACCTTCCGAATCCTTCCAGATCCGTAAAATTTCTGGCCCGTCTCCGCGATGACCCCGGGATCCGCTCCGCCATGACCAAGCATGGTTTCTCGGTTCCCGTTTTGACGGAGATGGATCCTGCAGAGCACACGACCATGTCTTCGCGCACGTTGGGCTTGAACAGAAATAGGGGTGAGGTTATTGAGCTTCGTCTTCGCACGGATGCCTATGATGGGTACAGGGACTATCGCAGCATACGCAGGGCGTTGTGTCATGAGTTGGCACATTGCGTGTACGGTGAACACGATGGCAATTTCTGGGCGCTGACGAGGCAGATTGAGAAAGAGGTTGAAGCGGCGGATTACTGGTCAAATGGGAAAAAGCTTAGTGAGGAAGAGTTCTATGATCCTGGGGATTGGGAGCGGTCTAAAGAGGAGGATATTGTTGATGAAAGAGGTTGGACAGGGGGACAATATGTTTTAGGGGGATCGGGAGTCCGTTCTGGTGGCGAGGGTGTTGAGAGTCGGAGGGAGATGCTTGCCAAAGCCGCCGAGGAGAGGCTGAGGAAGCAAAGATGATGTTGACGGCGGAACAGCAAGCTCTACGATTTTTATATGATACCCGTTTCAAGTCATGATTCATGTATATACCATTGTAGACATATTGCACATCAATTCGTTTTTCTAGTTGCCAACGCTAGTTGAGTATGCTTAATCCAAGGCTCACCAAGTTAACTGCTTAGGCGTCTCACGATCATCAGGATTTATTACTATCATCGCCTTCAATAGCCCAACGAACTCCTCCTTATCCTTCCCATTCAAACCCTCAACCCAATCCTCCAGAGGAAGTGCTGAGTCTGACCCAAGGACCGGATCACGAATTCTCCCGTGCTCGTTAGGTGACCCTCGGTAACCCTAAGCTAGGGTTAGGGCATCACGTGTACTAGGCTACCAGTCAAACCAGTCACTGTCAGTGAGTCAGTGACTCACTCACTCACTGAGCACAGAATATAATCTCAGACCTAACGTAGTTCTGCTCTTATCCAAGGATCAAAACAAAGGCCGTCTGCCATTTCCAGGCGTGTCTACCCCAGTCTATCCATCAAGCACTAACACTGAGCTCGTGACACAAAGCACCAAGGAGCTTCTCAACGTTGTACTTCCACGTTATATTTGCAAACGTTATATTTGCAATCGTTTCAATCAGAAAAATGGACGCCGAACGACTTAAGAGTAGCCAGAGTACCACATACCCGTACCCAGCTGTCGATGACACTGCTCAAGATTTGGACCGCCGCCCGGAGGCAGAGAAACGTGAATGGAGTCACCGTCAAATAGAGAGTATGCCAACCAAACAAGAAGTCGGGTGCTCTGTGCCACTAACATGAACAGGAACCGATTCAATGGAATGGGGCACTGGTGAGATAGCAACCTTGCGGGCTGGGCTAGAGCCAAATACGACGAAGGACAATGAGAGACTCCTCCGAACGCACCACAGGTCTCTGACAAAAGCCTCGGTTGTAATCATCGCCACCTCACCCTTTGGTAAGCCTATTCGGTTGGTATCATGTAATGTCCCAGACATTGCAGCTGGCGGGCTCGACATCCATCTCTTTCCCGCAGGTTATCCAATGACACAAATGATCATACCGACCTCAGCAGTACGTACCGTACTGGCGCAGAGTTTAGTGAGAGGACAAATCAACCCACGGAAGTTTCTGACGGCGCAGGATTTGGAGTCGTTGCGCATCCTATTTCCCAGAGCAATCGGTGCGCAGTTACTGATGGCAGGATTCCTTCGCATATTATTCCGTAACAGCGCCGACGTGGAGAGCTCCAACAAACTCGGCTACCTGGGTGAGGTAGGGGGGCTTGCAGTACTGCTAGATACAGCAGAATTCTCTGCAACAGCGCAGAATATTGAGTCGGGTACAGCTTTAATTGGGCCTGAGGCGAAGCCAATTGGGTGTCTGGGGTTGAAACTGAAATTACCGGGAGAGAGTCGGACTGTTATAACAGCAGTCACTCACGCCTTTGTGCGCACCCCTGTTCTGCCAGCGGTTGTCATGCGCGTGGCCGATTGGGTGGTTCGCGCAAAAAAAGCAATCTGCAAATTTTGGAACCCACACCTAGACAAAGATTCACGCTTTTCAGACTACGGGACCCTTTCAAATACTCCAGTTGGAAAAGAGATCACCCTTATGAAGACCAATTCAAAGGTATTAATTATTCCTCATTGAAGGGTTATATGTAGTTCTTAAGGAGTCACGCTCACCATTATCACAGATCGGGGCTGTCACCAGATGCTACGACAACCCGAGCCCGATACTCCCGTACCCGGCAGGGTATCGGCATGATCTTGTGTTAATCGAAGGCGACACCTTACCTGAGGTGGTGAGCCCTCCTGGGTACCCCATAATCTCCACATGGGCCCGTTACGAAGAAGTCCTCGCGGGGGCGCCACTATATGCTGTGGCCCTCAATACCCAGACACATAACTGGAGGGCGACTGATGAAGCAAAACTGGTGCCCGCAATGGCAAATTCGGTTCTGCTGTGGTCCGAGTACATTTGGGAGCGTGAAGCCAACAATCAGTCTGTTTCGATGCTGTGGCGTTCTCAGGACGGCGTGGACAGTGCGACGGGCTATTTTGGCTCGGTATTGTGCGCCGGCACCCCAACTGATCAGTGTGGCGCAGCCGTGGTGTTTAAGAACTATGAGACTGGTCTGAGGTTGTGGGAGTTCGACGGGACCTCGTCGTTGGCGAGCATTAAAGCGGGATTTCTGCTACCAGGGGAGATTCGTGAGTCGACGATCGTGGCCCCTGTTCAGAATTAATCGACAAACTACAACACAGTTCGTGACAAGAGGAGAGCTGTTGTCGATGGCCAGTAGACAGTTAATATACCAGTTTCGTACCGAAGCTGCTGTCCGGACATCTTTTCTGGCCGAGCGGTATATTCGCTCGTTGACAGCAGCACTGCAAGCGGAAAGACGTTATTCATCAAGTCCCTGACGGACAGCATTGTCATAAACAATGCTTGCGAGAACCCGTTTACATGCTTCCATCTTTGTCTTCCGGCCACCTGAGAAACGTCGGAATGTGGTCAGGGCACCATACACCAGCGTAAGTCCTTCCAGTGAGAACGACGGAATAGCAGATGATGGGGTAGACAGTGCGGCTATGCCTTTGTCACCACTGAAGCTGCCTAATAAAACCCAAGCTGCCTACTCCCAGATCTACGCGGGACGCCACGCGGAAAACTCACCTTGCTGCGACCAGAATGACGTTTCTCTTCTCAGACAGCAGTTTTGACAGGACTGCTACCTTCTCCCTCCTCAGCTCAAGTTTACCACCCAGAATTGTTTTAAGATCCTTCTGAATGAGCGCTGCCACGATCACGGGATTGAGATGAGGCAAATTCATGTAAGCCCGCGTCATTCTCCTGACGTTCTCCAGATCAAGGGAGACTATATGGTCCCTTATCCGAGGAGTTTTTCCCCAGTCTGGGCTTCCAGAAGGGCGATTACGATGTCAGGCGGGATGTCTCTCTTCCAGGTTTCAGATTCTGGCGCGGTTGCCTGGACGACAGTGTGCCTTCCTCTCGTTCGTTGCTTGGTCTTTTTAGAGCGTTTATTGCCTCGATCGTTGCGATAGGAGCTCTTCGTGAGAGGCATTTTGACTTCCTGTGTAGTTTCTGCAATCTTTATGTGCTCCAACCTAGACCTTGACAACCTCCATGGAAGTTCCACTAATGGAGTTCCATGGAAGTGGGTCGTGTGGAAGATGGAAGTAGCCCCCAGGTTTCATGGAGGGAAGTGGAAGTACCATAAAAGTTCCATGGAAGTATGGAAAACTCCATGGAAGTAATCTGTCAGCAATAGAGAGCAACCACGTGATTTGCACAACTTATGCAAATCTTGGCATGTTAAGAATGCGGCAAAAGTGAGCCAATAGAGCAATATAAGTGGCTGTATAATTTTTAATGATGACTCAGCAATTTATGCATAATAGTTATGCAGGATTTTGGTCTTGGCGGAAGTGATGGAACTTCCGTGGAAGTTGCGCAAACTTTAGTGGAGCTTCCACGGAGGAAACCAGGCAGGTCATAAAACTTCCATGGAGTTACTTCCATGGAAGTTGGAACTAACTCTTACTTCCATGGAGTTCCATTGTCAAGGCCTACTCCAGCCCGATCCATATTAGGCTACAAGTGTACGTGACGGATAAAGGTTTATTCCGATAAAATACGGTATGATACCATCCATGCATGTATCGCTTCACCTTCGGGTATCAGTTCACCTCACCTACAGAAAAGTTCCGCCCACCTACAGCATTTCGCGCTAAAATCTCTAGGTGAGCTGAGCGACATGCCAAGCCGGGGCCCAACATATTCTCTAGGTGAGCTGAGATTTTGCTTAGCTAAGGGCCAACTTATGCATCTGTATAACTATGTACTCTATAATCATAAAATAAATAATAATGAACTCCATGAACTCCATGTCCGCAAGTTCAATGGTTTTACAGTCGGCCATTCCATAATATTAGAATCAGAGCTTATACGAACTTATAACTGCTGTTTTTTTATATAGAGAGAGAATTGCTGGCTATAAGAACAACTCCAGACTGCCAGGCTTGAGGACTCGGTCAAGCTGGTCGACATGTATATTTGGTTATACATCAATTGTACT
>HG983359.1:281744-376126 GCA_900006255.1 Xeromyces bisporus
CTCTTAGGGCACAAATTAATACACAGTAACTCATACTGAAGACTTATCCATCATAAAAAGGATGTTCAGACCGCGCAATTCACGTAACCATCTCACCTATTTTCAACCAGTTTTGCGACACTAATTCTAACAAATCAAATTCGTCCTACCCGAGGACATGTCTTCCGTGATTATCTTCGGCCCAACGGGCAAAGTCGGCTCAATCGTGGCACGAATCGCCCAGGAAAACGGGGCCAAAGTACACCTAGCCATGCGCGACACCCAAAAGGTCATCCCAGGCCTAAGCGCAGAACAAGAGCGATCAGGAAAATTCACAAGGGTCCAAGCCGACCTGACCAACCCCGATACTGTTACAACAGCCGTCAAGGCTACCGGGTCAAAGCGCGCGTTTATATACGTCGCCCACGGCGCACCTGACCACATGAGAGCGTCCATCGCGGCGCTCAAGACTGCCGGTGTTGAGTTCGTTGTGTTCTTGAGCAGTTGCACCGTTGTCGGGGAGTTGAAAGGTATCAGCCCGAGTGAGGTTATTCCTTACATGCACGCCCAAGTCGAGATTAATCTGCATGAGATTTTTGGAGCGGAAGGTTACGTGGCGTTGAGATGCGGTTATTTCGCCACGAATATGCTATGGTATAAGGAAGGTATTGATTCTGGTGACGTGAGACTATTATCACCCAGTTTCAAAGCCGACTGCATTACGCCTGTCGATATGGGTTGTGTCGGGGGTACGATTCTGGTTAATGGGCCGCGAAATGGGCAACGGGAGGTTTATTTGTACGGTCCGCAGCTCTTTACAAAGGACGAGGCCATCGGGATCGTTGGGAGAGCCATTGGAAGAGATCTGAAAGTCACAGCCATCAACGAGCAGGAAGGCCTGGAGCTCTACATGCGAGCTGGCGTTCCTAAGCCGGTTGCAGAGTACGTTGTGCGGAGATATGCGGATACTTCGAGTCAATCGACGATAAATCCTTTCTACGAGGTTGGTGTTGAGAACGTGCAATTGTACAAAGGGAGACCTGCCTTGAGGTTTGAGGAGTGGGTGGAGGCAAACAAGCAACTTTTCACTCCTTGAAGTTTCTTGGGCGTTTGGCATTCAATGTTGAGATTATGTATAGCAATGTTTCAGCGTTATAACGTTGAAATCATGTATCTTAGTACCTATAGGAATGCATACCAAGGAACCCATGCCTGCATGTAATTGATCCCTTCCTCAACCGCTACCGCCCGCATCGACAGGCACCCCCGACCCAACAGCAGAAATCGCACCACCATCCACAGGTAAAACCACCCCGGTCATCCACCGAGCCTCATCACCAGCCAAGAACCGCACAGCCGCACCAACATCCCACCCATTACCCTCAGTCTTCAGCAGATTGCCATTCCTCCTTGCCTCTCGAGTCTCCGCACTCATGCCCCCCGAATACATCATAGGCGTGTACACCATACCGGGACAGACGCAGTTCACCCGAATCCCATCCACGGCATGATGCGCCGCCATGGCACGAGTCATATTCACAACAGCACCTTTACTAGTCGGGTACATCAAATGCGGAGTCCCGCCCCTTAAGCCCGCAATGCTGCTCATGTTGACAATACTCCCGCGATACCCCGGGTTTGGAATTGGGGATCTGTCATTCTTCCGCATCTCCGGGATGCTATATTTGGCCATGAGGACCATGCTGGATACATTTACGTGTAACCCGCGTGCCCAATCTTCCATATCAACCGTCTCGGCCGTGCCTGTTGCACCGCCCACGCCGACGCTGTTAATCAGTATGTCCAGTCGGCCATAGTGCTGGATTGTCGTGCTGACGACCCGCTCGCAGTCCGCGGCTACTGTCACGTTGGCCTGGATTGGTAGCGCGTCGCCTTTGGCTTCGGCTTTTATCATGCTGGCTGTGTTCGTGGCTAGGCTGTGGTTCAGGTCGACGCAGACTACTGAACTGCCCGCTTCGGCGAGCAGGATGGCTGCGGCGCGGCCGTTGCCGATGCCGTCGGCTGCTGCCCCGGCGCCGGTGACGATGGCTACTCGACCTGACAGGGATCGAGTTGGTCTGGTTATGGCACTCTCGGGGTTTTCTGTCATTATCTTGCTCTGGATTATTTCTTGATCAAAGGAATAAGAAATTGCAAGCAGCGATTGAGAGGTTTATCATATTCATATTCTGTCTGGCAAATTTGAGGGTGGATGTGGATCCTCCGCTCCCGACTTCGGTAGGCCTAAAGTGGTCATCGCCGATCGGCTCCCGGTAGCCTGCCTACCGTACTTGTGCGGCTGTCCACTGCCTGAATGTTGAACCTACATACGAGACGACACTATTGTGGTGAGGACGGAGGATGAGACTCATCATGAGAGCACTTGAGAGAGGGAATGGTATAATTGGTATTCAGACTTAATTTATCTACAGGAGACGTGTGCTATATGTACCAGTTTCGTACCGAAATTGGTGTCCGGGCATCATTTTTGGCCGAGCCGTAGGTATTTTCGCTCGTTGATAACATTGCTCACCCAGCTAGCCGAGTTTGTGAGACCTTTCCGCGACGGCGCTGTTACGAAACAGTATGCGAAGGAATCCCGCCATCTGTAACAGTCCGATTCTCTCCCGGTAATTTCAATTTCAACCCCAGACGCCCAATTGACTTCGCCTCAGTCCCGGTTAAAGCTGTAGGTACCTGAATCAACATTCGGAGCTGTTGCAGAGAATTCTGCTGTATCTAGCAGTATGACAAGCCCCCCAACCTCACCCAGGTAGCCGAGTTTGTGAGACCTCACCACGACGGCGCTGTTACGGGTGGATAAGTTGTCCTCTCACTAGACTCTGCGCCAGTACGGTATGTACTGCTGGGGTCCTGGGTATGATCGTTTGTGTCGATGCCCAATAGATACATATACCAGTTTCGGTACGAAACCGGTGTCCGCATATCATTTTTGGCCGAGCGGTGTTTTCGCTCGTTGACAGTCCGTGCCGTTGGATAACCCGCGGGGAAGAAATGGATGTCGAGCTCGCCAGCTGTACCTAGCCTGTAGGTAATGTAAGCTCATAATATCTCCATTCCCTGAGAACGGTCCCGGGTCCCTAATACAGAACCAGGTTGCCGCCACTGAGTAATTCCTTCTGACTTCCAAGTTCCAATCGAAGCCGGCCATGGGAGTTCCACTTACATTAATTGAATGGAGGTCAGGCCTCAGATCATTGAGTGGCCTTCCGGTCATAATAGTACTCCACAAACCTAACGATAATCAGTTACGAGAGAGCTGGACAAAGAAGGACACAAACAAAAGACTTGCCGTGCATGTAACGGAGAAGGCAAAACACAGACGGTTTCGCCGGGTTTAAGCTCTTCCACATGAACGAAGCCCATTCTGAAGCAGTAGACCATTGACTCGTTTTGGTAGTTGAATTCAACAGTCCCGTCTCGTAGCACTTGTAACAGCACATCGATTGCTTCAGGGCTTAAGTCTTTCTTTAACAATATTCTTGACGGGAGACTTCTTCCAGTGACATCATACTGCAAGAAATCAAAGAGTTGGTCGTCCGCTTCGAGTACATGACGGATATGCACCATGTTGATTTCGCGGATGCCAGAATGTTTCAGATTGTTTTTATGAAACTGCACAGATAATCGTCAGAGGTGGTTATGATAATCACGCTGTGATAATAGACTAGCACGACATACGTACCCATTTTATGAATCTGAGAAGTGCACCGACCATACCCGGATGGCCATTTGAGAGCGAAAATATGCACGCCTGTACCTCTTTCGCCAGAGTGTAGTCAGAGGTAAACCGACGAATGACATCTTCAAATTCTACTTGGTTGTAGAATAGGCAAGCTTTAGAAGCAGACGAAGAAGTCATAGAAACTCTCTGCTGAGGACGAAGGATAGCTGGAGTTACCGCTCGAGGGTAATCCGGGGAACCCGTCAACGGACTCCCATATGAGCTAAACAGACAGAAACGCGGGCCTCTTTCCAAGCCCAAACGAGACTTAATCGCAGAAAACCATAGATGGCTGTCAAAATATGTAGTCTGAGCTTCGTCTATGATAAAGACAATATCATCGTTCAGACTCGTCATAAAGTTTCGGTCGTCGACATGATCGTAGCCATGCTCGTGGCATTTCTCTATCAGATATTGTGTGGCATGTACGTCCTTCCATCCATCGATACCTACCACTTTGCACTTATTCTCTAAGTGGTATCTGAGGAGTGTGGCAAGTGTTGTTTTTCCGGAAGCTGGGGTGCCACGGACGTGGACGATGCCGTACTCATCGAGTAAGTGTGAAAGGGCCTCTACGGTTTCGGACCGAGGGCATACCTGGCTATTCAGCATCGTGGACGATAACGATTCGGGTGTACCTTCGGTAGGACCAGTTGGCGTTTTGGGAGGATGAGATGTGCCTGTCGAATAATCCGCGTGGCCTGCTATCCCATGACTACATTCCCAGCACAGTGCGCCAGTGTCGATGTCAGAAGTTGACGAGATATAATAGCCTTGTTGACAAGGGCATTTAGAGCGCCCTGTCTCGGCTATGAAGTGGCACTTCCCAAAAACCACCTTTGCTCTCTTCTGGTTGTTTGACGACGAAGGTGGTAAGGTCAAAGCCGAAGTGCCGGATGGCTTTCTCAAATTCTCAGCATGTCTGGCCATGTCGCCATATAGACAGTAGAGACTGTTTAGTGAATAGTGATCGCTGAAGAAAGGGAAAGGAGAATGAAGTTTGAAAAGTTGTCAAGTGATACGCCTTAGCGGCGCGAGATCATGCCTATCATCCAATTACAACTCAGAGAATTGCCAAGCCCGGTACACGCAATGGATCAAATCAGGGCTTAGGGCCTAGGGCCTAGGGTTTCAAAGTGCGACTTACAACTTATGAAGTTATGATGAGTCGGGCTATGACACGTACGACTACGGTGGTGCTCCGCGTATCATCTTGACAAAGAATCCAGAAGTATCAACTCCATATCAGAATCCATTCACGGACAACGTCCGTGAATAGAAAATGCAGCGGCGACCTATAGGTACAGTATCCCGCGACTCCGCATTCAAGAGACATGATATCAGTAGGGCCCCTTTATAGAGCCGGCCAAACCAACTCGTATAACCAAAATCTCGTTTAACTTAACGGGAGTTCGTTATAAAGGGACGTTACTGTACAAGTGAACAACGTAGCAGTACCTATCTCGGGGAGAGCAAAATTAGTTGAACCTTCCAAAGCAATCCAAAGACTCACCATGAATTTCACCACCGCCGAGCACCACGACACCTACTCAGCCATCCAAGGCACCTCTCACAAAGGCCACACCGTCCTAATCGCCGGCGCATCACGAGGCATCGGTCTCGCAACAGTCGTCTCCTTCGCCAAAGCCGGCGCATCGGCTATCGCCCTCGCAGCCCAGTCAAACCTCGACGCCGTAGAAGCCGCCGTCAACGACGCAGCCACATCAGCCGGGCCACCCATTACCGCAAATCCTAAAGTTACCCCTCGACGTAACCAGTGAAGAAAACGTCGCCGAAGCCACGGCAAAAGTTGAACAGCAAGATTCGGCGGAGTGGTGGAAGCTATGAGATATCAAAATTCGGCGGTCTTAATTGATGACGCGGCCGCCGAAGTAACAAAAGAAGTCCCGGAGACGCACACCACGCCCGCGACGAAGAGCCCCGCAACAACACCCCCCGGCGAAACACCACTTCAAAGGGGGGTGCCGCACAACCCCCCGAGAGGAAGACGACGAAAATAGAAGTCACATGGCACAGACTGCGGGGATTTATTCGCGTGGAGATTTACGCTAACCGGATTTGGGCGTTCCTCGCCTAATTCCTCAGGCATCAACAAATCTGAATGAAATCGACTCTCCTACCATAAATCTCCTACTATCATACAGGAAACCCGTCAATAGATCTATTTAAAATAATTTTAAATACCTACCCAATCTACGAAGCATCTACCAATTTCAATCTAGTTGACATATAGTTCAAGACGAACCCTATATCCATAAAGAATGGCACCACCAAAGTTTGAGCGGGCGAACATGAAGGTATGCTATGGATATTCCCGGTTGGCCGATATTCATGGCCGATGCCAATTGAATGGCCCTCACAGTATCGCTTCCTGGGCAATTCCGGTCTTAAAGTATCCGAAATCTCCCTCGGGAGTTGGTAAGTTATACGGACCAGACTGAGTTATCATACAAATTCTAACATCCCCAGGATCACATTCGGCGGCCAAGTCAACGACAAAGAAGTGACTCTAAACTGCTTCCGTGAAGCCTGGAAGAACGGCATCAACTTCTTCGACACCGCCGAAGTCTACCACGCCGGGGCCGCAGAGACAACGCTCGGCATCGTCTTCAAAGAACTCGAATGGGAACGCAGCGACTTCGTCGTCTGCACCAAACTCTACTGGGGCGGGAGCGGCCCGAACGACATCGGTCTAAGCCGCAAGCACATCCTTGAAGGTGCGCAGAAGAGTCTAAAAAGGCTGCAGCTCGAGTACGTCGATGTGATCATGGCACATCGATGCGACCCCGCAACGCCCATGGAGGAAATCGTCAGAGCGTTCCACGACCTGATCGCGCGCGGGAAAGCTCTGTACTGGGGTACGTCTGAGTGGAGCGCGGCGCAGATCGAGGAAGCGTGCCACGTTGCGTCGAAATTGGGGCTCATTGCTCCGATCTGCGACCAGACGCAGTACAACCTGCTCACGAGACAGCGCGTGGAGCAAGAATACCGCGATGGCCATCTCTATGACAACTACAAGTATGGATTGACGACGTGGTCACCGCTGGCGTCGGGGGTTTTGTCGGGCAAATACAACGATCTCACCACGCCCGAGGGATCGCGCTTGACTATTACGGACAATAGATTTGCGAACGCGCTAAGGGAGAAGTTGACGACGTCCGAGGGCAGAGCTGAGATCGAGAAGGTCAAAGCTGTCGGGGAGATTGCTGCACAGATTGGGTGCACAATGGCGCAGTTTGCACTCGCTTGGTGCCTGAAGAATGGGAATGTGAGTACGGTCATCACGGGTGCGAGTCGGCCGGAGCAGATCACGGAGAACGCCAAGGCCGTGCAGGTTGCCGAGAAGATTACGCCGGAGATGATGGTCAAGGTGGACGAGATAATGGGGAATAAGCCGGCGGGCATTCAATTCTTTGGTAGACTTTAGAAGGTAAAGGCAGTGGTAAATCCTAGCCCTAACCCTAGTTTGCCGTGTTTGCACAGTAGGTAAACCTCCCGCAGTGCCTGACATCAACCAACATTGATTGAATCTTCAACTTCACTCTTTTATATCAGTCGAAAAGACACCCAAAACAGCCATAATGTTCAAGAAAAAGCCCACTGTACGTTCTGCGTAGCCTTCCTTCCCTATACCTCCCTCAAGGACCGCTCCAATTAACCCAGAGACCACCATCCCAGATCAAGAACCTCGCGCCCCTCCGCTCCTCAGACCGCCGGAAAGTCGCCGACCAGATCATCAACGACTACAAAGTCAGCATCCCGCCGCCTGAACCAACCGACGAGAACCCAGTAAACAACCCCAATCCCAATCCCAATCCAACCGCCACCACCCAAAACCCAAACCTAACAGCAACCCGCAACGCCCTCCTCCCCGAGCATGCGCTATCCGCCCGCTTCACCACAACCGCCGGCCCCAAACTCAGCGAAGTCCAAGGCACAGTCTACGTCGGCTCCCGCCCAGACGAAGAAGTCGAGCGGGTCCTCTGGTTCAAGCTAGAACAAGGCCCCGGCGCCGACGGACGAACCTACCCCACCGTCTACACGCTATGGCAGAATCCGCGTCTCGTGCCGCTGCTGTATACGCCCGAGGTAGCGATGCGGAAGCTTCGCGGGGGTGCGGATCTGATGACTCCCGGGCTTGCGAACGAGCCGCCTTTCCCTGAGGGGGCGGTGGAGGGGGCTGTTGTTGCGGTGGCTAGTGTGGATCGGCATACGGTGCCGCAGTATGTGGGGGTTTGTGAGATTGATGTTTCGCAGCTTGGGGAGGTTCAGGGGACCAAGGGGCATGCGGTTCGAGCTTTGCATTGGGAGGGGGATGAGGCCTGGGGGTGGAGTTCGTCTTCTAGGCCGGGTAAGCCGGCTCCGGAGTATTTGGAGGGCTGGGATGAGGAGGTTGAGGGAGTTGAGGGAGTTGAAGGGGTTGAAGGGGTTGAAGAGGGCGTTGACAACCTAGGGCTGGAGGAGAAAGAGACTGAACAGAAGGTGGAAGATGAACAGCCTGAATTGCAAGAGGCTGCTGCTGAGGCAGAACCGGAGCAGGAAGTGGAAGAGGTAAAGGAGCCTACGACCAAAGGTGTGTTCCATTCCTCCTTTTCAAAAGAGATATATACTAACTAACCCATGCAGAAATCGACGAGGCATTCTTCAACGCGTTCCTATACGCTCTCTACAAGCACAAGGAAGAGAATCCCACTGCGCCTCACCACGGCCTAGCCCTGCCCGTGCAGCCCTCAGCCCTAATCTCCGGCCTCATCACCCCCGTGCTCCCTATCTACACGCCCCAACAGGCCCAATACTACAACATCAAGAAAACGACCTGGAAGAACGTCAAGAAGTTCATCAAACACCTCGACAAAGAACGCCTCGTCAAGTCCAAAGACCGCAACGGCCAAGAAACCATCATCCTCGACGTCGACTTCCACGACCCCCGCATCCAACACTTCACCCCCTACAAACTCCCCCCAAAACACCTCGTCGACAACACCCCCAAGTCCACACCCACTCCGTCCCTCAAAAAACCCACCACCCCAATCACCGGCGACCCCTCCCTCGGCCAAACGTTAACCATCCACTCCCTCTACCGCCCAACCGCAAAACTCGTCCCAGCCCTCTTCCCACCCCTCCCCACCACCGAACCCAGAAACTACTACACCCACCCCGCCATCTCCAAGCGGATCGACGAATACCTCCACACCCACGACCCCCCGCTCATCTCCAAAGAAAACAAACGCCTCGTCTCCCTCAACCACTTCCTCGCAAGCACCGTCTTCTCCTCCCCCTCCTCGCCAGACGATAAGGCCACCGTCGCCCGCGGGAAAGTCTTCCGCGACGTCCTCCTCAAGCGCATCCTGGGCGACCACACCCTCCTCGCCCCGTTCCACGTCGTGCTGAGACCGGGTCAGTCGCTGGGGGATGTGAAGCCGAGGCCTGGCGCGGCGCCCAGGGCGGTTATCACCGTTGAGCGGCGCACGGGCACCAAAACTGCGACTAAGGTGGTGAATCTGGAGGCGTTTGGGATCGTGCCGGGTTTGTTGGCTGAGGAGTTGCAGAAGAGGTGCGCTAGTAGTACTAGTGTGGCGCAGGGGGTTGGTGTGCCGAGGGGGGTTATGGAGGTTTTTGTGCAGGGGGATCAGAGGAAGGTGATTGAGGGGGCGTTGGGGAAGAGGGGTGTGAAGCCGCAGTGGATTGATGTGGTTGATAAGACGAAGAAGAAGAAGTACTAGGTTGTTGGCTGCTAACTGTTATCATGCTCATGGCCACCTACGTACATATTATTCTTGAATTGGGAAAGTCTTCCTCTAATGCAATTGTCCATTCATCCATCATATCGTCAATTCTAAGCAAAGATGGTACTATATACAGTCCTCAAATATGTACAAATAAATTGAAAGAATAAAAGACATTAACATTAGACAGCAGTCAGGAAAAATAATAGTAAAAGAAATGCAAAAAGCAAAAAGCAAAAAGCAACAAAAATTCACGCCTTCCGGTGTATATAATACGTGATAAGATTCTCATGAACACCACCCCCAACAGCCCTAAAAAGCGCCTCCTCGTTCTCCCCAACCATCCTAAACACCCTCAAGCAAAGCCCCAGCGCCGCCTGCCGAATCTTCGTATCCTTACTTTCCAACCCCTCCCCGATGAGCTGCCCAACCTGGACAATCAGATTCGACGACGGCTCACGGGCCAACTTATCAAACCGCTCGAACTGCCTATCGAGCAAAAGAAGCCCGACATGCACCGACCGCTCGTCATCTACCTGTCGCGGCTCGGTCACCATGATGTCCAGGAGGGCGTTGATGTTCTGTTCCGGGTCGTCGCTTAGGTCGGATATCTCGAGACCGAGTTTGAGCATGCCGCAGGAGAGGCGGTCTTTGGGGTCGTAGTTTCGGCTGGCTTTGGTGATGGTTTGGATGGAGCGGGGGTAGAAGTGTTTTATTCGGGGTGGGCCGTGGCAGAGCATGGAGCGGAGGGTCATCATGGCTTGTGTTCTTCTGTCGTGTGATGGTTTGGATATCATGGGGCTTTCTGTTGGTCGTTCGAGTTCTTCGAGGATGGCCACGAGTAGTGCGTCGTATACATGTTCTTCAATCGAATCTCGGTGCCAGGAGACTATGCAGCTGTTGATATGTCTGTAGCCGACGTACCCAATCGCGCGCCTCCGTATTACGTCAATTCCTTTTGAGAGGAAGTTGTTGAGTTGCTTTGGATTGTCAAACTTCGGAGTGAAAGGGCCCCGAGCAGCTGCTGAACGATGTCCCTGAGTCATGCCATCGCCAGAGGCGTTTGGTGCTTTAGATTCATTAGGTCGCATAGCTTCTGTGTTGGTGGATGACCCGGCAGTAGAGTCAACACTTTCACTCTTTTTGTGAAGGATACTCTCGGTAGCATGGTCAACTGCATGTGTTTGCCGAGACGAGTAGTCAACGCTTTCATTCTTTTTGTGAAGGACACTCTCGGTAGCATGGTCGACTGCATGTGTTGCCTGAGCCGGGTAGTCAACGCTTTCATTCTGTTCGTGGAGGGCGTTCTCGGTTTCCTGGTCAACCGCATGTGTCGGTTGAGGCGAGTAGTCAACACCTTCACCCCTTTTGTCAGGGGCATCCTCCGTAACCTGGTCAGCTACATGTGTCGGCTGTGACAAGACATCTTCCTTAACATTTGACAAAGTCTCCGCAGCGTGATCAGTCGCAGCCGGATCCACCGAAGCATCTGCAGGAGCATGATCTGCAACAGCGCTGTCGACAGGATGTTCAGTAGCCAAGTGATCCCGAGCGTCTAGGGGCGGACCCTCTTCGGCAACCTGCGCAAGAACAGGCGTCGGTAGAGATAACCGTTCATCAATGGAGTCATGGTGTTCCGGGGTGGAATCATAGCCGTTAGTGGCAGCCATTTCGTTCTTGCCGGCTTCTTTTTCAGCCTCCACTGAGTTGGGGCTTTTCAGGAGCACTGGAGACGGCAGCTCTAACGGGTCATCAATGACGGATGTCGTAGTGGACATGTTGTCATCCATGTCAACATTGATAGGAGGGCGTTTGCTAGTTGACGCAGAGCGGATAACCGCCGCCATGTGTGGCGACATTGGGCTCCTAGTTGGGGATTTGGTCGACGCAAGATGCTTGTCCACGTGTAGCGGGCTTTCCCTTTTGTATGCATCCTCATGGACACTGAAGTGCGTCTCCTTTGGTGTCCGCGGTGAGGGCGATACGTGCTCGGGTGAGCCCATGGATTGCGCTTCTTGCTCCATCTCCAAGGGTGATGGCCTCTTTGGTATCGACAAACCAGGGTCAGGACGCTCGTTGCGTGGCCGCTTTTTTACAACCAGACGAGGCGAAGCCGAGTCCAAATGCCGCTTACTTTCGTCCGTCGACGATTTCGGTGACCGCCTATGTCTCTCTGTGTGCCTGTCGGCAGCCACCTTAGGTGATACAGGATGGGCAGCACGCTGACGATTAAATCTCACGGGTGCCGAAGAGAGAGACGAGGTCGGTGCGTGTGGGGCGCGTACGGTGTCATGGTCATCAATCGAGGATGTCTTCGTAGGGCGACTTGGAGGACCAGCTACATGGCGGGTAGAGCTGACATCGGCCGTGTGATTACGAGATGTCGTAGCAACCCGAATGTTGTGAGAATTGCCCTTGACAGCCGGGGCGGTGGGATGAGTACGGGCTGGCTTTGCAAGCAATGGTTTATGTTTAGGTTCCGAGCCGTGAGAAACACTGCGCATTATTAACCGATTGATCATTAGAAGCACATAAGGGAAGCGACATACTCTCTCGGTTTCTCGGGAGCCGGGGCAGGAACCTTGTTGCGGTGATTTGAACTCGCAGACAGGGGTCTAGGCTTTTCGGGCGCCGGAGTAGGAACCCTGTTGCGGTGTGAACTCGCAGACATGGGTCTGGGCTTCGGATCCTGACTATTGGAACTTCTGCGCTTTTGTTAGCTAACTAGCTAACGCAACAGAGGCGCGGCACAAGTTGAAGGACAACATACGGTTGACTTCTCTTGGGAGCCAAAGGAGCTGCTTTGTTACGGTTTGGATTGGAATTGTCCTTTTCAAGTAGAGACTTAGACTTTGCATCCAAGCCATTTAGCGTCCTGCAACTTGTTAGCTGACCGACCTTCGCGCAAAGATGCGCAAGACAAAGGAAGACATACTTTAGAGCCCTATCGGGCCAATTCTCGGCAAAAGCCCAAAAGACCTTCCGCATGGTTTCTCTGACAGAAGGATTTGAGTCTGCAATTCCCTTCGTTATGACATTGTGCAGTTCGTTGAGTACATTACCACTTTCGAGCGTCGAAGGCTTGTCGGCCTGTTTCTGGATGATTTCCTTCATCCATCCCGCCGCGAAAAGCCTTAGTTGGACATTTTTATCGACAGCAGCTGCGAGAATGTGACTCATAAGGCGCGTACTGTATGACACATGCTGAATGGCTACAGTTACAGTTTCATTTGCGGTGTTAGAAGTAAGTTTCTTGAGACTACCGCACAGCTTTAACAGATTGTTCAGGAGTAAGTCGATCCAAGAGTCGGCCCTTGGACCGATGGCTCGGACGATCTCTTGCAATAGCGTACAGGCTGTCGTACAAAGCGTGGTACGAAGAGAATTGGCGACTTTGAAGATGTCATCGAGGAGATATTTCATGGTATTGGCGTAGGACGTAGTAAAATCGGTTGGAGCATTGCCGTATGTTAGACGACGAAGCGTGTGAATGTGACGGTCACGGAGGAACCAGTTCGACTCCGTCTCCCTCCCTTCAAAAGCAGGCAGAATGTCGCGAATTAATTCATCAATTTCTTTGGAGGAGCTGACGTAAAGGGGCTCAATGCCCTTTTCTTGAGGCTGGCGATGACCGCGCTCAACTTTCTTGCCGCCTTTGGCCACGGATTGAGGTCTATGCATGATCAATCATGAAGAGCCGACGTCGAAGTCGTGAACGCAACAGAAGGGAGTGTTTCTGATAGAAAGCGGATGAGCGCCTTATTTTCGTGGAAGTGCAGAATAAAAGAAGGAAGCGAATCCTGACGAAAGTAGGGTATTATTAATCGTCAAGGGGAATCAATTAGTCGCGGCAACACTGCGAATAAAGCGAAAGCTCAATCCGTCGAGAAGCGGGAGGAGTATGAGAGTGGGAGGAGGAGTGTGAGGAGGGGTGACGGCGGTAGTGGAAGGGGAGAGATAAGGAGCGACGGAGGGAGCAGGAGGTAAGAAGAGGATGTCGGCGTGATGAAGAGCCTTGGACACTGGTATATGCTGCCCGAATTTGGCGCTGACAGTGAGCGAGCGACAGAGCGTGTGGTATTTACTGAGGTTGAGGTTGAGGATGAGGTTGATGTTGATGTTGTTTTGATGTTGAAAGTTTGAAGTTGTCCGAACGATGAGCGATAAAGTTAACTTTATCCCACGTCACACTAACCCGTTTAGGATTAGGGCAAATGACTGCTCAGGTGTCGATTCCTCGGCTTTGTTGATGCCTGATGATGCTACGGAGTACAACACTTCACGTCTTCAACTGGTTACTCACGAGCCGTCTCACACCCAGAAATGCCTATTGGCCATCCGCCGGAAATATATTCCTAACCGATAGGATCCATGGCTCGCAACATGCAAGATCTTCAGGAACTGAGCTAATTTGTGTACAACAATGTTGTATCGGAGTGAAAAGCCGTTCAATTGTCAAGGGCCAGGTACAGCAGCCCTAAGTCACCGGTACCTTAGACTGTAAAGTGACCCGGCGACGGAGGCACATCTCCCGTTTCCCAAGCCCTAGCCCCCGATCCCAACTCGAACTCAATCGTCCCACCCCGTTCAAAGACATCCTTATGCTCGAACCAATTCTTCGTCCATCTCTGTCCATTGATTTTCACGCCCTGCACGTAGTACCCCTGTTCCAAGTCTGATGCCGTGATTCGTAGCGTTTGATTTTCGTTGATGGTCATGTTAAGGTCCGGGAACCAGGGTGAGGAGATTAAATACACTGGTTTTGTCACTATGGGGTATATTCCTAGTATCTGCCATACTAGCCAGGTGTTCATGGCGCCTGCGTCGCTGTTTCCTGGTATTCCGTACGCGGCGTCTCTGAAGCTGGCGTTTTTGTTGGTAAGTCTCGCGTTTCAACTTCTTATACTCTGCAGAATTTTCTAGGTTCCCCGAGTCACTTACTATTGATAAGCAAGAGCACGAGATGTCTGGACACTCTTGGCTTGCTTATTGAGGTAGTTGTACAAATATGGTATAGCAAAGTCGGGTTCGTTCCTTGTCGAAGATATTAACTTAGGCTTTATCAAGGCGGGTAGAGGGTATGATACAGCACTCAACATACCCTGTATTCATAAGCGTCGTTATACCAGCACCATTTTCTCCGAGGTCCTGGACTGACATGTTTGGCTTGGACTGTAGCAGAGATCAGCAAGCCGTCGCGAAGTCCAGATTCGCCATTACTCGTATTTACCATCAAATCGAGACGAGATTCAAAGGTATTCGCTCCTCCCATGAAGTCAATCAACGACTTCATGTCATGCGGTACTACAAAAGAGTATTCTATTGGTTGTGTCAGTAGAGCTTTTCGAAATAATACTCGCGATGTAAGCTACTACTTACCCCAGGGTATACCCTCATAGGTAATATCAGACCATTCACAGCCCTGACAATAAAGCGGATCGTACAGGCTAGCGTTGAAACTTCCGTTCGAGAGCCTTGGAGCGAGAAATCCAGTATAGTTTAGGCTCGTCACATTGGGGTCCCATATCTTATGCCATCCAGCTGACCGTTCAAGGTACTTTTTGTAATCGCCCGGTTCTTCTCCAGCGGCGACTTGGCTGAGAGCGAAGTCATTCTGACTATACTCACTCGTTTTGGAGATACAGCGACTGTTTCTGTCTTGTGAGACGTATCCGAGTTCCAGCCAGTCATTCAATGCCCCACGGCCTTCCTTGGTGCTTCCGGTGAGGTCTTGGGGATCGTTATTGTTGTAAGGCAAGACCTCGGCATCCTTTTTCATGGCTGCATAGCCGTCGGTCCAGTTGATGGCACCGCGCAGGCCTTTGACGTATGCGTCTGCTAACACATTATCGGCGTCCGAGCCGCCTTGAACTAATCCATTCCAGTCTCCTGCTCGTCCGTCTGGCATGAACCCTTCATGTCTAGTTGACGTCAGCAAGAGTAGTAGTAACCGCAATGGAATCCAGATGGTTCACTAACCTCCAAATGTCTATTATGGCGCGTATCATAGATTCGTAGCGCTCGGGTTGGAATATATGATAGAAGCTAACAGTGCAGCGGAAAATGTCCCCTATGGCAAGTCAGTACTATAGCCTAACGGGAAACGACTACGACTGACACATAGTGTAGAAATCTTCCCAATATGGCTCATCCGACTGCCAAAGAGGATTCTCATCGGTTCGATCCGAAGGCATCAAGTGTATGAAATACAACGCGCTGTATAGCAGCCTGACATGTGTTATGTTCACTGTATTGTCAAGCGGGACTCTGATCTTGCTGAAGACATCTGCGTTCCACTCATCGACGGCTGAATTCACCGCATCCTCGAGTTTCCATGATGGAATCTCAGAACTCACATAACCCCGAGCCCTTTCGATGGAGATTGTGGAGATGCCAATTCGCGAGCTGATTTGAGCGGCCTGACCGTTTTCCCAACTGAAGAGTCCGCCAATACGGTCATTCATAGGACCTGAGGTCACATTGCTGGTGCCAAATTCCGGTTGGCTGGTTCTGCCGTTTGTCAAGTTGTGGTAGTTTGCCATCGGGTCCGTGTTTGGTCCTTTGAAGGTTCGGAAATCACTGGGAGGTGTGGAAAACTCTCCGTAGAAGTAAACCATAAATGGGGGACCTTCATTCGGCGATTGCTTGACATTTAGCAACCAAATTCGAGAGTGAACTTTGAATCAGGAAGATACTAACCGCGGTTCCATCCTCCAGCATACATCCCGTATCCTTTATAGGCTCTGCCATTATCCTCAATTTGCAATTCACCACCGATATAAACTTGACAGCTACCAGAACCTGGGATGTACTTTACTTCTGTTAATTTGATAATGGCACAAGCTCTGGCCAGGGAAGCAGCATACATGAGACAGATCAACCAGAACATGCTTCTCCCCCGAAGGAAAGGAGTACTGGATAATACCAGCATGGCGTGAGCCTGACAACTCGGCTTGGACACCGTTCTGCAAGTGGGTTTTGAAGTATCCCACTTTGGCCGTGTCATTGCTGATTTATAATTGTCTCGCGGGTTTAGCCAAATAGCGCAAACACAGCACGCAGAAGACAGCACGCACTCTCGGTTGGCAGTACGTCATATTGTCCAGGACATTCACAGGAGGCGTGACGGATGTAAGAGGCATCTGAGGAATGAATCCATACTTGGGCGCACCGCCAGTCCCGCTAACATGCATCATGGCTAAGCAACAGGGTCAGTTAATACTGGTGCTAGGTACTCAGTGCTAGAAGTCGTCACAATAAAAACGAAGCTGTTTCAACGTCAAACGTACTAATTGCCGTGACATTGCCGTCTGGTGTCCATCCACCATTCAGCACTGACGTATCCCAATCAGTAGCGGTCGTGTCGATTCCCACCCTTGCCATGCCGAAGGGTCTAGCAGCACCAACGAAGATGTCTCCTCCCCCGTAACCAGACCGTGGCTTTGGGCCCTCTGACCCGATGAGAGGATTCACATATTGAGAGTAATCGACTTGGGTGGCAAGAGCAAATTCCACAATCCCAAGGAACCAAACAAGCTGTGGTCTCATCTTGCAAGCGTATTTCCTTGTATTTCAATATTGTAGTGCTAGCATTCCTCGATACTGGTATATCAAGCAAAATAGCAAACTTTTATGCCGCCAGTCCTCAGGGACAGCATAAACTATCAAATATCAACATTCCACTGCAGCGTGACATCCTCCCGGCGTCGTGCAACATCGTTATCTCCGGTTCGAAGGTGTGTCTCCTTAGAGGCCTTCATCTTTCCCCGCACGGACAATGTCAATGCGGGATTCTGCGAAGTGCGAACAGACGCAGTGATACTGACTTCAATGGAGAGGATATCATAGCATCAAGCTTCATTAGCCTTAACTATCGGTTTGGCCGGACACCAAGCAATTGGCCAGTTGCCGACTACGGCAGCCAGTTGACCGCAGGCTGAGAGTATCGAATCTGATCAATGAAACTAAAGATTTCTCCGAGAATCTTCTTTATTTTGAATTCGACAGCCTTTTCTTGCCCGGTGCATCAATCGAGGGTGTTAGAATGGGGAGAGATGGAGGAAATCGGAGATGTCATCAAACTCGGATCGGAACACTGGGAAGCATCGTCAACCATGAACCAAGCCATACCACTCCAAGCAAACCATTAGCATAGCTGCCATAGCAACAGTAAATCTATTCAACCCAAGGAGTCATTTGAAGACAATGACAGCCCTCCCAACCCCCAACTTCCGCCTCATCCAAGACGACCTCCGCCACCCGGCAAGCAAGACCTTCCACACCCTAATCCCGGACCCGGTATCAACACTAGAAACGGCCCTAAAAGCCATACTCCAACACCTCTACACCTCTCCAGATGGCACAGACAGCAACACCTTCAACGCACCCTTCCGATGCTTCAACCCCTACATCCCACCCACCCGCTCCGTCACGATAACCCTGCACGACTTCAACGGCGTCGCCTACACCACGGGCTTCGGATACGAACACGACAAGGAGATCCACCTCTCGCTCTCGTACGTCCGGTATCGTGCGGAGTCGGAGTCGCCTGATGCCGCCGCGAGAGAGATAACGGGTGTCCTTACGCATGAGCTTGTGCATTGTTATCAGCATACTACGCCGCCGGGGGGAGACTCGCCGGAGGACGTGGCGCGTTTGCAGGGGGTTCAGCAACCGCCTGGTGGGCTGACCGAGGGGGTTGCCGACTTTGTGCGGCTTAATGCTGACCTGGCGCCGCCGCATTGGAAGTTGCCGGCGTCTGGGAGGGAGAGGCCTCCGAGTTGGGATGGGGGGTATCAGGGTACGGCGTATTTTTTGGATTGGTTGGAGAAGGTTAGGATTGGGTCTGGGGCCATTGGGAGGGTGAATGATCGGCTGTTTAGGGTGGGATATACCAATGATGACGACTTCTGGAGGGGCTTGTTTGGGCTTGGGATTTTGGACTTGTGGGAGGAGTATGGTAAGTATCTGGATAGGGCATAGGTAGAGGTTGACTCTCTTTTTTGGATATCGGTCTCTTTATTCTGTACATACTCGGTCGTGCCTTGACATTGGAGTCTACAACGGACCATCAGTCGATCTCAGCCCTAGCCAATTGAAGTGAAGAACGCAAACCAATCACAACATGACTCAAAGGGGATCATCGCATAATGGATTAAAACACGAAGAAGAAAGAAACTCGGCAGAACTGGAGTGATTTCCCCGTACTATACAACACCGGATCTTCAAAAAACGTCATGGCAAATGGCTCCATTCCCTGTCAGTTCCCAAACCTCGGAATTCGACAGACAGCAAACGTAGATAATACAGCAAACCGCTTCTCTTAGCTGCTTCTTAATTCATACAATCACCTCACCCAAATCCACAAAAGCCGGCTTCCAGGGCGCAGCCCCTTCCTCCTCCATCGAGCTGGGCACACGCACGTGGAGTGGACTGTATAGGTACCAACCCTTAAGCGCCATAACAGCAGCCCTGGTTCGGGCCTCGTCAAGACTGGCGCCAGCGCCCTCTCCCAACTTGTCCTCGCCAGAGTAGATACCAACAACGAAGACAGGGTGTCTGCTCCTTCGACCGGTTTCGCTGATTATCTTGGCGACAGGACTTTCAAAGCTCTCCCTAGCGCACAATCGGCTGAGGTCCCGAGCAGGCTGGGAGAAGTTGAACATTCCCGAAATGTTAAGATGTCGCGAGAGAATGTGCTGTTCGAAGAAACGCTTTGCAGCAGGGCGTCCTGCGTGAAGATAGATAGCGCCCATGACGGCCTCGACAAATGTGGCGCTGGCTTGTTCGGCTGTTACGCCAGTCTCTGCCTCGGTATTTGTGGCGGATTCGGGTGAAGATGGATCAACAGGCGCCTTAACCGGGTCACCGAATTCATTGTCGTACACAATCCTAGAGGTAATTCCCTTTCTCCACGATTTTCGATGATCATTCGGTCTCGTCGTTGTACCCTCTGGCAAGCTCTCGCTCAGGTCTGTACCCGGTAAAACTCTCTTGAATTGTAGAATCCCCGGATCGACCTCTCCACCGGGCACAGCAGCGAGCTCCACACCCCATTCCCTGGTCATGGCAGCCAGCGTCTTCGGGCCAACATAAGCATACATGGCTGCAAATATCACAGTCATGGGCAATCGCGGATATGTACAAAGGAGGTGTTCGGAGGTGTAGTAGGCGAGGAGGTCATGGCCAAGCGTGGCCATCGAATGGTTATTAAAACTTGGATTCACATCTGCCGAAGAATCCACGAGAGCACGCGCTAGCGTTTCTAGAGGTAATCGCGAAGGAAGGTATAATCGTGCGTGCAAGGCCGCCAGTTTTGCAGACTCGCGTGCGGCTTCAACGGGCGGAGAGGGAAGTAGGAGTCTTTGCTGCCGCGGGCGGTTATACCAAGAAACCGGCGGCGCTGTCGATTGTTTGAAGGCCAATTGGTCATCTTCAGGTTGTTGAGCGGCAGGCGAGGCAGATGATTGATATCGGATTCCGGCGTAGAGACATTGCTGCAACCCGTTGCCAGTAGTATAACGGGTCCGCGGCGAGAGGACCGAGCCGCTCCTTCGGAGGAGCTGCACCCTTCTCATCTGGACAAGTGGAGGCCGGGGCGGAAATTGAACTAGGAGGAAAGGAAATGGAATCTGGCCGTTGATTCGAGCAATTGATTGAATGCGGTCCTCTACTTTTTTTTCGGCAGTGATATATGTAGACTGAATCCGCCGAAGTCGAATCTTTTGTTTCGCCGGCGAAAATTGTAGACGGAAAGTCACGAGGTTTCCGGCAGAATACGCTAATCCCTTTTAGGAACACGCTAATCTCGCCGGCGAAAATTGTAGACGGAAAGTCACGAGGTTTCCGGCAGAATACGCTAATCCCTTTTAGGAACACGCTAATCCCTTTTCGGAACTAGCGTCTATTCCCCGTGATTTGCGGGAGAACGTCGTCTCGTCGTCGTCGGTCGATGCGACGACCATTTCGACTTCATCTCTACAAGGCGCACGCTGCTTTCTGTCCACCTTCTTTCTTCTAGCAGAATCCTCTGTCATCGCTGTCAATATGGGTGGTGGCGGCAAGATCCCGTATGTTCAATGCCCGCTGAATGCTTGTCTGGTTCTAATTGGTTGCTTAGGTACCCCAAGGAAGTCTGGTCTCCGGCGGGAGGTTGGTACGCTCAGCCGGCTAACTGGAGGGCCAACACCGCTGTGATGGGCATTTGCATGTTTGGAATTGCTCTTGCGACATGGAACCTAAGCGCCGAGCGTGAACACCGTGACCGAATGCCGGAACCGGGCAGGTTCTTCCCCAGTCGATAGTCAGTCTTTCTTATCATCGTCGTCACTTGGTCGTGCTCGCTGACTTCGTTTCGTTTCCTTGGATTAGCTGGAGCAAGCAAATAATCGAGCACGAGAAGCAACAAGCCGCTAGAAACGAGTCATGAACTATGGAACATAATCAACGAGAAGCTACTACTAGCCTACTACGTATACTGGAAGCATTGTGTACTACAGTACATTGACAAGAGGGCATATCAATAATTCGGTCATTTAATTAGCAGGGGACTCTGAGATGTCTCCTCCAGTGTTCTATACAGCTGCTGTGTGTACAGACGGACTCGCTCCATGAATTCAGTTCCGTTCCAAAGTTCCTTTCCGTCCTTAGATTCTGAGAGTTGAGGCACGCCAATCTGCTCGACCACAAACCCGGCTGCGACTGTGGCGCAGATCAAGGCCACTGGAATCTGCTTGCTTTCTCCCCAAGACTCCATTGCCTTTTTCCACTTCCCGGATGCTTCGAGCGTAGACTCGATAAGTTTAGCAGGCTCCCTACCCGTACTCACCATGCCCTGGGCCATGGCCCCGAGGAATGAATTCCCTGCTCCAGTTGGATCTTTCACTGGCGAAGGTCCCGAAGCGCGTGGTCGATGATAAGCGGGTAACCAGATCCTCTGCGTCTTCGTGTACGAGTAGCTACCGTCCTTTCCGGCTCTGATAACCAAAGCTCCGTTTCCATCAGGTCCAATGCCCGATTCTAGTATACGCTGCACTAGTTCCCGGTCTTCTTGGCGGTCCTCATTCCAACCAGGCCGGCCAAACATCATACCCAGTTCTAGTTCGTTAGGACTCACCAGGTCTACGTAACGACTAGTTGCAAAGAACTTCGCTTGCTCTTCTGGCGTGCATAGGTCGGGAACGGGCTCCCACACAAATATCGGCCTCTCAGATGCGTGTTTCGAGGCAGGTGCTTTTCCTTCCCGTTGCAGTTGTCTACGTCTCTGCAAGATTTCATCGACGGTGGACATACAACGGTCAGCAGAACAGACCATATGAAAGGTCCGCGAGAATGTCTGCGATTCGGAAAACATCCAGGGTTCCAATCGCAACTTTGGTGTTAAATACTTGAAGTCTATACAAGCGTGTTATCATTCACCGTTTTCTTGTTGTAATCAACAGACCAAGTGGACTTGAGTGGACTTGGCACTAACCTCGTTTCTCATTCTGTCCATACCCATTCCATCCTCTGGTGGTCAACCTCGTCTTATCTTCTCGGATCAGGCAGTCCGTATTCCACGACTTGATGATGTTTAGAACGTCCGGAGGGAAGTCAGAGCCAACGTCGACGATCCAGCTCACGGATCGTGAATGCGACGTTCCAGCGACCAGACGAGCACCCGCAACTGCGAAGGATGCCGCCCCTCCGAGAATGTTTTTGACGCCAGGTTTAGAGCCTCCGAAGTCAATATCATCTGGGATTTGACGTAGTTGGTAAGTATTGAGACACCAGCGTAGTGTTCAGCGCTGTTCCATACCGAGTATGAACATGCCGAGTGTGCAGAAGTCGATGCCATCATTGGCAGCAACAGCAGAGGCTTCTTTTCCAGACATGTTGGAAAATAAGGAAGTGTGGAAGTCAATGACGGAAAGCCGAAGAGAAGAAGAAGATTGATAACGGGATATCGTGTGTAATTTTGAATACCAAAATTACCGAAAAGGCAGTGTGCATGTTACACAGGTACGGTAATACCAATACATGTCAGCCCATAGTCTCTCTCGGCTTCAGGAGAGTTCCCTCTTTTGGTACTCTTCTTATAGTGCACCACCCTCCGACTCTCCATTGCTATATCCCGGCCTCGACCATCAGGACTACTGCGGGATAGCTGCTACTTCTCGGATACCTTTCTGTATATAGGCTCCTACCTGCCAGGAGCCCGCAGGCTTTGTAGCCTCAGTTCGTTCTTCGGGTTCTCCTCAAACGTGTCCATCGCAAGAGACATTCAAGATGAGCCATATGAACAACTTATCCACGCTTATCAAGCGGTATGTTTATTCCTTTAAGTCCGGGGCTCTGCTGCTGTTCGAGCGGCTTGATTTATGCCTACATCTCCATCGTTATACCGAGTTATGGTATATGCGACTCCAAGAATGAGCTGACGATCCATATCCGTAACCAGGTTGGAAGCCGCAACCTCGCGGTTGGAGGACATGGCTATGTCCTTTGAAGACACCGGCTCCTCCAATCGCAATAGTGGCTCAGCTGGCACTGCGCCGTCTGCTCCTGAAACGCCAAAGTCCAAACCTGCTCCTCCCGCACCTCCCGCGCCCGCCGCGCCTCCTGCAGCTGATCCGGTTCCCCCACAAGTCCGGGACTTCGATGAGTTGATTGGCAAGGAGGTTCAGAAGTTTGCGGATCTAGGTGGGAAGATTGGAAGCTTGGTTGCGGAGCAGGTGAGATTGCTGCAGCTGATAAGTCAGCATAAGTCTTGAATAGTAGCTGACTGCCATGTACAGTCTCAAGCAGTTTTGGAGGCTTTCAAGGCTGAACGCACCTATCTCTATGTCGCTGCAAAAGCAAAGAAACCCAATCCGGAGCCACCGGAGCTCATGACGGATTTGCACAAGGCTTCCGATACCATTAACAATATCCGCGAGTCGAACAGGCCGTCTCCGCTCTTCAGCCATCTCAGTACCGTGTCCGAGGGCATTCCCGCTTTGAGCTGGCTCTACCAGAACAAACCGGCGGAATTTGTCTTGGAGTTCCTTGCCGGTGCTCAATACTTTGGCAACCCAGTTTTGAAAGAGTACAAGGAGAAGTATGTGTATTTATTATTTTCCTGAAGAGATTCATGGGACTCCAGCTAACCTTAACGATAGGGACCGCACGCACGTCGAGTTCATACAGTCGTATTACCAAATCTTCAAGTCTCTCGCCGCACTTGTGAGGGAGCATTACCCTAAGGGCTTGGACTGGAACAACGAGAGCGGCATCGACGCTCGGGAAGCCCTCAAGCAAGTAAGCGGAGATTCTGGATCTGGGTCTGATGGCTCCGCGAAGGGAGTCCCACCCCCGCCGCCACCACCGCCTGTCCCGTCTCTTAATGTACCCGGAGGAGTTCCTCCGCCGCCCCCTCCGCCGCCGGCGGCAGGCCCTGGCTCAGACCCATCAGACAGAACTGCATTGCTCGAGCAATTGAACCAGGGTGACGATATAACCTCTCGTCTTAAAAAGGTCGACAAGTCTCAGATGACACATAAGAACCCCAGTCTCCGCGCCGGCTCCACCGTCTCCGACGAAGGTGGCAGCAGTCAAACCCGCAGTAAGTCGCCAGCGCCGAGCAAGAGACCGAAGCCGGAGAGCATGCGCACTCGTAAACCACCACGCAAGGACCTCGAGGGCACGAAGTGGCTTGTCGAGAACTTCGACAGCACGGGCGACATCATCGAAGTCCCCGCTCAGCAGAACCAGTCCATCCTGATCTCGCGATGCAACAAGTCCGTCATCAAAGTCTCGAGCAAAGCCAACGCTATCTCCATCGACAACTGCATCGGGCTTTCGATCATTGTTGACTCGCTCGTCAGCAGTCTCGAGGTCATCAAATGCCCCAACTTCGCCCTCCAGGTCGATGGCGTTGTCCCTACCGTTCTGCTCGATCAGGTGGATAGTGCTGTTGTTTATCTGGGGCAGGCAAGCTTGAACACGGAGGTGCTCTCGAGTAAATCTACGAGTCTGAACATTATGCTCCCTCCCAAGGAGGGGACGGACGATGATACCAAGGAGTGCCCCATTCCCGAGCAGATGAAGAGCTACGTTAAGGATGGTCAGGTTGTGACTGAAATTGTGGAGCACATGGGATGATTCCGTTATCTGTATTGAAGTTGGCTTTCTCTTTTTCTTTCTCTCTTTTTTTTGGCTATAATGAAGCGTTCAATTGGACTTTGGACTTCGGTCTTTGGGAAGGAGATGTTGTTGCATTATGCTAGCGCTATTCGTCGTATCTATTATTGAAATCTGCTCTATGTGTATTTAAGAAATTATCTGACGTATATAAGTTGATGCAAAGCACTTCACTTTTCACATCAGCCCTAACACCAAGAACAAATCCCACCTACATGTACATGTACTGTACACCAACTACCTAATCTTCGGCCCCAAAAAAACAACCCCCAAAGCAACAACCCAAAGCCCAAAAATAACCGCATAAAGCATCAACCTCCCCCACAAGCCACGCCCCTCAGTCATCCGGCGCAGCATACCCATCCGCTTCTCCGCGGACGCCATGGACGAGGTGGTGCGGTCGATGCCGTCGACGGCGCGGTCGAGGACGGACTTTTCGGACTCGAGGGTTGAGTGGAAGGTTTGGGTGGAGGTTTTTAGGTGCGAGGCGAGGGTTATTAGGCTTGTTGTTAGGGATTCTTGTTCGTTGCGGTGGGTTGTTAGAGTTTGGTCGTTTGTGGTGGTATTTGTGGGTGGCGTTGGTTGCGTAGGTTGTGGTTGTGGTTGTGTCGATGATGGAGTTGCGCGGTGACGATTTCGGAGGGTTGAGGTGGTTGTTGTTGTTGTTTCCGGGGCGGGTGTGGGAGGGGTATGTGTTGTTGTCGTGGTTGGCAGGGGTGTCGCCGTCGTCGTCGTCGCCGTCGTCGTCGTCGTCGAAGGTACAGGCGCACCATCACCACCACCACTCCGCACCCCTCCCAAATCCGCCTCAGAACCACCACTTTCCGTCTCTTCCGGAGTATCCAACAAATCCTCATCCCCCTCATCCTCCTCAGAGGACACATAATCCCCCGCGTCACCGCTACCGCTACCATCACCACTACCCTTCCCAGCAGCCATTCTCTCCTTCAACTCCGCCTCGGCAGAAATATCCGCCAGCTTCTCGCGCACCGCGTTGAACACCTGTCTCTTCTTGGGAAGTTCCATCTGGATCTCGTGACGGCGGTCGATCGGCTTGACCTGGGGTAGGTTGCGTTCGAGGGAGATTAGGAGGGAGCGAGCATATTCGATGTTCTATTTTATGTATCGAGAGCGATGGAAACGGATGTGGTTAAGCGTGGAATTAGCTTTTGGTTTTCTCAAATCTGACATGGCCATAAACAATCGTCTTATCGCATTTATTATTCTGTTATAATAAACGCGACTCTTCTCTATAATGTATGCATAGTATCAGAGGTAAGACGTACCCCCCCAACTCTCAGACGTTGAAACTCAGACCGTTTCAGTTGCTTCAGATCCGCCGATGAAGAGAGCAAGTTGTATTCCAATCTTGTAAGCAACCGGGATAGGTTCAAGAAAACGAGATCGGGAGACGAGGGATCATGGCTGTTGGTGATATTGGCGCTGGTGCTGGTGGATAGAGAGGGAGAGGATGTTGTAAGCGTCATAATCTTGTCTTTGTCTTGGGCGGTAGAATTCCGAATGGATTAATCCAAATATATGAAGTCGGTTGTTGTTGTTGAGCGTTGAAGAGTTGTCGATGTGTCGGCAGATGGTTTGGTAGATGCCGTTCACTATGTACGCTTGCACCAAGTGGGGTGCTCTAACCGAATGCCGTTAGAACCTATGTTTCAAACTGTGGTAGCCCACTCTAATTGGCAGTACGTAAGATAAGGCTGGCAGGCAGGCGCCGGATAGACTATACCGTATTGGGATTAGTATGTTACCAAAAATACATGATACATCTTACGTATTACGTCTGACATGACAGATCCGATCTGAAGGATCCGAAGAGGGAAGACTTTCAGGCGAGACGGCAGATACATATGTAGGACGGAATCTGCTTTTCTCTCTTCATTTCTCAACATGCCCATGGTGTGCTGAGTGCTGAGTGCACACTGGTTCGAAGAAGCAAGACCGAGTCTGAATTGCATATCACAGCTCGGAGGACTAATAATACACGGATGACGTTGATGATGAACCGGCATAAAAGAAATAACATAGCAAAAAACTCCTCCGCGAACGAAATACAAATCAAAACAACTGAAAAGGAAAGGGACGGTTTAACTGAGTTAGCCTGTCAGTCAATCAATGGTATTCCACAATCGTCCTCTTCCATGTCCGAACGCCCTCTGAATCCACACTCCAAAGAACCTGCTGCGTCTGACACCTTTTCCGAACCGACGACCGCGATGGCGCTAACGAGGATGGCGACGATGACAACGACCCCGTCCTATTTACCTCCGGAACAGTAACATCGTATTGCTGCCCAGGGAGAAGAGCAGGATGTGAAGTCGATGGCACCGGCCGCGGTTGAACAGAATTTTGACTAGAATACGACGACTCGGGAAATGAACCGTCACCACAATGGAGGTTCCCCCCTGATTCTAGTTGATTGAAATAAGACGTTTGCGAGCGCAGGACTCTGATACCTCCGTTTTGCGGCCCGACCGGTGCAGAGCAATTCGTTGGTACTGGCGGTGACGATGATGATGTTGGTGGATATCGTGCCTGCGCGGTTTGCGTTTGCGGTTTCGGGGACCCGTCTTCGCCTGTCCTTGCCGGCGAGGATGATGAGGACAGTGGCCTGGATAATGAAGCACAGTGCCCGCTATTTGGTAGGTAAGGCATGGACCGTAAAATGCCACAAGCAGGTGGTAACGAACACGTCGAGGTTGCTACGCCCTCGTGCTGGCTGGGGTCACCACCATCACAGCTAAGGGTAGTCTGTGACGAACTTCTCGATCGGGGTGGACAAGAAGAAGTTGTTGATGATGATGCTGACGTTGTTGATGATGAGTTCATCTTCTGCGTTCCCGTTCTCGACGATATATTGCTGATAATGACTATGTCGATACTGAATCCCAGAACGAGAATGGCACTCCGAATCAGCGATATCGACTCTTTAATTGCTGGGCCAGCAGCAGGCAGATGCAGGGTTCAAGCGCAGAGCTCAATCCAGCGGATCATCGGACGGTTTTGATCAATGGTGATGAATGGTGAAATATGATCGGCTTCCGCGATGCTGGAAAAGAAAAACCATGGAATTATAGCTTGATCTGGAATCAGATCCAGGTCTATATACTTGGCAAGGTCCTCCGAACCCATGGTGCGAGTAGTAGCCTCAATTGAAAAAAGGAAAATCAATGCCGGCTGGAGCCTGGCAGCAACATACCAGCTCGCTGACTGTTGGAAACGGGCCGGGATAGCGAGGGACTGGGAGGCGAGTCGAGTCAGAATATCGCGTGGTGGCGTTGTCAGAGGTTGCTCGTAGAGGCAAAAGGTCTTGAAATTAAGTTACCGTACAGGTATAGCTTAAGGGACAAGACATCGAGCGATTGAAATATGGCAATTGGCAGTAATAACCGAATTTCGGCCGGCATTTGAAGCCTGGATCGGGATTCATGCTTGCGGTGGCTTCGGGATTCTAGCACAGATGCGAAGGGAAGCAATCTCCGTACTCCCTACATAGCAATAGATTTTCTTTTTCTTTTTCTTCCCTTCAGAAATCAACCACCCCAGCTTAGCCACTACCTACCTACAACGCTCTGGTTAGCTTATTCTACCTACGGAGTACTCTGTACTTCAGGAACATCGCGGTATTCAACACTTTCTCCCTCCTTCTCGAAATACCCCAAGTTCGGATCAAGTGGACTAGCTCAGCTGTCCACCGCACGCCACAGCGACAAATGGTATCATAGTTCGTTGAGAATCGAGATCTCATGAGATCTATAACAACAATATTGAATATGCAACATGGCGTTGGCGTCGGCGGCTTCGGTGTCGCTCGGCGAGTCGGCATCGTGTCAACCTTCTCCGTATGGAATTGTCATAACGTTACCCTGTGGGCTACCGGTACAGCATTGAACAGTTTAACTTCTCCGGCACAGGAAATAGCTACAAGCTACAAGACTCCGAGTCCTGAACTCCGTACATGGACACTTCATCATGAATGGTGCACACATATGATATATCTTCAGTTCCATGCTTGGAATGCTATGATTTCGTGGTCTCTTGGGTAGTTGTCGGAGTCTATCCCCGTGGATGGAGCAAATCCGAGCGATCATCTCCACGATCGACCGAGATAAAGCCTAATAATTAAGCAAGCGTAAGGCTGGGTCGGCCGTGGTCTTGTTGGCCAATCAGGAGGTTTGCTCATTCTCCTTGCTTTTTTTGCCTTCTGGGGTCCATGGTTTGTTTGTTGAGTTGACTTTGAATCTCCGATGCTCCATAGAGTTCGGATTGACATTGACATCTCATGACTTTTCATGCAATGCGAATGCTAGTATGTATGTATGATGGCAAAAAGATATATAACCCAAGTCCACCGATGGCAACAGCTGCACAGCATGCAGTATGATGATATAGACTCTAACTAACAACAACACACCAAACCCAAGGAAAGAATCAGAAGAAAAAAGCACTCACTCCTCCTCCTCCCCCCCTAAACATGCCAAGGCCGCCTTAAGCTGACCGATAATCCTCTCCTCCAATCGATTCTCCGCTCCCGTAGCCACATTACTCGGTTTCTGTCGCGCCATGTCCACTTCTTTCTCGCTAGTAGCGACTATCCTAGCTCGTAGTGACTGCTTCCGCTCCAATAGCGCGGCAATGTCTTCCTTGACCTGTGCTCTGTCCCATTTTAGCTCTTGGATAGACTGTGCATCTACTCCTGCACTGGGCCCCGCTTCTCGAAGCCTGTCCAGGATGAAAGATATCAGCGCTAACGTGTATGTTTCCGATGCCATGCTGAGACAAATTCGCCGCGTGCCCGTTACCCCAGGTTCAACTGTCACGCGGTTGGTGGCGGCGAAGGCATACGCCGCTCGCGTGAGCTGTGTTTCAAATAAGTTTAGGAAGGCGGCTACCTCGGGTGCTGCGCGAATCACGTAGTAGAGAAGATTCATGCACAATGGCAATATGCCCCTGATCCAGATAGAATATAGCCTGGGCACAGGGTCGAATGGACCAAATCCTTTCGGCTGCTGTCGTAATATGTTCGTCAAGCGGCATGTAGAAAGCTGCATCAAAACTGCCTCCACCGCCAGGTACTCTGCCAGTGCTGGTAGTGAGGAGAGTTTGGCGAGGAATGAGATGCTGAGCTCGCCATACACCGGGTCTCCGTCGATGGCAAGCTGATCGGACCACGAGAACAACATCGTACCATATCTAGCGGCGTCATTGTCTTCGATGTGGAACGCCATGTGTTCGAATATCCGGTCCACGTTCCTCACTTGGAGACATGTTTGGAGAATACCGGTAACAATGGCAAAGTCCTTGGGTGTGCATTTCTGCGGTTGGTCGTGCAGGTATGTCGTTAGTGTTTTGAAACCTTGCCCGACAACCGTTTTTACCACTTCTGTCACCTGTGGCAAATACGACGATACTTCAGCTTTCTTTGTGACCGCCTCAGGCGCCACCCGTGACGCTTTATCAATATGAAACTGCAGAGCAAGGAAGAGCACATTGAGGAGCGTCCGGTAGTATTCAGTGTCTTCATTGACCAGCGCATCCTCATACCCCGAGCGGCGAGATAACATCGCCTCCCATACAACCCCAAGTAGCCCAAAGACGTCGGATCCTTTGGCTTCGATCTCCACAAGTCGTTGAAGAAGTGCTTGTGCGAATTCGAGTCGGACTTGTAGTATTCTCTCAAAAATCGCTTCCTGTGGAACATTTCGTGTGTTGGCAACTAGGCATTGTTTTACCACCAACGTCATCGACTTCTGCACTTCGCGATCGCTCATGAAATCAGAGCAGTGCTCTATGGCGAAAAACTTCCAGCTATTAAGAAGACCCTGGAGAGAGATAAATAATTAGCACGTGAGATAACGTACACCCGTTCGTGTGCAACCCATACCACTTGAGCCTCGACCAGAGACAAATTAATGTTTGCTCGTTCAAATTCTTCAACGAAGCCTTGGCTTCGATTACCGGCCCAAGCAAAGTCGTAGGAGAGAAGCTTCTCGCCCATGTTAAGGTCGTAGTAATAATTGCGTCCCAGGGAACGAGGTTCCAGCGGCGTCCGTTTAAAGTCAACAAGTTGGCAACCGGAATATCTCATTGCGAAGTTTTTCTTCAGGTTCGCGTGCAGCGATGCATTGTAACCAGAGACTTCAACCGCGTCTTTGGAGTACCAAGATACCAGAGGAATAAGGGTCTTGACAAATGCCCGGTCGCGAGCCTCCTTTGCGTAGTGCAAATAAACCGCGCAAAGATCCGCAACCACCGAGGCAATTCGCGTTTCGAAGATCTGCTCCATCACCGGCAGACTCGCTAGTTTCAGTTTCGATACGTGGTTGACAATGGCGTTGAGGAAATTAGGATGTTTCTTCAGTTCAGGAGTTGCCCAGGGCCAGTGCTCTTGCGACTGAGACACAAACTGAAGCAGATACAGCGCAACTTGAGGTTCAACATCCTCGATGTGCGAAAGTGTGTCGAGCGCCGTCTGCAAAAACGCGGCACCCCTCATTGCCGGGACCTTCTCCCCACTAGCCTTCTTTAAAGATTGCCGAGGAGATGACCCTGTGAGAATGTACACCGAGATCCACTGTTGACGCTTACTGACGAAGGTCGATAGCAGTTGCCATATGGCAAGTAGCAGTGGACGATCGTTAAACGGCTTATCAAACTCAGCCAATAAATCGAGGAACAAGCAAGACGACTCGGCTCCAAGGTGGCCGACCAACGACGGTGGCTCGTTTGCCGGATCGGAGGCCTCAGAGGATACGAGGATGTCCAAGACTTGTATTACAGGCAACCGGTATGCGTCATGCATGGCGTATAGCTTTACCAACACTGGAGTCGCCTTGAACAATTGGTCTTCCAGCAACGACAACGGGTATTCTGCAAGTTGCGCTACTTGGACCAATCTGATCGAAAGCTCCAACGTCGACTTCAGTTGCCGTTCCATTAATGTCAGGTACCTTAGATGTAAGCTCGAGGGAGTCTGTAGCCCATCGACGACAAGTCGGGGAATCGGGTTGAAAGGCAGATCATTCGTGGAGCGAGGCCGCAGCACATCTGTCAGATACGAGGCAGCGGACGAGAAAACCCCAGTTACTTTCGCCTCCAGCTTGGTCGTCCCATTGGTCCCGTAAGTATAATATAGTATTCTTTCGAACGTCGTTGCAAGCGCGATGTTGATCTTCATTCTTTGCAGCGGGTCGTTAAATCTCCAGTTCACATTGCTGATGTAAACGTCAACCATTAGCCGAACAAAGTTCAACAGGATATCCCGCATAATACGAGAAGGAACGCCAGCGCTCCAGCCAGACACAGGAATTGACTTTGTTGTCACGTTGTTGGGGTTTCTCCTTATCGCCGCATGTGAGACGGCATCATCGACAACCGCCTGGAATAAATCAATACACGCGAGAAGGAATGGATATTCTCCCAACGTAACCTCCAATGCAGAAACAGTCGCCGTCATCGCACCGCCTTTTCCGTCGTACCCAAGCAGGCTACTGCGCGCGAGCAGTGGCCACACTCTGCTTGGGAGCACCGTTACGAGGCTGCGGATAAAATGCAAGCATGCAACTGTCGAGTCCAAAGTCTCTTGGCTAGCCCTGCCACTGACGTTCTGAACGTTCCGCTCAAAAATATCGTAGATAACGGTGATAATGTCGCTTTGCCGGTTCAAACCATCACTTGCCATTTCCAAAATCTTTTTTGCGCCTGACCCAACGTTGTTATGCCCTGGAGCATCTTTGGCCGAAACAAGAAGATCAGCTAGTAACCGTATGATCTCCGAAGCAGATTCTTCGTCCCACTCTGGTGACGCTTTAACTTCGTTCAATTCTTCCAGCCGACATCCCAGGTAGCTTAAACACGAATACTGATGTTGCCACATGATCACAGCAGGCCGCGACTCGGATACGACCTGCCCTATAGAAGCAGGAGGGACTTGAGACGCAGTAGTGACAATTAGCGCATCACTCGCACCGTACCCGGGCAAGGATTTTGGGCTGGTTTCAAACATTGGAAGTGACTCGATGAGAGTCACATAATTTGCATTCTCATCTTCTCGGATAGTCTCATATCCCTGGAAAGCTGGCGGTACAACCTGTGTGAACGTGGGCATGCTTTCAAGTTCATCAACGACTTGCGGCAGGCCATCTTCATTGACCATGTCTTTGTTGACAAGGGCACGGCATAGTTTCAGAAACGGTATGGTTTCGTAGGGAAATCGAGACCGTGCCACATGAAATATGTTATCCATCAAGAGGTTGTCCTTCGAGAAAATATACCTAGGGTCACTTTCTGGCGTCGGTGAGCTATCTGAGAGCCATGCAGATTCTTGACCAGACGCTGCAAGAATTGCCAATACAGACTCGACAATTCCAGGTGAGTAGTCTAAGTAGAATGCCGTAACCCGGATGAGATCCAACAAAGCCACACGAATCCAGCGATTCGTCAGCGTGTCGTCTATAGCCGATACATGCCCGACCTTGCTCGCAATTGCGACAATGATATCGAACGCAGAGTCTCTTACTGCATCGGAAGTCAGCATAGAGATAGAATCTTCAACGGAAAATTGGGAAGTCCGCGCAGAGTCGAGAGTCTGCTCATACAGCGACTGCTCTGACCCACTTGGAGTTTCACTGCGATTATTGGATTGGAAAGAGTCAACGGCACTGTGCAATTGCTCCAATTCTATGTTCTCTCTGTCCTGAAGCACTAGCTCCCGCATAGTATGCAGAACCAACCCCCATGAAAATGCTGCTGCACTGGCAGTTCTGGAGGTTTGGCATGCGGTCAAGAAGATCGCGTTTATTTGCGAGATTTCGTCGCCTGCAAGGAAGTAAGGTGCCTTGGCAGAAGCTTCAGGTCCCAAATCAGTTTTGTTGACTATGAAGGGGATGGAAAGTGGCAGTTTTAGTAGCGCAAGTGACGTTGCGGACACAATAATACGTAGTGGCAGTAGTACTTCTACCGGATTCTCGCACGGCTTTACGATACCAGTCAGTCAATTCGTGCTTCGACAATCGTTAAATAGAGAAACGATCCAACGGTCGACAGATACTTACCACTTGCAGCGACTCCAGAAAGTCGTATTCAGCCATAAGATTCAGCCACGATAACACCAACTTTCCGTTCGGGATAGCCGAAGACACTTGAAGCTCGAGAAACAGGAGCTGCAAAATATGCAGTATCTCCTCCACAGTCGTAGTACGCCATAGGTCCTCTATTTGGTCGTTACTTTCATTTGTCCCTAACCAGCCACCATCACCCGTTAATGAAGAGACTTTATTGCCTGTAGCATCAACGCAGTCGTTGAGAAACCGGAGCCATTCATCGCCAGCTGACTTGCTCTTAAATATGGAAACCCCCAATTTGCATAAGGACGTCTGCCGATCATTTTTATGCGATTCGGGAACGGCCAGTTCATTATTCGGGGTACTGTCCCGCAAGGAGAAACCCAGAAGTTTGCGAGCTGTCTTTAAAATATGGCTTCTCTCCGATAAATATAGCTCGCGCAGTCGTATTCGCCTGTTGTCTTCCGAGAAAAAGTCTGACGCCCCGCCGCGACTCGTCGTCTGCCTTAGAGTTTGGCTGAAACTCGGGCCGGTTACCGAAACCCGGAAGTCATCGACTTCAGTCGCGCTCTGTAGACTCGTCGCCTCTTCATTTGAGAAGCTAGATAAAAGTCGTGCAGCAGGGCGGTTCTGCCATTCTAAGACCGTTAACCGGAGAGCTGTAATCTCGTCAATGCCAGCCTTCTGACTCAACCATAAAGCGTCCGCCTTTATTTCCTTCAAGTCGTAGGATGTTTGGGTGGTCGTCTCAGCATGTATCGCCGCAGTCTTCGACTCGAATTCGGATTTCGACTTAGTAGAAGGAGGGGGGAAAGGATTCAGGCACTGAGAGAGCAGACGAACGCTCTCGGGATGCGACAGGAAGGCATGCAAACTTCCCGCGTCGTCGACATAGTTCTGAGGATCACAGGTATAAAGGAAGATTCTCTTCCAGGACCTATATCCACGTCAGTGCTTCCTCCAGGCTTTTCTAATTGAAGGCGCAGACTCACAGAAGCTTGACGTCCCCGGAGAAGCACTTGTCCAGGGACGGAAAATAGGCTTCCGGAACGGGAGCCATATCAGAAGCTCTAGATCATTATATTTGCCAATTACAAAGTAAGGTGGAAATCGAGTGACAATGCCAATTCTCCAGACTCACAGAAAGTCTGAGTGGCGATATCTTAACGGAGCTTGGAATATGTGCTTCAACGCTACAAAAAACCGCGGACATTTCAACTTGAAGCCAAACAAACCTAAGCTACGATCATTGCCTATTGCGGTTAGTCTGAGGCGGTAAATGGAATGTCGCGCTAAGTCCCAATTAGGGAAAGCTCCGGGATAAGATAGCTGAGTCATCGAGGATTTATTTCGACCGTTGATAAGATACCATCACCTTCTCCTCCTCCGCACAACCATCCTTCAGAAATTATCCTCGATACGCACGCTGCTCTACGCCTGGTTGGAATACATTTGGTTATTGACGTACTGTGCTATTCCAGGATTGGCATCTTTCCCGCCGCACAGCCCATCTAAACCGACAATGGCGGCTGGAATCGTTGATCGTTCACCCCACCAACCCACTAAAGCCGCAAAACTCAGCAACGCCTCCAATGTCATTCTCATCGACAACTACGATTCCTTTGCTTGGAATGTTTACCAGTATCTCGTGCTAGAGGGCGCCACAGTCACAGTTTACCGCAACGACGAAATCTCTGTTGAAGAGTTGCTCGCTAAAAACCCAACGCAATTGGTCATTAGTCCGGGTCCCGGTCATCCGGAGACAGATGCAGGTGTTAGCAATGCGGCAATTAAATGCTTCAGTGGGAAGATTCCGGTATTTGGTGTTTGCATGGGTCAGCAGTGCGTTATAAACAGCTTCGGCGGCAAGGTTGATGTTACCGGAGAAATTTTGCACGGAAAGACCTCGGAATTGATGCATGACTCCAAAGGTGTTTACGAAGGCTTACCCCGGCGTCTCGAAGTGACTCGATACCACTCCCTCGCTGGAACTCATTCAACGGTCCCTGACTGCTTGGAAGTGTCATCAAGGGCTTTGTTAAACGAAGGCGGTGGCAATGTCATAATGGGAGTGCGGCACAAAGAATTTACCGTGGAGGGAGTTCAGTTTCACCCAGAGAGCATTCTTACGGAACACGGGCGAGCCATGTTTAGGAATTTTCTTCAGCTCAAGGGCGGTACCTGGGAGGAGAACAAACAACTTCGTTCTGAAGAAAATGGAACTCCTGTCACGAATGGCACAGCCGTTACGAAGGAAGCAGAGAAATCTGACAAGAAGGTATCCATATTGGAGAAAATCTACGCTCATCGTAAGACTGCCGTCTCGGCTCAGAAAGCCGTGCCATCTCAGCGACCAGAAGACCTCCAAGCTGCGTACGATCTCAGTATCGCACCACCACAGGTCCCGTTCCCCGCACGTCTTAGAGCATCACCTTACCCGCTATCTCTCATGGCCGAAATCAAGCGCGCTTCACCGTCAAAGGGCATAATAGCAGGTTCAGCGTGTGCGCCTGCACAGGCACGCTTATACGCAAAAGCCGGAGCTAGCGTTATATCCGTTCTCACCGAGCCTGAGTGGTTTAAAGGCAGTATCGATGACATGCGTGCTGTCCGACAGAGTTTGGAAGGATTTACAAACAGACCAGCCGTCCTGCGAAAGGAATTTATCTTCGACGAATATCAGATTTTGGAGGCACGCCTGGCTGGTGCTGACACAGTCTTGCTAATTGTCAAGATGCTCTCTGCAGAGCTCCTAACCAAGCTATATAAATACTCTCAAAGTCTTGGAATGGAGCCTTTAGTCGAAGTGAATACTCCAGAGGAGATGAAAATTGCTGTCGACCTTGGCGCTCAGGTGATTGGAGTTAACAACAGGAATCTCACGAATTTCGAGGTCGATCTCGGTACAACGAGTCGGTTAATGGACATGGTGCCTGAAACTACTGTTGTATGTGCACTCAGCGGTATTTCAGGACCAAGAGATGTTGAATCCTATAGAAAGGATGGAGTTAGGGCTATCCTTGTCGGTGAGGCTCTAATGAGGGCTACAGACACGAAGGCCTTTATTTCTGAATTGCTCGGCGGTACAAAGGAGCAAGTGCCAGTCGCTCTTCACAGTTCTCCTCTCGTGAAAATATGCGGAACTCGATCCGAAGAAGCCGCTTTGACAGCCATCCAGGCGGGTGCAGACTTGATTGGAATCATCCTTGTTGAAGGACGCAAGCGACTAGTCTCGAACGATGTTGCTTCGGGGATTTCTCGGGTGGTAAAGTCGACAACGCGTCCTAATGGCACAATTCAAGGAACATCAACTGCAACTTCCGTCGATTACTTTAACCACTCAGTATCAATGGTCCGTCATCCCACACGTGCGTTGCTTGTGGGGGTTTTTCAAGATCAGCCATTATCCTACGTCTTGGCCCAGCAACAGAGATTAGAACTCGACGTTGTGCAGTTGCATGGATCGGAACCTTTGGAATGGTCCAGTTTGATTCCCGTGCCCGTCATTCGCAAGTTCGCACCGGGCGAACCTGGAATTTTTCGACGAGCTTATCACACCCTTCCGTTGTTGGATTCTGGGGCCGGAGGCTCCGGTGAATTACTTGATCAATCAAACGTCCGCAAGGTTCTTGATAGCGATGACGACTTAGGTGTCATTTTGGCTGGAGGCCTAAATCCAGAAAACGTTGTGGATAGAATCAAAGCTCTGGGTGAGTCGGGTCGCAAAGTGGTCGGTGTTGATGTTAGCTCCGGTGTTGAGTTGGACGGTTCCCAAGATCCCAGCAAGATCGACGCTTTCGTGAAAGCTGTGAAAAGTCTCTAAACCTGATATGTGTCGATATTGGCTGATGGTTGGGGATGTTGTCGTGAATGAAATCACTGAATCTTGCCAGGCAGTATCGTTTCATATCTTGTCTTTTTCTGTGAATTTCAGCGCTGTGATATCTTTGGGGTTTGTTGTTTGATGATAGCATTCACTACAGTCACTCCATACAGCAATGTGCATCGGCCTTATGCTGGCTTAATAGGGCGACTACATTTCTGCTTCACATACCTATCCTTCAAATTGATACCTTGGGACAGCCGTTCATTGTTGCATGATAGACGACGATGAATATTGATGGATGTATGATATTTGAATCAAAAATAATCATGATACCTTCTTTTTCTCCAAAACACCATACGCCTAAGTCCCAATCCCATATTGAAACATGCAACCCGAGAAACCCTTCGAAAATAGCCATAAAACGTAGTTCAAAGGTAATCCTTCTTCCGACCTGTTCTCGTATACTGCGTAAGAGCCCACTCGACATCACCACTAGAGCCTTTTTCTAGTGATCCACCCCGAATCTCGAACGGCCTCATTGTCATTCGGGGTCCTACTTCAGCCAGCTCGACGTCGCGGTATCCCGTCTTTACGAAAACGTGGTGACGAACTTCGATACTGTCTTCCCTGTTCACGAAGCTGACGACTCTATTTCCGACCTTCCCAGCATCACGGGGTGGAAAAAGATGCTTCAGTATTTGAACCACACGAGCACCTAGCCTTGTTTTGAACCCCTCGAAGATAAGATGCGGATAGCTTTCAGACACGGTACCCCGGGCAGCATTGGGAATATCGGCGCGAAGGACAACGTTATGCAGAGAGAAACTGGCCGTAGGACCATGAGGAAGGTGTGAAATAGTAATCGCAGTAGGAGTCCCACGGTGTTCATGGAGAAGGACCATATCAGTCAATGCAGCAGAATTGGCGCTGGCCACAAGGTCTGGGAGGACAAGGGACCCGCGATTTAAGCGGATAGAGGTAGGGAGGAGTAAGCGCATTTCTTTAGCAAAGGCACCAAGACGAGCAGACGGGTTACGGGAGGTAGTGACAATCGGTCGAGGATCCATCAGTCCGGATGTGAGAGCGTATTCATCGTCGATGTCCATAAGCTCCGAGTCTCCATTCTGTTTATCCGTCGTTGACAGAGATTCATCGTACTTGAAATCTTCCCGTAGCTTCTTGTCGTTTGCTATTGACGGGTCTAGTGGTTTTCCGGAGGCCAGAGAAGCTTTGAGCTTTGCTCGTCTTTCTGCAATGGAGGCATCGCGGAGCTGCAAAGCTCTCCGATAGAGATAATCTCGGCGTTCACGGGCTTGACGACGCTGTCGCAGAATCAATTAGTACATCGCAGATTTGCGCAAAATCTCCGGCTATACTTACAAGCATTATGAAGGTATTTATTCTTGTTCTGGTCGACAGTTACTCCAATATAGAGAGTGACGCCAAAACTTCGAACTTTTTTTTTTTTTTCACTTCGGTTCCCTTTCCGAGATTGCGTAGATGGCATATATCGGCCGCCCTACTGTGGGATTGGGGCTTGGCGGCGAGTCATCTTTCTACCTGGATATCAACTGTCCTGGAGCTTTTTCTTCCTCCTCCACGGTTCAACAACTCCCCTCTTTCCATCGGTTTTCGGTGGCAACGGAACAGATTCTTAGAGGGTGGTCGTCTATTTGATAGGGCGTATATCCCTCCATCGAAATCTTTCGTGCTCAGTCGAAAGAAAGAAAGAAATTCCGTGTGCTTTGTCTCCGCTTGAGAGACGGTATCATAACTAATATCGGGCTATTGCTTTACGATCCAAAGGACGGGGTCCTTGCCTCTATCGAGAGAGGTTTTGTTCTTCCTAAACTGTTTTATGCGTGATCCGAAATTATCACCATCTACCACATTAGCGTTGACACCATAAGCAATCCGTTATTGTCTAGACAAGTTCACATTTCATCTGGTTGCGATATAGAATAGAAAATGGAAGGGAACAATCTTGCTTCCAGTTCCGATTTGACGGCAGCTGCGGCTGATAACGCATCTACGTTGGACGCGGAAGAAAGCGTTCTCGACATGGGTGGTGCTCGTCCGAGAAGACACGACGATGAGGACGAAACTTCTGACGCTGCCGAAGATGACGACCTAGAGAGCACTACGAGTGCTCAAGTGGCAGGCCAAGAGAAGGAGCAAAGCAAGGCGGAGGAAGAAAAGGAGCTACCCCCGCATGCGTGCGCGTAAGTATCATTACTTCGCATGTCCTTGATAAAACAAAACTATGACTGACAATTTCTCTTCTATCTGTGAAGGTATTGTGGTATCCATAATCCTAGTAGCGTCGTTAAGTGCTTGACTTGCGGCAAGTGGTTTTGCAGCGCTCGTGGGAACACGTCCTCGTCACACATTGTCAACCATCTCGTTCGAGCTCGACATAAGGAAGTCCAGTTGCATCCCGCCTCGTCGCTCGGTGACACCATATTGGAATGCTACAATTGCGGTACTAGAAATGTCTTCCTTTTAGGTTTTATTCCAGCGAAATCTGATACAGTCGTCGTTTTGCTGTGTCGGCAGCCGTGCGCTTCCATAACCTCGTCGAAAGATATGAACTGGGATACTTCACGCTGGCAACCTTTGATCGAGGATAGATCCTTCCTACCGTGGCTCGTTGCTGCTCCGTCCGATCACGAGCAGCTTAGAGCTCGCCACTTAAGCCCTCAATTGATTGCTAAGTTGGAAGAGATGTGGAAGGAAAACTCGCGGGCGACTTTTGCGGATTTGGAGAACTCTCAGACCGTGGATGATGAGCCTGCACCTGTCCTTTTGCGCTACGACGACGCATACCAGTATCAGAATATTTTCGGACCGCTTGTCAAGATTGAAGCCGATTATGATCGCAAACTGAAGGAGTCACAATCGCAGGATGGGTTGATTGTGCGCTGGGACCTAGGTCTCAACAACAAGCACTTAGCAAGCTTCATCCTTCCAAAACTCGAGCTCGGCGATGTGAAACTGGCTGTCGGAGACGAAATGCGCCTGAAGTATAACGGTGAACTGCGTCCAAAGTGGGAAGGTGTTGGATACGTCATAAAGATCCCGAACAACCAGTCGGACGAAGTTACAATTGAGCTGCGTTCTAAGGGCGATCATAAGTCGGTGCCCACGGAGTGCACGCACAATTTCACCGCAGACTACGTATGGAAGTCAACCTCTTTTGATCGTATGCAGCTCGCCATGAAAACTTTTGCTGTTGACGAGATGAGCGTGTCTGGTTATATTTTCCATCGTCTTCTCGGACATGAGGTTGCCGCGGCGCCAATGAAGACTCAACTACCCAAGAAATTCAGTGCCCCAGGATTACCGGACCTGAACGGTAGTCAAATCAACGCAGTGAAGAGTGTGCTGCAGAGGCCTATGAGTTTGATCCAGGGTCCTCCTGGTACAGGAAAAACGGTTACCTCGGCGACTATTATCTACCATCTTGCCAAGATTAACGGTGGCCAAGTTTTGGTTTGCGCACCATCTAATGTTGCAGTCGATCAGCTCTGCGAACGTGTCCACAGAACTGGCTTGAAGACTGTACGTGTGACGGCCAAGTCCCGTGAGGATGTAGAATCGCCCGTTGGCTTCCTTTCTTTGCACGAACAAGTTCGCATGAATGATACCAACATTGAGCTTGTGAAACTTAATCAGCTGAAGTCGGAGTTGGGAGAGTTATCTAGTCAGGACGAAAAGAGATTGAAGCAACTGATTCGCTCCGCTGAACGGGAGATTTTGACCAATGCTGATGTGATTTGCTGTACTTGCGTCGGCGCCGGTGATCCTCGTCTTTCCAAGTCACAATTCAGGACCGTGTTGATTGATGAATCTACACAATCCGCTGAACCGGAGTGTATGATACCGCTCGTTATGAGTTGCAAACAAGTCGTTCTGGTCGGTGATCACCAGCAGCTTGGGCCGGTCATTATGAACAAGAAGGCAGCCAAGGCTGGTCTCAATCAATCCCTTTTCGAGAGACTTGTCATTCTTGGCAGTTCCCCAATTCGCCTGAATGTCCAATACCGTATGCATCCCTGCCTGTCCGAGTTTCCATCCAATATGTTCTACGAAGGGTCTCTCCAGAACGGTATCTCTATCGCCGACCGTCTGCGTCCTCAATTCGACTTTCCGTGGCCCGTCAGTGAAAACCCAATGATGTTCTGGTCGAATCTTGGAAACGAGGAGATTTCGGCATCAGGAACCTCGTACCTCAACCGTACGGAGGCTTCGAACGTGGAGAAAATCGTCACACGCTTCTTCAAAGCAAATGTCAACCCGAAGTCTATTGGTATCATCACTCCATACGAGGGTCAGCGCAGCTACGTTGTTAGCGCTATGCAGACGACTGGTACTTTTAAGAAGGAAATGTACAAGGAAATTGAGGTCGCCTCGGTTGACGCCTTTCAAGGCAGAGAAAAGGACTTCATTATCCTGTCCTGTGTGCGTTCTAACGATCATCAAGGCATTGGTTTCCTTAGCGACCCGCGTCGTCTCAACGTTGCACTTACTCGGGCGAGGTATGGCATAGCTATCTTGGGCAACCCCAAGGTGCTGTCGAAGCATCCCCTGTGGAACTGTCTTCTGCAGCATTTCAAGGAGCATCACTGCCTTGTTGAAGGCCCGCTGTCGAATCTCCAGGAGTCGCTCATTCAGTTCAGTCGTCCTAAGCAGGCTTACAGAGGCCCGCAGCGTTACCAGATGTCTTACAACCAAGCGTCTAATCTTAACAGTGGAATGATGAACGGAAGAAACAGCCACCGGAACGACTTTCAGGACACTGGATCAATGGTTGGCTACATCCCTGACGATGTCTCTTCAGTCCATTCATCTGCCCTGGGCGGTGTTGGTCTCCCGTCTGGGTATCCACCCATGTTTCAGAACTTCGCAGACGCGTGGCCCGCTCTTCCTGGAGGCCGTCGTGCCAATGGCGCTAGAGGAAAGAGGGCTCCAAGCGTTACTGGAGAGTCTGTCGCTGCTACCGAGTCTGATGTAACGGGAAGCATCATCGATGGCAGAAGTGCCGGCCAGGGAGGTGTCAGTCTTGCCGGATTGAGCATCAACGACATGAACAAGCAACCCACGCTCAGCCAGTCGGATCGATTGAAACGCTACGTGGAATCCGGGGGTCGGGAACCCTTCAGACCTGCAGTCAACGATAACAGCAGTGTCTTTGGAGGAAGCTCTGCGAGTCTCCGTGTCACTCGTGGTGTTCCTAACCACCTTCACGATGACGACGACACGCGTAGCGTCTCGACCGCTTTTGCCAGTCAGGTTGGGGGCCATTATGATTGATTCCGATGATCTTGCTTGAACCGAACGAGAGCGTTGCAGAATGCGATGGGCCAAGTTTCCATTCCATCGAATCTGAGTGAATCAAGGATTGTTGAGGCATTCCTTCAATGATTTGGTGTCTGGAAGCCCGATTCGTTCCCGTCATTTATCTCATTGAGTCAGGAGCCTCTTCCGTGTGGGAGACAGAAGGTGCAGCCAGTGAACCCTACCGAAGCTATCAGGTTTCCCGGCGAGACTACAGTGCTGTATATCTAACCGCTGAGACAAGCAAGAACTGATCTCGTCTATGAATATTACCGAGCCGACGTTGGTTGCATGGTGAAAGTCATGCGGAACGCCGCAAATCCTTGTCCGGACGTTCTGTGGGTATGTTGGCCACTCCATAGGCGTACCGGTGCAAGCATATATTGCGGCGGGCTTCTCGGTATCATTACGATGAAAAGCCTGAGATCTTTGGAGCTGACCCCTTTTGCTTTCACATCTGGTGAACATACTAGGAATGGATAGCTGATCGTCTACGTACACTTACGAGGGAAGAGCGGAATATATGCGGAAGATTGAACATCGTTACAATCAGGCTTCTTTGTGTTATTATCTTTCCGTGATCTTATTGTTTGAACCTATCTATCATAGCACACTCTGTTTAACTAACTCCAAGCGCTCAGCTAATCCAGGGATTTGCATTACTTCATGAGAAGTGCAAGGCGAATCCCGAGTCACTCGTTATCGTTACTGCCTAGGCGAAAGAAAATGAAAACAATCATCATTGCCTTCAGGGCATGGTGACATTGATTCACCTTTGACTATTAGGCCTTCGCACAGACTAGTAATACAACAAGGGCAAGCCCGGAAGTTATACCAGAATTCTGTTCTGTTCTTCGGTAAGGCTGGACTGTAGTACATGGAGTCTGACAGTGACACATATTGGACAGTTCCGTAGCAACATAGCCACGGTCCTATCACATCCTGGTGAATCAGAGTCTTGCTGCCTTGGGCCCTTGCATTGACCATTGTAATCTGTACAGTTCATGTACAAACGATGATTGGAAGGCAAGTGGTCAGTCCCGCTGCACGACTGACCAACCGGCTTTGACATTGGCTTGCTGTCGACTCTGTTGGTTGGAGAGCCGTAGCTGCTGTTGCTATTCTTGTTGGCCTGTACACAGCACACGATTGACCTCCGCAGTACAATATCTCACGATACCGTAGCTTCCAACTTCGAGACGTGAGTCATGACAGGCCTCACCCCGACCAAACAGTACTTGTATGTAGCTTATCGTACTGTGACCCAGAGGCCTGTCAGTAACATGTCACGACGTACCATACTGAAGCTGGCCGGAATGTCAGATCGATGAAGCACTTCACTAACCCAATGCATGCCCGGTAAGTTCGTATTCTGCCTAAAGTGAATTGACGAATAGTTCCATTCCGTGAATTTCATCCATTCGTTCAGGGTATTCTCGGTATTATGGCAGCCTGACGAACCAAGACACTTCCGTGGCAGTTATCCAATGCCTTACCTATGCGATGGTGCCTTTCTCTCCACTGGCAACGGTACCCCCACTCAGACAACTGGGAGTACATAGCGGTAATTCGTTCAATTTGTTTTTGTTCCTATCGCGCAGAGTAAACGGTGTATGATATGTTATACGTATCGTAGACTGGGCATCCAAAACGTCGAGCACGGGTCCTAGATTCGGGCAATCCGCGATCAGCTCTGGGGTAACATAACTAAAAACTTCTGCCTTGGACGCTTTGGTGAATTTCTTTCAATTCCAGTGCTGGAGCCTGCTTGTTTGCCACGAGCCGCAACGGCTGATATCGATAGACTCGACTGACGGCGGGTCAGCTGACGGCAATCGAACTCGACTGAGTCAGTTAAGCTTAGCCTCCTTTCCAGGAATAGGGGATTCGACTCGGAGTCCTGGGAGGGCGCTCGTGCTGTCGCAAATCCAGAGAAAAAGATGAGGCAGGATGACAATGCATTTTATGCGCACTAGCGCAGGACCGCAGGTGACTACCTGATTTGTCACTGTCCTATAGCTTATGCCTGATAGCTCCAGCTGGTTTAGCACGGCACCAGCATGGTTGTTGCCTGATCATTTCCGTGCGAGTTCGTTGCTAGCGATGTTCGCTGTATATAAACAGTTCGACAGTTCGGACTTGGAATTCAGTAAGTTACAATACAGTACAGCATAGTACAATACGATACATAATTACATACAGGTGTGGCGTGTGGCGCAACTCGTCATAATTATCTGCCTGACGGTGTCTGCCTTAGTGCCCGAAAATTCTGGCACTTCCAATCCGATCCGAAAACCACCAACTTCTCACTACTCGAGTATCTAGCTCTCATCGACCCCCGCAACACAATCGGCGAATTTTGCTACTTGGCATATCTCAATCCCGCTTCTCTCGCGATCGTTCCGATATAAACAAACTCCCCGCAGCTCAGTTCGCAGCGGGGTGTGGGAAATCGCGATATGGGCGACGGCTCTGACTATCCCAGCCCACGAAGCGAAGGTTCCAGTGGGCCAACGCCTAATCTTGTTGTTGCTCACAATTCACTCTCTCCTGCGTTGAAGATGGCCGAGCAGTTGTCGACTGGTTTCATTGACGGTCCGCGGCCCCGGTTGTCTGTCAGGAGAGCGCGTGATCCGCCCAAGGACCCTAATGGGCATATTTTCTGTGATCATCCTGAGTGCCATCCTACTCCTCCTACGTTTCGTCGACCTTGTGAATGGAAGTATGTAGATGGCGTCTCGTTGTGTTTCCATGTGTGCTTGCTATGGCTACTGTTATGACTAACGTTGTTTAAATAGTAAACATATGGATAAGCATGACCGACCGTACAAATGCTCGGAACCTGGCTGCGCGAAGATCCAGGGATTTACGTATTCTGGTGGCTTGCTGAGACACCAGCGAGAAGTGCATAAGAAGAATATAAAGAAACCTTTAATGTGCCCCTACGCCGATTGCAATCGCAGTACCGGGAATGGCTTCACGCGACAGGAGAATCTGAAGGAGCATCTCCGTCGCCGACATATGCATCCGGAGAATGGCGCGCCGTCGGATCTCCCAATCATACAGCACCCGGATCTTGACGAGCTACGCGCCGCATCGCTCCCAGCAGAATCGTCGGGTTTCAAGCGAAAACGTGACTCCGTCGACGATGCCTCAGGGGTTATTTCCGGTGGTGAAGAAGAGAACGGCATTGATTTACGAAACGAGCTCAAAAGACTCCGACACGAAGCCGAGGAGAAAGATCGTAGGTTGGAAGAGCTGGAACGTATTGTTGCAGGGTTGCAACAGGCCATCCCGCAAACCGCCTTGACTCAGGGGTGAATTTCTTTTCTTGATATGAAAACTTCCCCCCCCTCTCTTGTCATCTACGTCCTCGGTCACCATCTTACTGGGCTTCGCATATTATAGGCGTTTCTTTCGTCTTGCTCGTTTCCTCCTCCCTCTGTCTTTCTGCCATTCAATGGATCTCGGGTTATACTACGTTCCACAGTTTGCACAATGTGAAAAAGGGGGAGCCTGTTCGAGGGCATACGGTACACGCATGATCTATACACGCTTCGGAAGGTACTCTGGTTTACTATTGGCGTTCGTTTTCATTTATTTGATTTTAGTTGGATGACATGGACGAGTTGGAGTGCTATTTTTATTATTATTACTTATTTGCTTAGTGTTGAAATATACCCAGGCGTTTCTATGAACCTTTGCTTTTCATTTGGTGACAAAGGTAGGTTTTTTGGTCTTTGGCTTGGTTAATTGTATGTATGTACACTTTCTGTCGGCCGGGAGAAGCCCTAGTTATGTCGTGTTGGTTGCCTGACTGACAACGTGACACCTTAAAGTATCCTATCCTCCCAGCCCTAACTTTCAGACGTCAGGCCATGCAACAACAGCGACAACAACAACAACAACAACAACAACAACTAGAGAACAACCCTAAGCCAAATCCTGTTTACTCAACCGATCATCCTTTTGCGATAATAATAAGAATGCTCCGTATGCATGTATACGCCATGCATATCAATTTCGTAAACCTGACATCACAGCAGATCAACATCGACTCTTGAAAAGAACCCTGAAAACCCGGTCCTTGGATAATTTCGAGCCAATTCAAAAAGTCCAATTAGAAATATAACTTCACGCACACACTCTCTCTCTCTCCAGAATTCAAACAATTGGCATACAATCAATTCCAATCGGTATAGTTCTACTGTCATACACCATGCCTGTGCCAGCATCAGCGGACACGACACAGCACCAGAACCACAACCACAACCACAACCACAACCACCACAACAACAACCAAGATGACGGCAACTTCGATCTCGGAGTCAAAAACTCCCACGTCTCGCAGACTCGCCAACCAAGAACGGATCTTGGCAGGTACGTGAAGCGACCGGCCGTTCCAAGAGTGAACATCGCCGTGTCGAAGGAGGCACCGACGGGGACGGAAACTGAGAATTACGCCGAGAGGTACAAAGACTATGTATGTACTCAGAGTCTGTGTCAGACAATGTTGCATCGAAACATGAATTTCTCACAGAATCAATTTAGACCGTCATGCAACAGCACATCATCTTCTGGGACCGAGACGGCGACGGCATAATCACCACCTACGACACGTACATCCGGTTCCGAGAACTCGGGTTCAACATTTTCTTCTCGCTGCTCGCCATTCTCGTCATCAACGGCGGCTTCTCGTATCCCACCAGACTCGCGTATTCCTGGTTCCCTGATCCGTTGTTTAGGATCTATGTTCCGGCTATTCATAAGGCGAAGGTTGGTTATGAGCATCTCCAGACTCCTTTCGGTGCCTTCTGGTCAAGAGACATAGGAGCGAGAACCTCAAGACTAACGCCAATCTCAATCTTCTCTTTCTCCCAACAGCACGGCTCCGATAGCGGCGTCTATGACAACGAAGGCCGTTTCGTCCCGCAGGCCTTCGAAGACATCTTCTCGAAGTATGACCAGAAGGGCGACGGGACTCTCACGTTAGGAGAGTTGTTCAATTTCATGCACGGCCAGCGTGGACCGCTTGATCCCTTTGGTGTATGTTGTACCCGGACCCGTAACGTACCTAGGTGGAATTATGAAATACTGATATGTTCGGTAATGAACAGTGGGGAGCCGCGTTTTTCGAATGGGGCGCGACGTGGCTGCTTCTTCAGAAGGATGGGAAGGTGTACAAGGAGGATGTACGGGGGGTTTTTGATGTAGGTTTAGATTACCTCTCTGAGATGAGACCGGTTTTCGAAAGGTTTGGAGCTTTTGATGCTGATGCTTATTCTCTGATAGGGTTCGATTTTTTGGAAGATTCGTGCGGATCGCAAGAAGGGGGGTTGGAACCAGGGCTATGGTATCTTGGGGGATAACTTTGTTGGGTCGAAGAAGGTGGCTTGAGATATTGAGGAGTCGAGGATATAGGGCTGAAACCTGGGCGCTAATGGGGGAGATGACTGAGGCGTGTTGATGGTGCTATCATCAACAGGACGAGCCTTGACGACATGCTGGCACGAATAATAATCAATTCACGAGACAGTTATTAGACCATTCAATAAATGCATCATATACAGAATCCAGTATGCTGTGTATGTGGACAGTGGACGTCGTCACTGGAGTAATCCCATACATGTATCCAGCCCTAAATCACCTCAACAAAACTCCAGCTTCACCCCCTCCCCCGCGTATACATCCCTCCACTCATCCCAAATCCTCTGTATCTCATCCATGTACCTCTGGTGAATAACATCAACATACTCCTCCTCCACCGCATGTGCAACCTGCTGCACAACCTCCACCGGCCGTCCAACAACAACATTCAACGGCCTCTGATACGGCAAAAGACCCGGCTCCTCACCCCAAAGACCCCGCCCATAAAACAACGGCAAAGTCCACCCAAGCGCCTGCTTCGCCAGCATCTGCAATTTCCGTATCCGCGGATACTTCTGTCTCGTCTCCCGCTGGTCGTACAGCGAGTTCTCGCCGAGTCCGAGAACGGGGACGAGGTCTGCGCCTTGTTCGATGGCGAGTCTTACGAAGCCTTTGCGGTCGCGGATTATTAGCCGCATTGTTCCTGGTGTTGCGAGTAGGGCTTCTCGGGCTCCGCCGACGGCTATGGTGATGGCTCTCCCCATGCCTTTGCCGTCTAGTCCGCCCTGGGAGAGTAGCTTTCTGCAGGAGGTGCGGGAAACGCCGCCCAGGCCTAGTGAGAGAATGTGTTCCCTATATAGGGGAATACGGAAGTTGGAATCCAGCGTAAGAAGCGTGTTGGTAATGCCGGGGAAGAGTCGGTAAAATCCCAACGCCTCTGTTGCAAATGCTATAAATGCGCCGTGACAGATTATTCCATGTGGGTGGTATCCGAATATGTATTTGCGAGTTGGTGGGAGTCCGGTAGAACGGTGTAGCTGGGCAGGGAAATACGAAGCAAATATTTTCCATATTCGACAATTTCGAAAGCGTTGACTGCGCCTGGATAAATTGCCTGTGCAGCCGTCCTTGGAGATGAGAGTGCCAACTAGGTATATCAAAAGGAGCGGCCAAAGGTAGGGCACAAGGAACAGTAGCCCGAATATCGTAACCCCTATCAACAAGCCAAATATGTGTAGGGTGAGTATTGCAAGTTGCGCATAATGCTTGTAGGGAACGAATTGGGTGCTGCTGTCACTAGAGTCAGAACAATAGAGAATACAAGCGATCAAACAAAGGGATTATACAGGACAGACAGACCTAAGATTCTGTGCTTCATTACTTCGCGTGAACCGAGAGTTGTCTGGGCCCTCTTCCTCTATCTCTGTAAAGGCCCCCGGATGCTTGCATTCTGAGCCCTGTTCGCCCGCCATCTTCTCGTGACATGCCCATAAAGCAAAGGAGTTGAATGCTCAGAATACTTGCAGTATGTAACTCATCATTGAGATCCCAGTATCGAACAATAAACCTTAAACAGCAGAGATCATTACGAAAGCAAGTCGTCATGATCGGGAATCTGAATTCGTCTGCTGACGGTTCCGCTTCCAATGCACTGGTTATGCTAAGTGCCTTGATGTAACGACTCTTGAATGTCAGTCACGGCGAAGCTTCAATCCTGTGTCCGCGTGCGTTGATCATAATTGCAATCACTCATCTTGTATCGCTGTAGAGTCCAAGGAAAACCCGTCCGGGCCTCAAAATCCGTAATTAGCTAATGATATCATCCATTTCTCGGTGGTAGCTGGCCTTCTGCTGCCCTCGGGCATCTTTGTAGCAGAGAAGAGACCCCTCTGTAGAAGCAGGTGAAGGAGTAACACAAAGTTGAGAAGAGACCGTTATCCAGAGTGTTTGAACCTTCAGATATTTTGGCTTCGAAACAAGCCTTCAATTAACAGGTAATGCTCGGCAAGTCCAGTTATGACGTAGACTTCTTGCCGCAAGAAACCTCGGAGGGACGCTTCTAGTTGTCCACATACCGGCGTTTCCAGGCGCGCTGCAGGATACCGCGTACTAATACACCTTGCAGTTAGCAATCAAAACAACAGCGGGGGGCACAATAGACACAATCAAGAGTGGAAATTAGGAGAGCGGCCAACCGAAACATCCACAATGTCAACAATATCCAGCATTATTGACTGCGCCATCACAATCCCAGTGGAAATCGCCCATGCCATATTCGGCCCCTTCACTTCATTTTTCCTTTCATTTACCCTCAACCAGCTATGGATAGCAAGCATGCTCCTACCCTTATATCTAATCATAGTCCTTTTCCGAGTCTTGCCGCCTGCTCTGAGAAACTTCCAGTATCTCTTCTCCGCAAGCGGTCGAAGTACGCTCATTCGGACCGCGGTATTTCACAGGAAAAAGGAAGAACAGCAAGCGCGATTGCAGTTTGAGGGGCGGTTCGCTTTTCCAGAGAAAGGAATTTTTCGCGTGAAGCCATTCAAAGCGCATTGGATGAATGATTTGCCCTGGGAGAACGAGACGGAGGAGTTCAGCGTCTGCGGAGCAACTGTCAGATTTGTGCATCTGAAGCCCCTTGTGGACGGGGACTCAGGGAAGACGAAGACAAAGAAAAATTTTTTGTTCCTGCATGGAAAACCAGGCTGGAGTTATGTATGGAGAAATGTAAGTGATATTCGGTTGATATTTCAAGTCGCGGGGCCTATAGGCAACACTGACGGCTTTCTCTCTGTCGATGTCGATTAGGTGCTTCCTTCACTCATTCGAGAGGGCCACGAAGTTTATGCATTGGACTGGCTAGACCATGGGAGGAGTGATAAAATCATATACGGTAAATTAGTTAGTTTCGAACTTCATATGCGCACTTTGATCAGCTTCTTTGGGCACACGAAACTCAAGAATACTATCATTGTCGCTCACGACTGGGGTGGGTAAGTGCAACTTCGACGCAAGGATTGTACCGTATGAGTCCTTCACGACGTTGACAACAGTTGCTAGCTGTATCGCTCTTTGTACAATGCCTCATTTGCCCGCAACGGCCTGCGACAAACTCTTCCTGCTTGACTCGTTTTTCCCGCCGCGCCCTGACGAGGTCAGCACGGTCAGCTATCTTTTTTACCTGGTCTGGTACCTTTCAACGGGGATCCTGGGTGGCGCCTTTTCTGCGTCTATTGCCGTTCGACTTTTGTGTCCACAGCTTTCAGTGCGAGATTCCCAGGGATACGGAGCGCCATATCGAGGTCTTCCCTTGAGCGCGAAGTCAACTGAGCAACGCTTCACGTACTTGGTTCCCTTGACGCCGCGTTACGTACTGCGACACCTCCGTGAGACGACGCCCTGGAAGCTGCTTGAAGGTTTTCTGGGGCCGGAAAACTTCAGTAATCTAAACGCACAGACCCGCCTGGCAGTCATGGATGACGATGCGAGAAGTTATTGGAAAAGTAGGAAGCCCGACAAGTTCAACCAAGGGACAGAAAAAGGATTCAAGATCGCAGTGGCCTATGGAGAGAGAGATCCCTTGCTGAACGAAGACATCTATATTCTTGCCCTTGTCATCAATAGGAGATATCTGACGGATTGCATTTGGCGGCTCAAGAGAGCAGGCCATTATCTCATGGAAGAGAGACCGTATGAAGTTGTGAACTTGATACAGAAAGTTGCTGATACTTGACTGGCAGAGGCCGCCAGCCTATCCTTCGTTCCAGTTCTATCAATTGGGCAATTCCTTAACGAACAAGCGTTCGACGTGCACCTGCATTTTGACAGTATGATATGCTTTAAATAGAAGAGCCCGTGTTGAAATTCCGAAGAGATGCCGTTGTAGAGACTCGACGTACCGCGTCGACGAGGATAATCAGTAGGTCCGAGTGGCGAGGCCCAGGGATACGGCAATGTAGTCAAATGTCCAACCATAAAGCATCTAGACTTAGATGCCCAGGCAAATGCCTAAAGCGTCCAATGATTAAGGCTCGCCAGCGGTGCTTGCAGACTTGCAGACTTGGTTTCCAACGACCACGTACACTATGAAGACAGTTGGGACTGCTGACTGCAAATACCTCTGGTAATTCTGCCCCTTGAACTGACCATGTGCAATCGCCGGGCAAATGTGCTGAGTGCTCAGTAACGAACAGATTCCGGTTGTCTCTCACTGGCAAGTTGCAATGGCGCCAAAAGCTTGCCTGATCCGCGTTTATGTGTCGCAGGACAGCGAGTCTCGTACCGTAAGAAGCAGTCAGAGAGGTTTAGGGGTGGCACGAATGCGAATATTCGCAGTGCTTGACAGTATTCGCAATTCGTATTCGCAGTTGAGAGCGTTGCGAATATCTATTCGCAATCTTATTCGCAGGTCTGACGGTATGCGAATAACTTATTCGCAAAGATGACTGCATATTCGCACAAATATTCGCATTCGCAACTTATCACGTGTATTACCGAAAAGAGTATTTTAAACTCACGTTATTGGCAATTTGCTTATGTGATATTTCCTAATTGGGTTAGTCTAAAGCTCGGTGACCCCACTATATGCGAATTTGCGAATATTCGGGATAACTGCGAATAATTTATTCGCAGTCAGAAACATTGCGAATATRTATTCGCAACTGCGAATATTCGTGCCACCCCTAGAGAGGTTACTGAGCACACTTGTCCGGCGATTACACATGACCGGTTCAAGGAGTGAACTCGCCAGCCCCAATTGTTCGCAGGACTTATCGTCCTTCTTCTCAGCTAAAAAGGACCTGGAAGGACAATAGTAAATCCGATCCGCAGTCTAAGCAGCGCCCACTTCTGATTGGCTTAAAGCCGGAGATAAGTTATCTCGGGGACTATCTCCACGTGACTGAGTAGATGCCCAAGGCAGCAAGATTCGCCATATCGCCCAGTGAAGTCACAATCTGTGTCCATCCCAGTTGCTTTTTACTTGCTCGGTCAGTAGGAAACTGTGTTTGGTCCATGGACCGTAAGGACGGACTAAGGAATATGCCACCAGAACGCAATCCTACAGAGACCTCCCCGTTGCTGGGGCCGCAAGGGAATGGTTCAGTAGCCATTCCCAACACTGGGGTGACTGGTCCGCCATATGTTGAGTCTGCCCAGCATGCAGACCACAGTCATGCAAATGGTGAACCCGATCAGACAAAGGCAGTATTGGATGCAAGGCAGCAATTGAAGCTCATTGTTCCCGCTGTTTCAATCGGAGTATGCCACCGCACTGTTCCGCTGGCGGGGGAGAGAGAAGACTTACAGTATGCCCATAACGTAGTATAAGTGACGGGGAGCTGACTATGTTCATAGATATTCCTGTCTGCGGCAGATCAGACAATCATCATGGCCAGTTACGGGCAGATAGGCAGTGACCTTGAAGCCCTGAACTTGACCAGTTGGATTGCAACTTCGTACTTTCTGACGCTGACATCGTTTCAGCCATTATACGGTAAATTGAGCGACATCTTTGGCCGAAAAGCATGTCTGCTGTTTGCGTACTCTGTCTTCGGTACTGGATGCTTGTTTTGTGGTCTGGCACGGAATATTAGAGACTTGATTGCTGCTCGCGTATGTTAGGAGAAATTGTATAGACCCTTCGTCTGCAAATGGAGTTATCATTGCTGAGTCTTGAGTGCCCAGGTATTCCAAGGCATAGGTGGCGGTGGTATGACCACTGTCGTTAGCATTCTTATGAGTGACATCGTTCCGCTTAGAGATCGTGGTGTATGGCAGGGCATCATCAACATCATCTATGCAACTGGTGCCGGAACTGGTGCACCGTTGGGTAAGGAGCTCCGTGTCCTCGATGAGAAAGATGGCCCACTTGCTGAGGTTGCTGTGTACCAGGCGGTATTTTGGCCGACTACATTGGCTGGCGTTGGTATGTCTTTTTGGTTACAGACTTTTCTTGTCCAATGCTGATTGCAGGCCAGGGCGTTCATCGCACAATTCCCCCTCTGCATCCTTGCTTTCGTTGCTGTTTCCACGGCTCTCAAGTTGCCAGTTGAAGAAGACAGCCATTGGAAGGACAAGCTCCGTCGCATCGACTTTCTAGGTGCTATCATCCTTGTGGGAGCCGTTTTTGGGCTCTTGCTTGGTCTTGACAGAGGAAGCAATGTGTCATGGACTATGCCTTTGACCGCTGTTTCTTTGGGCATCTCAACATTGCTATTCGTTTCCTTCGTTTTAGTTGAGATGTATTTTGCTTCTGAGCCGTTTGCGCCAGGCCATATCATCTTCAACAGGACATTTTTCGCCTGCTATGGCTGCAACTTCTTCAGCTTTGGAGGCTGGCTTGCTGCTCTGTTTTACATTCCCCTTTACTTCCAAGCCGTAGATGGTGTCACCGCCACCGTCTCCGGGTTACGGCTTTTGCCGTCTATCTTCGCGAGTGTGAGCGGTTCTCTTTTTGGTGGAATCGTGATGAAACGGACGGCGAAGTACTATTGGCTTACGGTTAATGCATATGTCTCCTTGACGATTGGCGTAATTGTCATCTTCCTTTTCTCTGGGGCATTCATTGGGAACACTCTTGGAATCATCCTGGGGACGGTAATATCAGCATTTGGAAACGGTATCGGCGTCACAACGACCTTGATCGGCCTGAGTAAGTCACTCCTGTGAAGGATCACGTACATGCCTTCCACTTTTGCTAACCTGTCCGACCAGTATCGAACGCCACCCCTGAGGATCAGGCTGTGGTCACGGCTTGCTCGTATCTATTTCGGTCTTTGGGCTCGGTCATGGGGCTCTCTTTCTCGTCTACAGTGGTGCAGCAACTCCTTCGCAACCGGCTCAGGTTCGCGTTGCGCAACAGCCGGGACATCGAGCGCATTGTACGAGGAGTCCGGCAGAGTTTAGACTTCATCAAGACCCTTGATCCGGCCGTTGCCAGAGTCGTGCGAGATTGCTATGGATGGGCCACTAACAAGGGATTTGCGTTCATGATCGGTATTGTTTTCTTTTCCTTTTTCAGCAGTGCCTTTATCCGCGAGAAGAAGCTCAACCGGTGAGCGAGGTTTGGTCCTGTTGGAGTCTAATGGACGGATGTATCAAGACTCCAAGAGTTGACTCCTTGCATTCACAACAGGCTGTTGAATGAACTTCCACTGCCATTCTCAACAGTCATGCCAACCTTGAAGTGATTATTGACAATTCGCTACTGTTTGTATATAAATTTGCGGTTATGTACATACATATACTACATAGCACGGGTTGTTCTATGGTCTATGGTAGATTGTTGACCTCGTCGTCGCTGGTTTTCTCGGAGCTTGAGCTTTCCCCGGACAACATAAAAAATCATCAAAACATCGTACATACATCGCACCAAAACAACTGCTCTACAACGTTCATACGGCTAAGCTACTATAGCTATAATACACCCTCAGATAGCCGACAATGACAATAGCTTTCTCTCTCTAAAAGCTGCAACCCACCAGTTCTGACGACCTCCCGCCATGTCGACAGGCCGCTTGGGACCCGTTTCATTGTCGCGATATCGCCCCATTTTCTACATAGTCGCCGGCGTCGCTGCAGCTTATGCTCTTCTCTACATACGCAAGAATGTCATATCCCGCAAATCGCCCCAATCGTCCCTGCGTCGACGAAACACAATCCGCCGTCCGAGACGCCACGAACCAAGCCTCGACGAAACCCCATCATACCGCGCAATCGACCACCTGGAGCAGCTGGAACGCCAGAACTGCGTGTACGGGACCTTCCGAATCGAAACCGAGGATGGACGACGCGTCGAGCGTGGACTACTCCCGTCCCTCCTCGCGACGAGGGATCAGTTGATGGAGGAAGTTGGCGTGCCCCAAGCTCATGCGGAGCGGATGCACGATATGATGGAAGATACGTTTCTCGAGTCGTTTCTTGCTTTGGATTTTCCTCCTTCACACGCCGTCCGCGAGGGAACTGTTGAAAGGGACTATTTGATGGAGCAGCTTCAGCGTCGGGGTATCTCGCGGGCAGGCATTGAGAGGGCCCTTGTGCGGTTCAACGAGGATGGCAATTTTGGGGGTGACTTGCGTCGTCGTCGGCAAAATGGTGAGCGGGTGACTTTGTCTACTTCTACTTTGCCTGACGCTGCGGCGCCATTGCAGCAGATTTTCGATGGTGGCGATACGGTCGTAGATGACCAGAGTGTGTTCTCTTGGAGAGACGGGAGTAATGATGCGGCTCCGTCGAGGGAGGGCCAGAATCTGCTTAACCTCCTCTACCATATTGCGGAGGATCAAGCGAGGAGAGATGGATACATTCACAGAGGAGTGACCTGTAATAGTTGCGGAGCCATGCCTATCCAGGGCATCAGGTACCGGTGTGCCAACTGCATTGATTATGATCTCTGCGAGACTTGCGAGGCGATGCAAGTGCATATCAAAACGCATCTTTTCTACAAGGTCCGAATTCCTGCGCCTTTCTTGGGTAACCCTCGCCAATCTCAGCCTGTCTGGTACCCTGGGAAGCCTACGATGTTACCGCGTAGCCTACCGCGGAACCTGGCGAAGCGCCTGATGAAGGTAACCGGTTTTGAGAATACCGAACTCGACGCTCTCTGGGATCAGTTTCGATGCCTTGCAAACTGCGAGTGGGTTGACGATCCCAACAAACTGCACATGGCCATTGACCGGAAGACTTTCGACCGCTGCTTTGTACCTAACACTTCCATCCGACCTCCTCCTCCAAGCCTCATCTACGACCGAATGTTTGCTTTCTATGATATAAATGGCGATAATCTCATTGGATTCGAGGAGTTCCTGAGGGGGCTAGCCAGCTTCAACAACAGGAGTGCTGACGAACGTATGCGACGCATATTCCGCGGCTATGACCTTGACGGCGACGGTTACGTTGAAAGAAAGGATTTCTTGCGAATTTTCAGGGCTTACTATGCTCTCAGTCGAGAGTTGACTAGGGACATGGTTGCTGGTATGGAGGACGACTTCCTAGAAGGCGGCGCTCGAGATGTCGTCCTCGGAAGCCAGCCAATCAGCTCAGCCTTCCCCGGAACTATTCCTTCAGGCGAGCCATCCAGGACCGGAGAAGGTAAACGGTTCAACAGGGAAGGCGATCTGGAAATCGCGGATAACGAAGGCGTACTACGACGAGATAGCACCGACACTGGCAATCGGTACGATGTCATTGGCGACGCCGCTGTCCGCACACAGTTCGGCCGTGAACGACCAATGTTCCCGTCAACTATACACTTCTTTACAAGGATGGATGCAGGTGCTGATAATCTTCAGCAAGAAGGAGACGAAGCCAGCGACTCGGACGGTGATCCGTCTAGTTCCTCCGTTGCAAGTGATCATTGGCCACCAGCAGAACACATACTCGACGAAGACGTGGCGAATGCACTTGGAGCGTATGTTCCACTCCAAGAAATTACGGATCCCGTGGATAGAGCCCGAATTGGGACGGTTGTGTACAACAGGATGCACGATGATGACCGAAGACGGATCGATGAAGTTCGAAGGCAAGGAATCGACGAGCGTTGGCGACGGAGGGCATTCTACATTGACGAAGAAGATGGCGCGGCAGCCCCAGAAGGCTACCAGAGAGACTCGGATGTCGACGATGCCAGCGACGACGACGAAGATGCTATTGACGAGTCGCACCCGCCGTCGCCGCGTTCTCGATCGTCGTCGAAGGTGCGCTTCCAGGATGATGTCACTGACGATTGCGACGTGAGGTCGAATCCTTCTACATCTTCCCGCAGCATTCCCGTTGGCGAGCGATGGGGTGGTTTCGAGGTTCCCGAAGTCGAAAGAGATGTAGGCAAGGAAATCCTGTACCAGGTTACGCAGCAGGGTTTCAACGAGCTACTCGACATTCTGTTCAAACCAAAAGAAAACCTTGTCATGGAGGCCTATCGCACGCGGGAAGAACGGAAGACATGGGCTCGAGAAATCGAACTCTTTGAGCTATTGAGGCGTAAGATGCCGGCAGGAAGCAACGGTGACAACAACAATGGGAATCATGGCATCGACGACGCGACTCTTGACGATTTGATCCTTCGCGCGGGCTTTACGTTGAAAGAACCAGCACCGACAACAGCGCCTTCAGAGGCAGTCCGATCTGAACCTGGCATGTCCGCTCCCCCTTCTATTTCGTCCGCTCAGGAGGACGATTATCGACAGCGGATCCGTCAACATCAGACCGAGCAGCAGCAACCCGAGAACAATAATGACTTGGTGGACTCGACAGACTCGACACTCCCGCGGCATAGACACTACTCTGAACTGGATATCATTGAACCCTCCGCATCTTCCCAGGAACCCTCCTCTCCGGACCCAACACTCCCACAACACCGTCCTAACACGGACGAGCTAGAGATACCAAACATCTCACCACCACCACTACCACCAAACCACGCCCACTTCTCCTTCCTCGACAACGACAACGACAACGACAACAATAACGAAAACAGCCTCTCTTCCCTATACCAAACACTCCCCTCCTTCGACTTCGAAAACCCCACCACCCTCTCCCCCCCTCCTCCATCCAACCAGGTAGCCACCAACGAATCCTCCTCCTCCAACCCCTCCTCATTCTACTACAACCGCCACCCCTCACCCCCCGCGCAGCTGTCGTCGTCCTCCTCCTACTCCCCCGTCCGTCCGCCAAATGAGCATGAAGACGGACACGAACATGAACACGGGGACGAGAATGCGGATCCGGAGGGTCTGGGTCATCATCAACCGCGTCGTCCTTCGTATCGCTCGCTCGCGCGCTTGGCGTATCTCACCCGTGTTGAGCGGGAGAGTCAGGAGCGTGGAGCTCCCGGGGCGAAGTTGAGTTTTGAGGAGTTTGCGAGTCGGATGAATGCTGATCGGGGGAGGAGGTTGGCTTTTGTGGGGAGTTGGATTGAGATGGCTAGTTTTTGATTTCTTTCTTTCTTTCTTTCTCTGGGTTTGTTGCTTTTCTGGGTTTGATGTCTTCTTCGTTTCTTTCTCCTGTTGTTTGCATTCATAATCCATTGCATCGATTCTATGCATATGCATATGCATACAGAAAAGCAATTAAATGTGCTGGCAATAACAAGAACAAAATAATACATAGTAGTAAAATAATCAAATCAATCCCAGTATTTTATTACACCCTCCAAACCACCCGTAGCAACCTTACTCGTCTCCTGCGGATGCCAATCCAGACAGGTCACCGCACCACCTTCCTTCCCACCCGCAAAAAGCTTATGATACATCTTCCCAGTCTTCCAATCCCAGAAGCACACATACCCACCGCTATCACCCGAGGAGACAAACTGGCCATCGGGCGAGATCTTCACGTCAACCGCGTACCCCGCATTATTATGCCCGCGGTAGCTCTTCTTCCGATTCTGGCGAAACTTGTCCGTAGCCCCGTACACGACGATCTGATTATCGCCGGACTGGAACGCGACGTACTTCCCGTTCGGATGGAGATGGGCACGGGTAAGCGAGAACATGTAGGGCTCGGCAATAAACTTGATGGGCACGGGGATATCGTACTCCCACGCGCGGAGCGACTTGTCGTCGGACGTCGAGATGAAGCGGCGGTTGTTGTCGACGAAGGTGATGGTGTTGATGGCGGCGAGGTGGTGGTCGTATTCCTGGACGAGCTGGGCGGTGCGGGTGTCGAACTGGACGATCTTCTTGTCGGACATGCCGGCCAGGAATTCGTGGGAGTGGTCGGGGGAGGGGTTGAAGCGGACGACGTGCGGTGTTTTGCCGGTGGAGAAGCGGTTGAGGCATTTGCCCGTTTCTGTGTCCCAGAGTTTGATCTGGCGGTCGTACGAGGCTGTGAGGAATGTGCGGCCTGAGGGGTGGAAGTCGGTGTCTGTGATGGCTTTGGAGTGGCCGGAGAATGTCCGGAGTAGGCCGCGGGAGTGGTATACGTCCCAGAGTTTGGCTTTGCCGTCTGCCGACGCGGAGAGGAGGAGGTGGCCTGAGTTGGGGATGAAGCGTAAGGATGTAATCGGTTTCGTGTGCGACTTCCACGTGTGGATGTGTTTCTTGGGTACGTAGTTGCGGATGCTTCCCACTTCCTTCTTCAGATCGATGCCCAGATCCTGCGGGACGTGCATGTACGTCCGGCCCATGTAGTCGAACTCCTCGTCGCCGTGGAACTCTGTCGTCTCCGCCATCGACGAATCATCCTGGTAATCCGTAGCTTCCTTGCTCATGGGCGGCATATGAGCCGGCGCAATCTCATCCTCCACGTACTCCTCATCACTCCCAAGCTCCTGACCCGCCTCCGCCTCCCGCTCTTCATACACCCGGTCATCATCCGCATATTTCGCCCACGGACCCAGATACGCCCCCTCCCCCTCCACAATGCTGGGATCGCCTTTCTTCTGCCGCTTCGCCCGCAACGCCGCCGACACCTCCCGGGATGGTTTCAACTGCACAACATCTCGACCTCCATGCTGGAGCGCGCTTTCTTGATCCCCGATTACCTGCCCCGGCTGTCCTGGATTGCGCGTATACCCTAGGCTTTGGTATGTGCGGTGTTGCGACGCGAACGTGGATGCGCTAATGGCTGTCTCCTCGGCGAATCCCGTTGGGACGTTTTTGCGCTTCAGGCCGTTGCCGACGCCGGCTGGTCGAAAGGGGTTCGCGGGACCCTGGGACGGACGCGATAGGTCATCGTACGTCGCGTTGTACGTGAGAGCGTTCGAGGATGTGTTGGCGAGCATCATTTGCATATATGCTTGGTCCTGTAGGAGGTGTTAGTTCCATTTGCTTGGTGGTTTGTAGAAGATGCATTCCAGAGTCCAGCTTCAAGGCACAACTCAAGGGACCAAACCTCTGTATTTACTTCTGGCGCCGCAACGACCTTGGTCGCTGGGGTAGTCGCATTGGGCTCATCGTCGCTGGAGTCGTAGTTTGCACCGAGTAATGAAGACATGGTGGAAATATCAAAGAGGATGGTGTCAGGAAGAGGAAAAGAGAGAGAGAGCTCGCTGTCGATGGACCAGATCCGGGGCGGAAAAATATTAAGTCCGGGCGGAGTTTATTCCGGGAGGCAACGCGGACCTACAATGCACTTTGATAAGCACGTGACCATACATTTCGATTCTCTCTCTTTCTTTAAATCAAGTACTCAGGAGGTATATACACACAATCAGAAAGGCAGAAAAGACAAGAAGATAAAGGAAAAGGGCCAGAGCAGTTCTCCCCCAGCATCGCACCTTTCCAACCATCCGCCGTGCAGTCATTTATGGCAGCTCACTAACACATCATTCCGTCCAAGCCAACAATCGATTAAGGGAAAAGAAAAGAAAACCCCCAGCATTAACACCTCTTTCTCATTTCAGGCCGACTGGGAATCATTCCAGCGAAGGACCATTCCCACGCAATTCTCGCTCACGTGTCCGGGTCGCCGGGTGCAACTATGAGTTCTCTATCCGGGTAGCCCAAAGCCACGAGCGCCCAGAAGCAACCTCCTCCTCCTCCACCTCCTCCTCCTCCACATCTCCGTCATGTAGCCGTAATGTTTTGTTTGTAGTAGTATCATGAAGCGCTCTTGATTATGCATGTTTTCTTAATTTCCGTGCCGAGAATACCATGACACCAGGGCGGCCGGTTCGCGACATAAGCTCGACTCGTGTGGTAAATCACTCGGTTTCATCGCGGATCAAGGCAACGATCATGCAGTACAGGTAGAAGAAGAACATCAAGAGATGAAATCCGAGTTTGAAGAGGGATTCCTGGTAATGAACGATTAGCTACGTCTCTCTGCCAAAAGCGGGGAGGGAAAGCAGGTGAAACACACATTCTTGTGCACATTCAACTTGCGGAATATCTCAGTTGCATCCAGCAAATGCTGATTCTCGTAGATTCTAAGTGTCCAAGGTTAGAACAGATTAGCCTGGTGATATTGGCGGAAAAGGCCTCGAAATACGTACTTCTTCGCGTTGAAAATTAGAAGAGGCAGATTCAGCGCAATAGCGAGCCAGTAGCCATTAATGACGAAAAGGAAAGTCAAGAACGTGTGGACCGCGGCTTCGGGGACGATATAGGCATTGAGACGGTTGCAGAGGTCGATGGGATTGATATAGTCACTGCGCAGCGAGAAAAGCAAAGGGAGCATTAATCGAGAATTCCTCCCAGTTCACTGCTAGGATAGTTTTCAAAACCCGACGACTCACCATTCCAAATCGCTGTACATAATCGTGAAGAACACCTGGAGAAAGAGGTTGACGGCATTGACCAACACGGCCAGCAAATAGAGCCAGGCTTCACCGGACATGATGACTGGAAAAGACAAACCACGCCGAATATAGGGAGAAACAGCCAGGTCAAAAGGGGAGGAAGGAGAAGGGACGCGATGGGACTCGGAGCGATTGATTGATGGTGGACGTTGGGGATGGTTTTAGTTGAATATTCGGCAGTTTGTTGATAGCCAGTTTGTGGGGTGTCTGGGGGGCTTTGGGGGTGTCGGTGGGAGAATTCACCAGTTGACGAATGTCGTCACCTTCAAAATGTTTATGGGAATAATATCAGAGGACTGCCTAGGTTGTTCTACTGAAAATAGGCTGCACTGTATATTAGCGACAACGACATTGTTGGAAAATAAACAAGGAGCCATAAGTCATAACAAAGATATTATTCTCAACCTGAGTACATGTAGGTATGGGAGTTGATTTGCTATTTACAACGTACACCTAAGTACTAGTAAATGAAAACGCCTGCGACAGAAACCGAAAGCCGTCATAAAAATAATCCCAGTTCGTAATATAATCTGTACGTGAATCGCCGTGGACATTCAATCATCGCTTCTCCACGAGTAGTATGTGCATCGCAGCGTACGCAATAACAATGAATGCGCCTGAGAACACTGCCAGCCCAATCACATCATGCCAGAAACCCATCGTATCAAAGCCAAAGGCGCTCAAGATCGAAGCCCCGGGGACCGTAATGTCCAAGCCGTACTTCTTATCAATCAGAGTCAGGAACGTTACCTCGTTGACAATGAGTGCTTCGAATCCGTAATGGAAGATTGACAACTGCAATGGAAGTAGAGTTAGCTCTGTTATCTCCACCTAACTCATTGACTGAGGGAACCTCACCGATTGTAGCCACAAAGCTGAACTGGGTATTGCTTCTCTGTTGAGCAAGAGACCGGCGAACAATAAACTGAACAGCATAACAAGGCTCCCAATCAGATTGGCGACGCCGCCATCCTGAAACACAATGCCAATAAAAAGGCAGATGTTCGCTGCTGCCAAGTTAAACAGTACGAGAACCAAGATAAACCGGAAGAATTCTGGCCATGCTGGAATCAATCCGGTCATTGGGTACACAATAACGCCCATTATTATCGGTGGGATCAATCTCAAAGGTACGATATCGAAAATGACCTTGGCCGCAAAGTAAGTGCTTGGATGATAGTAGCCATTTGCCCGTTCACGGACAAACAGTCGCCGCTCCGTTGAGAAAACCGTAAGACTGGTGAGAGTACTGAAACCAAACAAGGCCAAAATGAAAAAGAACAAACCGAGACGGTTCTGAAATCCCTTGATGTCGTCTGTCAAGCCGTAAAAGAGATAACCGCACAATACAGAGAGGAGTATTGAGATAGCGTAATGGGTAAGCATGAGCATTGGATTTCGGTAAAGATTGCGCCCAGTCCGCTGTGACAGGATGATAAACTGCTGAAGCAAGCCAACTTTTGGATGGCTCGTCGGATGCGCCACGACGGGATCTGACAGCACCTCGCCGTTAGCTGACCCATTGGCTACTTGCGCACCCTGAACTGCTGACACAATTTCATCGTGGACCGAGCGAGCTACATCGGAAGCAGCAAAGGTGTCAATTAGGACGTCAAGGTCGGTCTGCACATTTGGAGCGTCCGGCGGCAGTTGATCGGGATCGTCTTGAGATTGCAGGTTGGCGGCACCTGGATGACGAGACAGTCGAAGCCATTGCTCGTTGTAATTAGGCATCACACGGACACTATCCTCGTCGTCCGTTTTGGGTGTGGGTGGGGTTTCAATATCTTTCTTTCGTGAGTAGAGATGCCTATCCTGTCTCTGTTTCAGCGACGGTTGTCGTTTGTTTTTCGAACGTGGAGTAGACTCTGAAGCATGAGAAGTAGTAGAATTGTCTTCGGCACTTGTACCCGAGGCGCTTGCGACCGACTTCACGGCTCTCAAACTGCTCGTGGCGGTTTTCGGCCGGTAAGTGCGTGCGTCCGAATCAACATCGTCGTCGACATAGGACCTTGAGACGCTGGCATGCATGGTGAGGTCCACTAAGAAGTCGGCAATGTTGAAGCCAGAAGGACAAGGGTATCCCGCCTTTTCAAAATATTCCTGACACGTGGAGGATGGCCCAGAATATACTGTGCTTCCTTGCGCTAGGAGGATTAGACGATCAAAGAGAGCGACAATATTTGAGCGTGGCTGGTGGATGGTGAAGATGACAGTGCGGTTATAGGTCCTCGCCAATGTCACTAGGCATTCAACGACGTTGAAAGCGTTAAAAGCGTCCTGCGTAGGTACAGGTCAGTTAGGTTACGAGTGACTGCTATCCTAACTTAACTTACCAATCCACTGGTAGGCTCGTCCAAAAAGAGTATGCTGGGACTGGTAACGAGCTCGCAAGCAATTCCAACTCGACGCTTTTCTCCACCCGAGATACCGCGCCCCCTTCCTTCTTCAGATCCAATTATCTGATCTTTGATATGGTAGATTCCGAGCTGCTTTTCGACTTCGAATGCCTTTTGTTCCTTGGCTGATCGGCTCATGTCTTTAGGCAATCGTAATAGCGCGCTCGTCAAGATGGTTTCATGGACGGTCAATGTAGGAAGTAAGGTATCCTCCTGGTCAACAAAGCCAATCATGTTTCTGAAGTCGTAGTCGTTGACCTTCTCTCCGTTCACATAAAAGTGTCCGTGGACCACACCTCGCTTGTTCTTGCGAGCAAGGATGTCCAGAAACGTAGTCTTTCCCGCCCCGGACGCCCCCATAATGGCCGTAATTTGACCGGGTGGTGCAGCGCCTTCAATTTGGGAGAGAATTTCTTTGCCATTTATATAGTACGATATGTTGTCAAAATAGAGACCAGACGGTCTATAATCCGACAATAGCCTCGCGCCCTCATCATCCGAATCGTCGGACTGGGGAAGGATATGGTAGCGGTAAGACGCCCGACGGGACAGGAACCACACAGCAAGAAGGACCGCGACAACGAACAGGGCAGAGCCCGCTATCGCACCGGCAATTAGAGGAGTATTAATCTTCTTGACTGGGCGTTCATATCCTGGTACCTCTGTTTTGTACAGACATTCTCCAGAATCGCAGTCAAGTGAAATGCTTTCGTCACCAAACACAGCTCTAATCAAGGCGTCCATCTGTGGTTCCTGGAATTTGCTACCAGCACCCTTACCATCCTCTGTGGACAGCGTAGAAAAAGAGGCAGGGCCTTTGATAGCTTCTGTCAAGAATTCACTGATGTCGATGGAGCCTTCTTCGCCACAAAGCATTCGTCCGGGAATGCATTTGCACTTTATATTCTCACAATCGTACCTTGTCTCGTTGCGGTAGTAGTCTGTCTCGAGGTTCCAGTTGCATGTGTCCAAGGAACAGTAGAATGATTCCTGTTGATCCACCCAGACTGTTATAATGATCAGTCAGCGAGATTCGAGCAAGATTCACAAAACAAGATGAACGAATAATATAGACAACAAAGAGCACAGAAAAGAGCATACATTGAAAATTGCAAGCATCGTCCTCAGCCTTACAGGTGAAAGTCACCTGGGGCTTGCGCTCCTGGAGCTGGTCCAAGATTTTCCGGTTGGTCACATCACACATTTGAAAGTTCTCGTTGACAGTAATGCCTTGTTTATAGCAAACACCGCCCTCTCCTTCTGGCATCATGGCATTGCACGCATTATTTGTCTTGCAGACGTTGCAATTTATACCACCCCAGCCATCATCGCAGGTGCAGTATTTGTCGTTTCGGGGTGGTCTGTCGGATCCTCGAGCAAGGGAGCCGCACTGCGGCACAGAGCAATCCTGACCATTAAATCCAGGTGGGCACACACATTGCCCATTATACTTGTTGCAATGCGCGAACTGAGCGCATTGGAATGCGTCTAATTGACAGTTGAAACATGGTGGACAATCATCGGGACGGTCATCGAAGACAGAAAGGAACCGCTGAAGTGGCTCGGTATGAGAGTAGTTGTTCAGTCCCAGTGCTGTTGCAGACAGGGCGAGGAGGACGACCCTCGTGAATTGCAACGAATAGCGCATTTCGGTCGAGATTGGGTAAGATAAGCAGATGAACAGATCCTAGCACCAACTTGACGGATGTCAAGATCGGGCACAAAGTTCGAATTTCAAATAACCGACATTCGCCCGGCCCGCAAGCGATGGATATATATTATCGTCGTCGGTGGTGAGAGATGAGAGAGATGCAGGGGCAAGGGAAACAGTCGCAAATAACAACTCGATCGGCGGAGAAGCTGACAGGGACCTCGTCGAGTGATATCATTAGCCAACTACACTCTACACAGACAGATGAAGCGTACAGAAGCTCGCTGTCAACACCACGCTTGCATCCCGGAGGATCAAACTGTAGACACAGAGATGATGATGATAATGAGCATCAGTCCGAAGTAAACAACGGTCGGCTTTCCTTGGTTGATGTCGTTGTTCGGGAAAACAAACATAACAAACTGTCACCGAGCCACGTGATCCTGTGCCTGACTTACATATTGCAAACAATGCAAAGCAACGACGACGACCTATTCTCGATTTCGACTCTCCTCGGTACGGCTGGCGTCCTCAATGTTTTATGGGGAGACTACCTCCTAATTGTCTACGGGGTCCCGACGTATATATATCTTGCTAGCGTTCGTCATCAAAACCTTCCGGTGTTAGGAGTTAGTGAACAATGAACATTATTCTCCTTGCTTCGAATTCGATGGACGATACTCACTTGTCTTGGCGAAGATTGTATTGAAAAGAACATCTCTTTCTTTCTCAAGAACTCGTCGTAGAATCTATCTATTGTTGGATAAACGTTACCTCAGAATCTCAGCCGGCGGGTCGGACTAACTTATCTCCCTCTCTCGGATAATTATCTTATCCGGCTCAGAAGAAAGCTACCCGCCGCCTGAGGGCCTTTTGTTGCTAATTTGTATGAACTCGACATCAGGGTTCCCAGATCGTAGGCTTCATACTGGAATGTCTCAACACCCATTAGAATTCGACTTCTCAGAGTGTTAATCGATTGTTTATCTCACTGCAAGGAATCTACTGATACCATTTTTATTGCTTTACGATTTCGCTAAGATTGAAAAAAATAGTAATTTAAAAGGTGCTGAAAAGGCTCAACTTGACATGTTACCAATTCCACGTGACCTTGATATGACTCAGCATAAGTGTTCTTCTTGCCAAGACTCCTCGACGCTTCTCAGGGGTCAAGGGAGGTAAATTCAACGAGGTTTTAGGACATCACAGTTGGGTTCTATAAAACTTGATATATAGTCGTTTATAAATAAGTCCTTAAGGAATCGATTGATATAAATCTCAGTCTGATTGAACGTGGTTGAGCTGAAGAAAAGTAGATGTGAAAAAAAGGAAAAAAGAGTCAGAATCGTCGAAAATCCTGTCGAGTTCACCAAAATGTTTTGGTGAGGAGCTGCGGAAGGCACTCAGACGGAAATCCGATCGTTCTTCCCCACTTTTCTATTATTGCTAATAATACTAACCATCACCATCACGACGGCTCTACTCAGTATACGGAGACACCACGGTACAGAACGATCGGTCCTTTCCGTCTGAGATTCTGAGATAAGATAAACGAGGCAAGTCTATTATCGGGTGTTCTGTTCCTTGCTGCCTGAGGCACCTAAGTAAAACACGATTCTTCAATCCTCGAGATATCAAATTCAAGTCTCATTGCCGTTGAGTTACAGACATCTACAAACTGCCTGGTGCTATCATGGTTAAACTCGAGAATTTTGCCGTTGAACAGGTACACAATGCACATACAACTACATACATACATACATTTGTTTCGTTCACCTGTTCTAACTGTTGACCCCGCCTCCTCAATACTCATAGTGGATGGACAAGTATGAAACCGCGGCCAAGTACAACATCGCAGAAACTTGCAGTGCGCCCATCTCGGTGAACGACCTCATAGGGCTATCTGAAGACAAGTCGACGAACCCACTGGATCTCTCAGCCAAGCTTACATATGGTTCGATTCGCGGATCGGAGCAACTACGAGGCAATCTAGCCAGGCTGTATTCTGTGAAGACGCCGACGCCTCTCCCGCAGGATAATGTCTTGATTACCGCGGGTGCGATTCAGGCGAATTTTTTGCTTCTGTATACCCTGCTTGGGCCCGGTGATCATGTTATTTGTCACTATCCTACTTACCAACAGCTGTACTCGGTTCCCGAATCGCTTGGGGCTGAGGTGAGTCTTTGGAAGTCGAAGGCAGCCGATGGGTGGAAGCTTGATGTTAAAGAGTTGGAAGGGCTTATTCGGCCCAATACAAAACTCATAATTCTCAAGTAAGGGTTCGCTTCGTGTCTAGGTTGGGAGTGTTGGGATACATATGTTAACTATGTCTTGCTAGCAATCCGCAAAATCCAACAGGGGCTATTATCCCTCGCGGCACACTGGAAGAGATACTAGACATCGCTGCGAAATCTTCTATTTATATTCTTTCAGACGAGGTTTACCGGCCTCTTTTCCATTCCATCAGTCCCATGGATGACGAGTTTCCGCCATCCCTCCTATCTCTCGGATATGAACGTGCTATTGCCATTGGGTCTATGTCAAAGGCATACAGTCTGGCAGGAATCCGTGTTGGCTGGATAGCCTCTCGAGACAGAGCAGTAATCGAAGCATGCGCGGATGCACGCCACTATACTACCATTTCCGTCGGTCAGATCGACGATGCCATCGCTAGCTACGCAACGGCACCGGCGTGCATCCACAACCTACTGAAACGAAACATCGAACTGGCAAAAACGAACCTGGCCGTCTTGGAGAAGTTTACCGAGTCGCACCGCTGGGGTTGTGAGTGGGTCAAACCGCGCGCAGGCACGACGGCGTTTGTTCGCTTCTCGAAGATGGGCAAGCCGGTGGATGATGTCGTGTTTTGTCAGAGGCTTCTTGAGAAAACTGGTGTTTTGTTTGTTCCAGGGAGTCTTTGCTTTGGGGAGGAGTATGTGGGCTATGTCCGGGTTGGGTTCGTTCCTGAGACGGAGGTCTTGCAGAAAGGCTTGGAAGCGTTGGGAGCGTTCATGGATGATGGGTATGAGGAGTTGCCGGTTGTTAAGAAGTGAGAGCAGCAGTTTGTGGTCACTACATAAACATGTCCATATCATACTGCTCCCCCGAGTCTCCCTCCATGTCCATAAGAAATGCCGATACGCACGGGCCCGTAAGGCGTCGACGAACGCTGCACTTCACAAGCAAAGCACAATCGCATTCTTCTATTTCTGTAGGATTTACCATTTGCCAATCAAAAGAAAGAGATTGTCAGTGATTGACATCTACTTCTGAGAATGCGGGGGGCAACACAGTGGAGGACCAAAATAAACCGAACCACTTCTTCTTCCAAGTTTCAACCGAGGCAATCCGTTCCTCGGATTGTCCAGCGCCATCATGGACGATGCTTCTATTTCTACTGCACTCCTATATCTCCCCAGTATCTCCTCTGCGGTTCTTCTTTTGATGCCATTTCCCGTGCGAATTTAACCCGGTGGCCTCCGTTGTACGGCATCCAACTCATCCTTAGATATAACGCGTATTGAAGACTTGATCACTTCATACTCGCCATCGCAAGATGTCGCTACTATCTTCTCTAGCTGGTAGGCTTCTTCATTCATCGGCAACGCGACGCCTGTGCTTGGACAGTCTAACGCTGCTGACTCTATCTAGGCGTCCCTCTCAAGCTCTCCATTCCTGCCACCACAGCAGCTCTAGCCTATTTGAACGCGAGATGGTCGCTCTTCTATGACATAGGGCTCATTCGGTCCATTGGCAACGTACTCGCGCGCGGCGCCCTCGCAGAATACCGCGACCGCTTAAACATCTTCTACATCCTAGAGCAGCGAGCCTTCGACCCCAAAACGGCAAACCACACATTCATCGAATACAACGGACGCACCTGGACCTACCACGAGACCTACGACGTCGTCCTGCGCTATGGAAACTGGCTCAGGACCGTGCACGGCGTCAAGCCCCGGGAAATCGTCGCTATGGACTTCATGAACTCGTCGACGTTTATCTTCATCTGGCTCGGTCTCTGGAGCATCGGCGCGGTGCCCGCGTTTATCAACTACAACCTGGCCGGAAAGCCGTTGACGCACTCGGTCAAGACGTCTACGTCGAGGTTGCTTCTGGTTGATGAGGACGTTCGGGGTGCTTTTCCCCCGGAGCAGTTGGATGCTTTTGCAGCGCAGGATTTTCGGGATGGTGGGGGATCGGTGGATGTGATTTTCTTCACGCCGGACGTGGAGGCGCAGATTATGCTGATGGATCCGGTTCGTGCGGGAGATGAGGTGCGAGCGGGTGTGATTCGTCGTGACATGTCTATTTTGATTTATACTAGTGGTACCACTGGTCTTCCTAAGGCTGCTATCGTTAGCTGGAACAAGTGCTGGGCTGGGGGTACTTTCACGTCTGTTTGGATGGGGATTAAGCAGACGGATCGGTATTTCTCGGTAGGTTTTTCACTAACTTGCTCTGGTTCGACCGCAGCTGACAGCTTGATAGTGCATGCCTCTTTACCATTCTTCGGCCGCGCTTCTGGGCTTCCTTACTAGTTTGATGAGCGGAGCCACATTCATCGTTGGCCGGCGATTCTCCGCGCGCAATTTCTGGAAGGATGTCCGGCATTCCAACGCGACTGTCGTACAATACGTCGGCGAAACCATGCGCTATCTCCTAGCCGTGCCCCCGCAGATCGATCCAAGCACGGGCGAGGATCTCGACAAGAAACACAACGTACGCTTAATCTTCGGAAACGGACTACGTCCAGACGTTTGGAACAAGGTCAAGCAGCGTTTCAACATCCCGACAGTCGCCGAATTCTACTCTGCTACTGAAGGCACCTCTGGTTCGTGGAATCTATCATCGAACGACTTCGCGGCGGGTGCAGTGGGCAGAAATGGCGCCTTCAGTCATCTCGTTCTATCGCGCAGCACCGCCATCGTGGAGATGGACCACGAGACCGAACAGCCGTGGCGGGATCCCAAGACGGGGCTATGCAAGGCAGTGAGACCTGGTGATCCGGGGGAGTTGCTGTATGCAATCAACCCCGAGGATCCAGTAGCTCAATTCCAGGGATATTTCAAGAACCCCAAAGCGACAGAGGAGAAGATTATCCGTAATGTTCTTCGCAAGGGAGACGCGTACTTCCGGACCGGCGACATGATCCGGTGGGACAACGAGGGTCGTTGGTACTTTTCCGATCGACTGGGAGATACATTCCGATGGAGGAGTGAGAATGTGTATGTTCATGCTTCATTTTTCTGCGAGACCATAACTAACGAAGCGATACAACAGATCCACGGGCGAAGTCGGCGAAGTCGTCGGCTCCCACCCAGAAATCCACGAAGCCAACGTCTACGGCGTAGCCCTACCGCACCACGACGGCCGCGCCGGATGCGCCGCCATAGTCTTCCAAAACGGCTCAACCGACCCGACCCCAGAAACCCTCCGCAGCATCGCAACACACGCACTGAAGAACCTCCCCAAGTACGCGGTCCCGGTGTTCCTGCGCGTGACGCCGGAGATGCAGGCGACGGGGAACAACAAGCAGCAGAAGCACACGTTGCGGGTGGAGGGGGTTGATCCGGGGAAGGTCAATGCTACGAGTCAGGATCGGCTGTATTGGCTTCAGGGGGATAGGTATGTGCCTTTTGGGCTGGGGGATTGGAATCGGTTGAGTGCTGGTCAGGTTAAGCTTTGATTTGTTGTATGATTTGATTAGGGCTTTGTTCATGTTGTTTCTGGGTTAATTCTCCCATTCATATGGATCTTCCTGTCTATCATAGCTCCGTATATCGCTCGGTTAAGCATAATAAACCATCGGAGTTCCGAGTTCGTACATAGTCTATTGTAAACAACCATACCTACCGGCACCATCTGGATGGTTGAAATCAACTCACCATGTCCCTCCCACGAATCCTCAGAACCCCCGTGCCCAGGCCCAGACCCCTCCAGGTCCCCCTAAGAACCCCCCTAACCCCCCGCACCTTCACCACCAAAACCCCCACCCCCACCCCCACCGCCAGCGAGGTAGCCGCCCAATTCCTCCAAAAAACCACCTCCCAACCCCCGCAAACCCGCACCCAGTACCTCGACGCTAACCAACTCCGCCTCCTCTCGCTAACCCTCAACCGACCACGGTTGTACCCTGGGTCGCCGTTGTTGTCGCAGTCGCAGTCAACCACATCCACATCTACATCCACATCTGCATCTACATCTACAGCGTTAAACGCAGACTGTGTTCCGCTGGGAACACCACTCCCACCAGGCTACCACTTAGTCTACTTCACCCCGCCATTCCTGGAGAGTGAACTGGGGGCAGACGGGACGGATGTGTCGTATAACCCCGGGCCGCCATTTACGCGGCGGATGTGGGCTGGCGGCGAGATAAGGTGGTTGCGTCGGGGTTGCAGTCGCACTAAGGATGGGGATAGGGATGGGGATGGAGCTCAGGGTGGTGATGTGAATCATCTAACAATTGGACAGACCTGTACCGAGACGACGAGGGTGGTTAGTGCGGAGCCGAAGGTTGTTAAGAGGAGTGGGACGGGGGAGGAGATGGTTGTTGTTGGGGTTGAGAAGGTTCTGGGGAATGAGGAGGGGGATGCTGTTGTTGATCGGAGGTAGGTTTCTTTTTTTCTTTCTTTCTTTCTTTCTCGGTGGTCGAGTTGGTTCAATGTTGTTGACCATGATAACCAGGAATTGGGTATTTCGGAAGGCCATCTCTGCAGCACCAGCAGCGACAGCATCACCACCACCACCACCACCACCACCAAAAACACCAGAACAACCAAAGAAAACCCACAAACTCCCCCAAAAACAAACCCCGACAACCCTCTTCCGCTTCTCAGCGCTAACCTTCAACCCCCACAAAATCCACTACTCCCACCGCTGGGCCCGCGAGGTAGAAGGCCACAAGAACATTGTCGTCCACGGCCCGCTGAACCTGCTCACCATTCTCAATTTCTGGAGGGATGTACGTGTACGTGTACATGGCCAAGAGGGAGAGGGATTCAACGTGCCCGTTCCGGAATGTATTACTTATCGCGCCACGGCGCCGTTGTATGCTGACGAGGAGTACGAGGTTGTACTGGAGGAGTTTGGAGAGGGAGAGGGAGAGGGTTTAGTGAGGGTTAGGGTTGTTAGGGGGGATGGGGTTGTTGGGATGGTGGCTGAGATTAGGTGAGCTTTCCAAAAGTATTTGTCCAACGCTGGTGGTGTAGGACAGGCTGAGGGGTGCGAATACTTATCTCTCGGTACTTTTATATAAGACTTTGGCCCTCCGTCCGGGCCGAACCTTATAAAATAACCATTTCTATATAAATTTCCCTCATAACGGAGGAAAAAGAAGAATAAAAGGAAAAATATAAAGAAAACCGACAAAAATGAAGCCGTCTCTACCACTGCAACTGCGATACCTCAAACCCTCCCAATTCCGGGGAGTCGCACCGAGTCAAAGCCGCCACCACCAACACCAACAACGGCTTCTAACAACCACAACGACTCCACGAAGACCAACACCACGAACCAGAACCAGAACAGAACAAACCCACCAAACCCGCCCCTTCCTCTCCTCCCTCTTCAACCCCCCAAATCCCTCCAACAACTCCAACAGTAACAGTAACAACAACAGCAACAACAACAACAACAACAACCCCAACGCCCGAACCCTAACCGCCACAAAAACCCTCCCCTACAACCCACCCCCGCTCTTCAACGTAATCTCCTCCGTCTCCTCCTACGCCGACTTCCTCCCCTTCCTCTCCGAATCGACCGTGACCGCGCGCGATCCCAATTCCGGCCTCCCCACCCGCGCAACCCTGGTTATCGGGTACGGCCCGTTTAGTGAGAGGTTTTCGTCCGAGGTTGTTTGTGATCCGCGGAGGTGGGTTGTGGAGGCTAGGAGTGGTGATGGGAGTGGGAGTGGGAATGGGGAGGTTTTTGAGTATCTTTCGACTAAGTGGGTTTTGACGCCGGTGCCGGGGGAGAAGGAGAAGGAGAAGGGACAGGGACAGGGGCAGGGGCAGGGGCAGGCTCGGACTAAGGTGGATTTGGAGATTCAGTTTGCGTTTAAGAATTCGTTGCATGCGGCCATGTTTAGTGCGGTGGAAGGGCAGATGGCGGGGGTTATGGTTGAGGCGTTTGAGAAGAGGGTTAGGGAGGTTGAGGGTTGAGGTTGAGGGTTAGGGTTGGAGGTTAGGGTTGATTGGGTGAACTATATCTCTGTACAATAATAACCTGGAACAAACATGTTGTATAGTACAAATTGAATAGATAGCCCTAATTCTTCACTCACAGTCTAAGCACACCCTGACCCCTCGGCCTACCACTCGTCGCGCTCACAACCCCAAGACTGTCATAGTGATCCGAAACACTCTTCCAGTTGATGCGATTCCACCACCGCTCCAGATACTCCGCCTTCCCAGTAACCCCATAGTCCATCATATACACATGCTCCCAAGTATTCACGCACAGGATCGGCTCCAGATTCAACGCCCCGGGCGCCAGCGTCTTCTTGTTCGCCGAGTACGCTCCCATAGCCCCCGCGTTCTGGTTCCCCACGCCCGTCTTCTGCGCCTGCGTGGCCTTGTCGACCGGCTGTTGTCGCGCGTGAGCTGCCGGGTACGGCGAGCCGGCGTTGTACGTGCAAAAGATGTGTAGGAGCCCTTCTTTCTCCATGTTCTTGGCTAGCCAGACGAAGCCGGGTCCGAACATGGAGTTGGCCGTGGCCAGGAAGTCGCGTTTCAGCGATTCGACCGATGAGCAGGTGTCGTTGATGGTTCTGAGGAGTGTAGATGGGATCTCGGTGGGTGTTGGTGACTAGCAAGCGGGTTAGTCGGGATGAATCGATCCGCAAAGGAACCCCCATTCCGTCCAGGTACATACCAAGGAATTGAAGAAAAAGTGATTGTTAGAAGCCATCGAAGCATAATTAAAAAGGGCCGCTCTCTCCGGCGTTCGGGAGTACGTCGTTATGAGTTCAAAGGGTGTAGCGTCGTTATCCTTCGTGTCTGCAGAAATCTCATAATCAGAATTGCACCCCGACAACCGTAATCGTCCCAATTGAGCCAGCGCGCTGCTTCGGACTCACTCTGCGTCAAGCGGTTCAGTCTTTCAATAAGGTGAGTTTGGTATTCGGTCCAGGCCATGTCGAATTGATCCGGCGACAGGAATTCCGGAACGCCGTTCGTTTTGAAGAATTCATCGTGCGTCAACTGCGGCACACGGTGTATTGCTCGCGTCTGCGGGAGAGAGAAAGAGGAGGGTTTCTATATATGACAGGTCTGTCAGTTTTGCTACTTTTTCCGCTGGACAAGGTAGCTTACCTGGGAGAGCGAGGCTGCACGCAGAGCAGTCTGCGGCCGGAGCAATTGTCGGAATTGGAACATTGCGAGCGACGAGGACTGTTGGATTCTGGCGAGGTCTATATGATATGATGCTCTACGGCTCGCTTTCGGAGGTGGTTTTCTTGAAGAATTTCCCTTTCGGCGCGGTGGTTGCCTATTTGGGAATAGTGTTATGGGCGGGTCATGTGATGGTATAAATATTTTTGAACGTCGAATTCGTCTTATTTTCTTTCTTTCTTCATACTCTCTGGACTGACTGTACACGCCATCATTGATAGCTGACACTAAGCTGATCTAACAGTCTGCAGAATACTGATATGCCATGCTGGTAAATGCTCCGTCAAGGTCTCCAGTTCAGCGCTTCGCCATGCGCTATGATTAGGACAGCGCTTGGATGCGCTTCAAGTCGCTTCTGTGAATCGACCACAGACTACAGACATGAATGAGAATACACGGTGCAATGTGTGGCATCTGTGTGGCATCCTTAGATGCCAAATGGCCTGGTGCCAAATGGCCCTGGGCACATATCAATGGAACTGTCTCACGTCTCCGTCAGTTCTTTGAACTCTCATCTCATGCTACTCCTGAGTCTGGTTGGAGAGTCTTCTCTTACTTTCCTGCTAGTCTGGAGTCAGTTCTTTTTACAATTTATTTCTTGGTACAGAGGGTTTATCAGCAATATCCTGTGATTCTACGGACCTTTCGGCGGCTCCGAGGACGGAACTCGACGAGATGAATATCAATCCGGCAATACTACTGTTCATGAACATTGTAGCGTCCGCCTGTTTGCCAAGTCGTGTCTCGAGCTCATTGAATACATCTTCATGCTCAAGTCCACAGGTGCAATGCAACAGTTCTCGACTGTCTTCGAAGTTCCACTGTCCTTCGTCATCAAAATGCATTGGCTTGGACAACGGTACTTCCGCTATATGCTGTCCTCATGGAGAGAACTGCGAAACTGTCCAACCTGTCTCTTGCAACGTGCAGCTACAGAACCCGGCATCGTATCCCTGTAGCACCCTGAAAACCTCGAGGTTGGATGCAGACTTGCCCAGATGTGGACAGTCATGTTGTCCCCGTGGATACACATGTCGTGGAGACTCCGTGTGCATCATGGATAAGGCATCTGCATTCAATGCAATGTCTTCTCCGAATTCGTTCACGGTCACTTCGAGGATGATATCTGCAGCCTCAAAATCGACACTTCACTCCGCGAACAAACGATCCGAAACCACCAACACAAAACCCAAATGCACCTCCGTTCCAGGAGGGGCCGTAGCGGCCGGATTCTTCCCCGGCGCCATTACCGGCGCCCTGGTCACATACTTCTCACTCTTCTATCTACGAAAACACCCGGGGAAGGACTTCCCACCTCTCCTCCAGAAACTCTCCTACTACACCCACCGCTCCCTAAAACCATCCACCAGGAACATATCAAAACCCATTCTAGCAGATGAACCATCCTACCTCCGCACGGACTTCCTCCGCCGCGACCAATCCCTTAACGCAGACCGCACCGGCACCTGCACAAAGAACCTCCCGGCACCCACACCACCAACCCACGGACACCTAAAGAACAACTCCGACGATACCCTCCCCCTACCACAAACACCACAACCACACCCACCACCCCCATCCCCAGCAACCCCACTACCGTACCCAACAACCCCACCCGAATGCGTCGTCCGCTGGCGCCAACCCAGCCTCGAGCTCGACAGCAGCATCATGGTCTACCCACCCGGAATCCTCGCTGCGGCGGGCCTGCGCGAGGACCCGAACTTTGTCGCTGTTGCTGCTACTGCTAGGAGGCGTGGTAAGGAGGGGACGTTTACTGATTGGATTCAGAGTGTGGGGTTTCGGGATAGTGTTGGGGAGCCTTGTTTTCGGGTTTCTGGGACTCCTCCGGGGTCGAGGCGGAGGCGGGGGGAGGGGGGAGGAACTTGGGCGTGATTGTGTTTGTGAGTAAGTTTATAGAAGGGTATTATTGCATTGCTTTGTAGACAAGATATAACGGGTTACATGTTGCACGAAGTTGCATCTGATAATAAAACATACAGAAGTCAACTTTAGTAATACAAATGGCAGAGTATGAAAACAATCAATTCCCACTCCTAACCCTCTCCCTAACAACCCTAACAACCTCCCTCACCAACCCAACAACAAGCGGCACCCCAACCGGCCCCAAAAGCGGCAAATAAACAGCCACCTTGTGCTCATCCGGAAAATAAACCTGCCCAACCATACTCTTCTCAAAAAACCCCCTCTCAGCCTGCCCATCCGCAACCCGCGCACTCGCCAACGCCTCCACAAACCCGCCGGACCGAAGCGAGACGCATGTCCTGGCGAGCCGGGAAAGCGCGACGTCGACGGCGGCCGCGACCTGTGCGGGGATGGGGATTGAGGGGAGGGAGTTGGTGAGGCGGGCTAGGGAGCCGAGGGTGCTGGAGGCGGAGAGGAGGAGGGAGATGGAGCGGATTCGGGCGAGGGATTGGAGGCGRAGRGGGRGGGAGGGGGGAGTGATGGGGACGCCGAGGAGGGAGAGGAGTTGGTGGGAGAAGGTTAGGAAGGGGGTTTGGAGGTGTTGGGGGGTTAGGTGGGGTGGGTTTGTAGGTTTCCTTTCTTCTTCTTCTTCTTCTTCTCCTTCTCGTTCCTCTTGTTCTTCTTCTTTATCTTCGGCGGATGAAGGTGGTGAGGGTGGTGGTGAAGCTGGAGACAACCCCGGATTCAAAACAACAACACCCCCCCACTGCGGAATAACCCAACTCGACCCCCGATTCTCCTTAACAAGCAACGGAGAAGTCCGCGCATCGGGCACATAAAGCACAAAATAAATCGTCGGACCAGGCCCAATACTCGGGCTGAGCGGCCACTCCGCCGCGTTGATAAACGCACTTAGATCCTCCTTCCGCAGCGTCCAGGCGGCAAGGGATTCGTCGAACTCCGGCTGCGGTGCCGTGGGGGCGAAGGTAGCGTAGATCTGCACCTGGGTGTCGATGGTGAAGTTGTGGATTGGGGCGAAGGCGTGGAGGAGTGGGGAGAGGTGTTGTTGGATGGCGGTCTCGACGTCCCAGGAGGATGGTTGGGGGCCCGGTGTGAATAGGGAGAAGGAGAGGTGGTAGGTTTCGGCGTATCTTAGCGATCTTCGGAGAGTTTGGGGGGTGGTTTCTGGGATGGCATTGTTGTTGTTGTTGTCGTTCTTGTTGGAGGAGGAAGAGAGGATATGCGCAATCGTAGCCTTTTCCTCACTGAACAACGCCTGCAATTCGTCCGCGATGAACATTGACAGAATCGACTTTGACGACGAAGATGATGCCACTGGTGCCTGGTTCGGCGGGTAGAAGATATCCAACTGCGTGGTGTCCGCATGCAGCACCGATCTGGGAGCCGTAAGGTCCTGCTCCGGTTGTAGTTTGACTGTCAATGCCGCCGTATCGTACAGACTCCTGCTACTGCTCTTCCCCGTAAAGTCATCTTCATGATACGAGGAATCCGCGAGTTTAAGCCGCAAGTGATGAGTCGGAAAGTCATTATGATCGTCCAGTGTATGCTGCGCCGAGCGGACGAGATGCTGCGCATCCGACACCGGCATCAACGGGGCCGCGATGAGTATTTCCAAGGGCAAAACGGGACGACATGCCTGTAGCCTTGGTTAATACTCAATCTTCTCAATACTTTCAAAGTAAACTACATACCTGCCCGGATGCCCAGTCCGTCATGCCGTCAATGGGCAAGCGGGCCCTGTAGACGGAGGTGGTCTTCCACCATACGGGGATCCCGAGGAAGACGATCACGAACCAGAAGGCAAGGATTACTCGGAATCTGGTCTGGATGGATTCTGGCTTTTCCGGGGCTGGAGAGGGAGATCCTGGCCCGGGGCTTCTTTCATTTTTGCCCGTCATGGTTGGTTGAAGTGCGGAAGTCTTTATGTTGCCCGGCTCCGATGCCGTCAACTACATACATTTATAGTACATTGTCAATGCGTGCATTCAACGCTGTGGACGATGTACCTCTAATGACTGATCATATTGTCTTACTTTGAGAGAATGTTCGAATTAGAAAGTCTACAAGCAAATCGGGTATCAACCTATAACGCCTGCTCCCAAAGACAAAGACGAGAAAACCATGATATAAACAAAGAAAAAGATCCTTTTCCTTACAGGGTCCCAGGGACCACCAGCCTGCTAATATTCCTTCTCGAACGTCTTCTGAATCGGTTTCGCCGCCTATCAAAACCCAATCCTGCGTCAGCAAAAAGAAAAGGCTATTTCGGGGACCAAATGCAACAGTCGAAGAAACTCACATCAATAAACCGCTCCAGATCCTGATCGAGATTCGCCAGATCGTCTTTCCGCTTGTTGTTTTCGGCGATTAGAGCCTGTTTCCGCTTGAGTAGCTCTTGTCGTGCCTGTTCCAGCTTCTCGCGCTCGGCATGCTCGTGGTTGATGCGAGCAATCATGAGTTCGTGCTCGTTGGATTCTCGATATTCCGGGTGTGACTCAAGAAATTCCTCGACGGAAATCAAAGGAAGCGAAAGGTACTTATGACTTTAGAATGAATGGTCTTCTTGTCAGCAACGTCCCCGATTACCTTCCGTCCTTTGCTTGCTCTGCTATGCCTGCCAGCTGGGAAGAGCAACTAACTCGTATGACTCGCATGCCGTAATCTCTCCAGTCAAGTGTTTCTGTTCATAATACAAGTTCTGCAACTGTAGATGTAACCGATCGACCTCCTGACGCGCATCCGACGTTGACTGCTTGGTTTTCCGCACTTGGAAGATGGCATCTCGGTTCTGGCCACGGAGCTGGGCTAGGAGGGCAAAGAGGACCTTTTGCTGCTTGGATACCGTGAGTCTGGCCTCTTCGGACTGCTCTGGCGACGATGATGCCGATGCTGGGTCGAGCAGCGCTAGGAGCTTCTGGCATTGGTCGACAGCCTCGGCGCTAGTGTGTAGCACGGGGAGGAGAGAGGGATCCTTGACGATATCGCGGATAGCCATGATGCAGGCGACAATGAGAATGGTGGTCGTGAGGTGAGCAGTCTATTCCAGTCTATGATATCTGACGGGTCAGAGGAGCTAAATAAATAAGTTAGACGATAAACACAATAACAAAGAACTTCAGACGGTTAAACTTTCTTAGACAGACGTTTAATTACAGTACCGTAAATACTACTGTATCGTATTGTATCATCGTGGCCAACCGTCGCCGTCTATAAAACGTCTTATAAAACTACAACGTCCTCTTAAACTCCTCCCACCCCCGTTCTCTCCTTAGAATTCATTCTTTTCTTTCTTTTTTTTTTTTCTTTCTTTTATATATGGCTCTTTTTCTCTTTGCTATTATTGACATGTAAATAATTATCGCTGTTCCTGACTCTGTTCTGCTCTTGCGACCGCGTCGTTCCTCTATTCCACGCCCTCCCGATACATATCCGCCCGATATCCGGACTGTGCTACTGTCATATACTCTCTGTTGAGATAACCCCTGGGTCGTCCGCCATAAACAATAGAAAGGAACCGTCATTATGGCCTGCGCAGCCCCTTCAATGACCGTTGAAGCGGAAAATACCGACGGCATCACCTCTTCCTTCCTGAGGCCGTCCAGGGAAGGGCCTATTCTCCGTGACAGAAGTCGCAGACATTCGTTTCATTCCGTGCGAAAGCTGTCGGTTGACTGCGATGCGGACGCTGTGTTTCTGAAAGTTCGTAGTAGTTTTCGTTATTTTATTCTCCTGGCATATATCCGCATACTGACGCCAGATATCCGTCGCATATAGGTCGAGCTCTTCCTTGCTGAATTGGAGAGACGTCTTTGTCGCTTGGAGCAGTATGGCAAGTCTCACATATCGCAACTCGACGCAAGTCTGCGGAGAGGATATGCGACGCTGGAGGCTGTGAGAGATGCCTGTTCGTATGCTTCCGGTGAGCTCATGGGTGGCAGCAAGTCGCGAGCCAGGATGTTGGTCGAGACTCTCGAGGGTCGTTACAACGAGGCCCTCACCACCAGGGATACCCTGGAGCAAAAGGCTCAGGTTGGCGTGCGTTTGATGGAGTCTTACCTGTCGGAGTTGGAGGCGCGAGTTCATTCTCGGTGGGATCGCGGTATTTCCGGCGCTATCGACGACGGTTGGAAAGCCGTGGACTCGGGTCTTGTGCATGCGCGCGAAGTGGTCGACGAGGGTATGGAACAAGCTCGGCAAGCCAAGGTTGCACTCCGTGACAGCGTTCACCGCGCTATCGTCCTCGCCCAGGAGAACCGGCTAATCGGGTACTACGATCTCCCCGATCCCTGGCGAATCAACCCCCACATCCTCGAGGGCTACCGATTCACCACCTCCAAAGTGGAATGCTTCATGTCTCTCTTTACGCTGAACAATGAGCTGGTCAACATCTGGTCGCATCTAATCGGTCTCGTAATCGTCCTGAGCATCGCTTTCTATTTTTACCCGCTTAATCCTAATTTCCATATGAGCTCCAAAACCGATATTACCATCACCGCCGTGTTTTTCTTGGCTGCTTGCAAGTGCCTGGTCTGCAGCACCCTCTGGCACACCATGAGTGGCATCTCCTCGCAGTCGCTCATGGAGCGTTTCGCCTGTATAGACTACACGGGTATTTCTCTCCTCGTCGCCGCGTCGATCGTGACTATCGAGTACACCGCGTTCTATTGCGAGCCCGTCTCCCGCTGGACCTACATCCTCCTAACCATGTCGCTTGGCGTCGGCGGTGTCATCCTCCCCTGGCATCCCACCTTCAACCGCCAAGATCTAGCCTGGGCTCGCGTAGGTTTCTACGTCTCGCTCGCCCTCACCGGGTTCGCTCCACTGGCACAATTGAATTATACCCGGGGATTCGAGTGGTGCTTGTACTTCTACGCGCCTATCGTCAAGAGCATCATGGTTTATTTCGTCGGCGCCCTGATTTACGCCTCGAAGGTCCCCGAGCGCTGGCGTCCCGGTCTGTTCGATTACTTTGGTGGCAGTCACAATATCTGGCACTTGGCTGTTGTTGGTGGGATTCTGTTCCATTACACTGCCATGCAGGATTTGTTCTCGGATGCTTTTCTGAGGGCGCAGGGCGAGTGTCCTAATTTGAATGCGTGAATGTTGCTTCCAGCCTCTATGTCTTTCCAGAACCCTCTTTTATCTGGAATCCGATGCAAACCAGGAAGCCCTTAATTTTTATACAAAGGAAAAGCGTGAGAAACCCTCACCTACTTACTGTCTTTTCTCAACTAGATTATTTGCTGACACTGTTCTCTTTTCTATTTAGGTGGGTTTCAATTCCCCATCCTCAGTGCTACTCGTCTATCAACTGTCGAGTCACATCTTATTTATTCTATTCCATTGAAATACTTTCAATTCTGGACTCTCTTTAAAAAGTCTCTTGGCATTCAACATTTATCTTGCTTCTTAGCAACCCTTTACTTTCTCTGTCAATCTTGATGGCACTCGTGCATGTACATAGATCCAATACTACGAAAAAAGTATAGATGGTTCTCACCAGTTTCATGTAGATGAGCGGGTTGGTTCTCGGCGCATCACAGGGGATTTTCGGCTGAAATTAATGTGACGGGAGTCCATATCCTTGTGATTGAAGGTCTTGGTGCACATCTTTCTTGCTGGTCGACCGTGAAATTTGAAACTCGAATGTTGAGGAACCAGTTCAATGTTGACTTCCCCAAGTGATCGCATCTGATATTTGGAGCTATGCACTGTATGTCAGAATAAGGAAGAAATAAAAAGGTACATGTATGTATGTCAACCTTAAGATTCCCGAGCAAGCCCAGGCTCATATGTAACTCTGAGCCTTACGGGAATGAGGTCTAAGGAGTGAGGTCTAAGGAGCGAACGTAATGCATCTATCTATCTCAAGAGAAATCTGAAGTGCTCGATGTAGGCGAGAGAGCATGTGATGTGAAGCCACACAAGGAGCCATGTCTTTGTATGATGAACGATGGCATGGTATATATGGACACCACTAAATCCAAAGTGAGCAGCATCGATAGGATAGGTCATGAGGAGGGATGACCTCTAGGTCCGGACAAGGGACAGTCGACCCTGGCCATATTCAGGTCTCCGTGTCTCGATGAGCGTATATGACCCAGGGCCTCGAGCTGTCTGTTAGATTGTAGGGCTGCGCTCCAAAAGGGCCCCCTCCCTTATCATGCTCGGAAAGCCATGATCTGACGAACATGCACAGACTACATAGTCGTCGAGTCTCGTATCAGTGACATTATTCTCGAGGCGGTTGATTGACGTATCGATAACTGACAAAATGCTGTCACGGTTCGCTCTCGCACTTTGGGACCTCGGTCTCAGCTGCGGAGCCGGATCCGGTAGGGGTAGCAGCAGTACCATCGTCATCATCAAATTTCTTTCTGAAATCCCCCTGTATCCAGCAGCGGTACATTTTCAATTTCATCTGACGGTTGACCACTAAGCGTCTATCGACGCCTAATCTAAGGATCTCGAATCCGCGGCCGCCATCTTTTCCTTCTTCCTGCTCATCTAAGCGTAAGCCCTTCTCAGGGGTCCACCGGCCCCAGATAGAAGCCAGCTCGTCCTTGTCGAAGAAATACACCCGCGTCCCGTCACCTCTGATGTAGAAGTTGTCATCCATATATCGACCCTTTTTGAATCGTACCTGCGCGAGGTCGCCACGGCCGTAGTCGCGGAATAGAACCCGTCCGCCGGGTTTTAGAACTCGGTAGACGTTGCGCACGGCCTGGTCCCACTGTTTCGGTGAGAGGGCGGAGAAGATGAAAATGAGAATGACAACGTCGACAGAACCCTCAGTTAAACCGGGTGGCAGAGATGACTTCTTCGTTTTGACCTCATCTCCTTCCCCCTCATCCTCTCCCTCAACAGCAGCAACATCCCACACATCCGCCGTAATATGCTTGGGATCATAACACTCACTCTCCCGCATAACATCAACCGCAACCCTCGAAAAATCACAAGCATGAACTCTCAACCCCTCATTCTCATTATTTACCAACAACGGAAACGCCGTATTCCCCGCCCCCGCCCCAACCTCAAGCACCACCTTCCTCCCCGCCCCAGCCCGGGCGACATCCGCGAGCACCGGAAACTCCTGCCTCAGCCACTTCCGATTCTTGAAAAAATTATCCGTGTTATTCTTGTAGAACAGATTCCACCATTTCGCCGGGTCCGCGTTGAAGCGCTGCTTGTCGAAGTCGGACACGGGCGACTCGCGCTGGCGCGCGTACTGTAGCTCCGCGTAGTTTTTGTACTCGTCGTCCGGCTCGACGTGGTCCCAGGCGTTGAATTCGTAGACGTCGTCGCCGGCTTCTAGGTAGCGGGAGCCGAATTGGAAGGGGTCGGTGCGTTTTTGGTTGTTGGTGGGGTCGTGGGAGCGGTGCGGGGGGACTTGGGGGGGTTGGACGAGTTGGGATACCGTTGTTATGTCGGTGTTGGGGGGGAGGGAGGATTCGGTTGACATGGTTAGTTAGTTGGAGGGAGAGATAATAATAATAATGCGAGGAAGGGCAGTTCTTTTGAGTGAGATTGAGAGAGAGAGATTTATATCGGAGGTGCCTGGATTTTTTTGATGCCCTAATTTATGCCCTAACTGATGCCTCAGGATACAGTGTAATTTTCTTTGTATTCACTTTACTAGCTGTAATATACCGGCCAATGAGACGTATCAAAGTTAGCCTCCATGCGGCTACTGACTAATCGATTTCATGCCTGAGGCTCGCAATAATCTCGCCTCTCATCCTGACTTCACCTCGTCGTCTCTGTTTCTCTCCCACTACCGTCTTCCGACCGTTTATTTCTTTGTGCCCTCTCCTCCCCTCGGTATATTGATGCTGGCGCTATGAGATTCCGTTGAACAATCGAGTCATCGTGTTTTCAGGACTGGCAGGGAGCTTGTTCACGACAATTTCCCTGGGCAATGAGTATTGTTCATCAGCTGTTAATCTAATTTGCTCCATAGTTGTCTTTTGCGACAGCTTCTATTCACATCTCAGTTGAAAATTAATACCTCCATGTACATGCATATACGCAAGAACGCTTTACCATGTCATTCCTGACGGCGCTCTGCAGCCTTTTCTCCGGTTCCTGCTTCACGCAATATCTTACCGAGGGGGACAATGAAGCCCCTCGCAATAACACTCAGACGACGGTCAACTCCGTCAATAACAACCTTCACACACAATCGATTGTCTACCAAGATGGTAGCAGTAATAGCGGCGGCCTCAATGCCGGCCCTGGTTATTTCCCCGTGGCTCCGCCTCCCCGGTATACCCCACGGCCCGATGTGAGCGTGGACGAGAAGACCCTGGAAGCCCATATGCGAGATCCGCCAATATCCTCGTCGACATATGCGAGAGATGAGAAGAACATGGAACGAGACTCGTTGCCCAATGCATCCGATGAAGTGGCTTCTGATGGCTCGTCGGCCATTTCTTTCCCCAGCAGCTACGGCAATACCTCTACGGCTACCCGAGAGACTCCCCCTCCGCCGTATTCGCCTAATCCTTCGCCGACCAGGTCGAGACCGACGTCTATGGAGGAGTCGACGATAATTATTCCCCCGTCTGCTAGTCATATTCCTCCTCCGCTTCCTTCGCATTCACATTCGCCTGTGTTCCCGCATCGTGACTATTTCCCAAGCAGATTCTCGCTTGATGAGCGTACGGCACGACAACGAAGGCTTTCTTGGGAAAGTCGATGAAGTGAATTGGGTGTTTTCTTTGCTTGTTATTCGGTAGACTTTGCCTCCTATGTTTGGGTCTCATATACCATTTGTCTTGTTCTTTTCAGCGCTTTATTTACGACCTGACGCGACATTTCTTCTATGGTATTACTTTTTAATACTGCGTTCTTCTTTTCGTTCGTCTATGGTGTGGCATTTTCTTTTGGTATTTGGTACAGTATATACTGCCGCTTGCTACTGCATTGTCGCTGTTTTGGTTCGTATGGTGTACCTTCGAATTTTCTCTTGTGATAATGTTAATATCCATTGCATTGCACTGTGTGCATGATTTGGAATACAATGTCAATTTCAGACTTTTAGTCAATTCCAGTGACCTTGTGTCGAAAGATAGCCGATGTATCGTTACGCGTTATATTTGGTTATGTTACCGTTGTATTGTAATGTGTCACATGATCCTTGAAAGATTATGAAAAAATTTTCGCCCACTTCATCATCGTTGTCCACCCGTTCCAGACGTATTGGATTTCCTCCCAAATCGGTAATAGGACCTGGAGCTATTCATATTTCTTATGGTAGCATGTCTATTGTTTTCTAAGTGAAAAGCCGGACATCCGCCGTCGGCTTCAAACCTAGCTTTACGGGCAAGCGAGCCGTTGTCGTATATATGATACCTCGAGATGTCCGTTGCGAATCGCCTACCCTGATCTTAAGGCCCAATCGTAACTATGTCGGAATTTAATCCGGCAAAAAGCGATTGGCAACCTTGGTTGCAGACGGCCAGGTCAAAGGCCAGGGTAAGACGCCCGACTATGGCGAACCCTCCAGTCCCTCCCACGCTTCGCTCGGCGACTACACGGTCAAACTCCTTCAAATCCACGCCGTTTTAGTCGACACGCTGTCCGGAAACCGTCATTATCGAATCGCTTATCACTCCGGCGGACGCGATGAAAGCCGTCGTCATCATCCTAGGTATACCCGCCAAGCGTGTGGATGATCATGGTAAGCTATGTATCGACCCAGACAGACCCGACGATATGGTCGAACCTATTCGAACCTATTCGGGTACCTCCGTCTGCGGTACCTTTCAAAGTTCTCTGCTATTTCCACTTTCCAGCGGTCCGCGGAACAGGAGAACCAAATCTATTGGGGTGAAGCGCAGAACAAGGCCAATATGAAAGAATACCAAGCAAGGAAGCATGGACTTCGGGTAGTCCATGGCTTGATTTCCGAGACGGTGCCATTGGAATTCCATCTCCTTCTTAACGATACTCCCAAGAGCAATGCTCCCCAGATGCTGGTTGTGTCGAGGAACAACTTCAAGCCGTCGCGAGAGAGCGAACATTTCACAGTTAAGAAGGATTGGCAGAAGGCTATAAGAGGGCCCTCCAAAAGGATGGACATTTCCACGTGCTTGACGAACGTGCACAAAGTTGTTATGTAGAAAGCAACTTGTTATACCACGTTTCTTCGACCACAGCGACGTGAATTTGATGATGGATGTCCTAGAACCAATTCGGATGTTGGACCCCGGCTGGGCTTCGTCGTACGACTTGCTGTTCAACCGACAGCCAGAAGATCTTCCGGAAGGGCGGAAGATGAACCTCCAATCACTAGTGACGGAGTTTGGTGCTCACTTCGACTATCGGGTCCGAAGCTGTACCATGATGGGTATTCCTTGTGGTCACCGCGTGTTGGAGCTACGGAACAGCGGCAAGCTGGCACTCTCCATGGAGCATTTCCATCCGCAGCATCCACCACCTTCAGAGTTCTGTTGACGAACCCCGTCCTTGGGTTGCCTGTGCAAACTCAACTGCACTGAGAAAACGTAGCCACAGCCCAGTTGAAATTCTCCATACATTTTGCTGGGCATAGTGAAATACATATGGTCTGAGACGCATAAGAGTTTTGGATACAGAGCCAACCAATATAAAAAGGATTCCTTTTTTCAGGCGTTTGGAGCAAGCAAATCTCGAAGGAACGAACCTGTCCAAACTGCAGCCTTCATACCTGTTGCAGCATGGAGGTGGCCTCCAGGGGCCCGAATTTCGATCCCTTATTCAGTTGGCGGCTTTTCAACTGATAGGTTGTGTCGATGATGACCTGTGGGAACCGTGGAAAGCTGCAGGTGTCTTAGCCGGTTTGGATTGGATACCATCGGTCGAGGACCAGGATGTGTACTTGGTAAGTTTATGCATCAAACATATATAAGAAAGTGTGCTAACAGTCGCATACAGAGCATGCTGCGAACGGCCACAGCTAATGTGCTGGATTTATTTGCGAAGAGGGCTCCCAAAACCATAACAAGTAAAGCGAAGATTCTTGGTCCATGTGGAGGAGGATTTCCGCAGATTCGGTCCTATAGTCGGCCTATCAACGGAACGGTTTGACTCCTTCAACACCATGTTCAGACTGTCATCTGTCTTCTCGAACAGACACCACCCGTCGAGAGATATTGCAGTTGAGATGGCGAACCAAGAACGATTGAAGCATATAATCAGCGGGGGTCTTTTAAGGATGGAACAGAGGAGCGGGCTTAGTACCTGGCGATGACCAGGTAGCGGTGTGACTGCTGTATTAAGAAAGGAGGGTGCAAGGGGAATTCTCAACATATTCTCTTATGAAGATTCGAGTCTGCACCTGGACGGCAATTCATCGCGTGAGCTTGAGTCTCTGATTTCAGAACTTCACTCGGTCGTCGATAAGGCTGCTCAGGTCGGTAAGGATGGAAACGAGGAGTTCCGGGGGAAACGGTGTGAATGGGTCCATTCGAAAAACGGGGATAGGGTAACGATTGAGAACTGGGGATTTTTCGCGGCCTTCAAGGGAAAGGAACCTGCAGACGATCTTCCTGTTTTGCATGTTGGCAGGGTTCTGGATATTTGGGCACCAGACACAAAGGTAACTTCGAATAAGGAGGAGTGGATTTTTTCGAATCCAGCGGCACTCGTGCGTAAGTATAAAGTACTTGGCAGAAAGGACCCTGAAATGGATGCACCGGTTCTTGAAGAAAACCCCCTTTGTATTAGGGTTCCGATAGGTGTAAGTTCCCCTCCGTCCTATTGTTGACAAATTGGGTACTGACATACCTTCTCCAGTCGATCATCTTCGACTTCAACGTCCAGTATCGGTACCGCGATCCATCGTGCCACGCTGCCAATGGCGCTCTCTCCCTTGCACGTGTCAATGTAAACATCCGTAACTTCCACAACTCGCATCTGCTTTACGGTCACCGCGCAACCTACTCGGTAAACTTCTCGCGGCCCGATCCGGCCACGGTGACTTCGCCGAATATCATCGCCGATCCGAACATGAAGACTCCGACCCGATGCGCCCGCGCGACTGCGGAGATGTAACGCCCCCGGACCACCTATTTACTTGTCCCAAGGTCCGGCCTATCAACCCTGTCACGGGCCAGTTAGTGGGCTAGAGGCCGAGCGAATTGTTGGGTTTAACTGATCATTGATCGTGTAGATTTTCTCATGTACATAATTAGTTAGACGCCAACACGCTGAATGCGCCTCGAGAGGCGGGAGAGTCACTTGGCTAGCACTGACCTGCTCCGGCGTCAAATACATATCTCACTCTCTCTCTCCCGGAGATGACTGCGGGTGACCGTCGCGCGACTAATGCTAGCTCATACTATTACTCAGGATTACTCAGGCCTACGCCGTCATGCCGAGGGCTGCCAACAGCATACTGCTGCATACATCACTCTTGCGCCGGATTGCTATTAATGTGTCTATCCTCTAGTAGGCCTTTACTGACCTCCAATCTTGTCTATAATATGCTCTAAACTGTTCACTATAGCTGTCGGCTGGAGCTTAGGGCAGGCTGCGTCGTGCCATCCCGCATGGGCCCGATCGACCCAAATTGCGTTCATGCCGCAGCTCCTGGCTCCAACCACGTCGAACGGGTTCCCGGAGACCAGCCACAGATCTCCCATTTGCGATTCCGTCTTGCCCATTTTCTGCATCAGATGGTAGTAGCTTGCCGGCGCGGGCTTGAACTGCTTGACCTCGTCGACGGTGACGATGTCGCGGAAGGCGGCTGAATGGGGCGAGAGGTCTTTAGACTTGTGCACCGAATTGGACACCATCGAGTCGGTCCCGTTGGAGAAGACCACCGCCGTGAGGTTGGGGATGGTCGACAATCGATACAGGGCGGGGTTCACGTCGGGGAATGTAGATAGATTGTCGTACTCGGTCATCACGCTGGAGATGTCTGGTTCGTTTAGCGACAGGCCGTGGTCGGCTAGAGCATGGACGAGGGCGTTCCGGGTCACGTTGGCGAACGAGTCGAAGCGACCTTTTTCACATAGTAAATAAATCAGCTTAAATATTTGGAGCTTTTTTATAAGCGTCCGTCAACATGCCCATGCTATTCAATCTCCAGGTGTATTCCAGCTGGTAGCGTCTCATCAGGGTTGAGATGGCTTGAGCCTGCTGGCCGAATTGCTTCTCCAGGCGGTTGGCGATGGAGGTTGTGGAGAGGAGAGTGCCGTAGAGGTCAAACGCGACCACGATCTGTTTCCCCGCCATGGTTTCGATGTTGGTATGTTGGATTGGTAGAATGTCACCACCCACATGGGTACTCGATCTATCTATATAGCACCGGGGTCAGCCCTAACCCTAGTTCTAACCCTAAGGGAGAATAGATGATGTCAATCTAACGGCATTGTTCTCCACGATTGATTTCTAAAAATAGACCCAACGGTCGGGGTACGATAACTTGATAAGGCTAGGAGGCCCATTAATCAGCAGCGGCGGGGCCGCCATGCTAAGTTCCCTCTCCTTCAGTACAATCACCATGGTACCTCGACGATATTACCAGCTTTTACGGAGTACGATAAACTCAGTCGAAATGGCTTCTCGCCCGGACATCACCCTCTATACCGCACAGACTCCCAATGGAATCAAGATTTCCATTGCCCTCGAGGAACTGGGGTATGTGACCCATGTCCAAACATAACCTATACGGTAGAACGCACTAACAGAACAGACTCCAATACAAGACAGAGAAGATCGACATCACCAAGAACACCCAGAAGGAGCCGTAAGCCATATGTCCGCTTTGTACAATGTACACCATCAAACTAACCCAGCCAGGTGGTTCCTGGAAATCAACCCCAACGGCCGCATTCCCGCCCTGACAGACACCTTCACTGACGGCCAGAAGATTCGTTTGTTCGAGTCCGGAAGCATCTTGACCTACCTCGTGGAACAGTATGACGCAGACCACAAGATTTCCTTCCCCAAGGGCACCCGCGAGTACTACGAGATGATCAGCTGGCTATATTTCATGAACGCTGGCGTCGGTCCTATGCAGGGACAGGCCAACCACTTTTCGCGTTACGCCCCCGAGCGCATCGAGTACGGCGTGAACCGGTACGTTAACGAGACGCGACGGCTGTACAGCGTACTGGACAAGCACCTCGCTGGATCCAAGTCCGGTTACCTGGTCGGCGACCGCGCGTCCATTGCGGACATCTCGCATTGGGGATGGGTGGCTGCTGCAGGCTGGGCCGGCGTTGACATCGACGAGTTCCCACATTTGAAGGCGTGGGAGGAAAGGATGGCGCAGCGCGACGGCGTCGAGAAGGGCCGCCATGTGCCCACTCCGCATACCATCAAGGACTTGCTGAAGGATAAGACTGCCATGGAGAAGCAGGCGTCGGATGCGAGGTCTTGGATTCAGCAGGGAATGAAACAGGATGCACAGAAATTGTAAGCATGATGGTGACGGTGGGTACGGTAATTCGATTGTCCAAATACTGTCGGTTCAAGTATGCCATACATAGGATGATGGATTGTCTTATATGAAATTTTCTCTGGTAGGCAAAGTGTACAGTCACTAGAACCCAAATACCATACATGTAACCCAAGCAAAATTGTCAAGATTTATCTTTCCAAGCCATAGGTACCACTTTTTTGTCATTCACGCCTTAAAGTTAGGGTTAGGGTTATGTTTGGCCCTGGTCACAAGTTTAACTTGTCTTAGATACCGTTGACGTCTGAAATGCCGAAAAAGACGACGTTGAATTGGCCGAGGATCAAAGTCGATGGGCACGAAAAGAAGTCTGCGTTCGAGCTAAAGCAGTGACTACTCCCCAACCAATGCCAAGGATCTTTAGGAAGTTATCTCTATATTGGCTTAAACCATGAGCTGTCTAATCAGTACAGCTTGTCAAGTACATGTACCAACAGACGACTGGATTACCGAAGTCAGACCTGATGATGTGAAATTTCTCCAGCAGCTTAAGGACTGTGGGAACTCCATCGTTTTCAAAGTAGCCATCCATGAACGAATATGCGTGATGAAAGTAGTAAGTGCATTGTCGTCGGTATGCTGGAGCCTGGATGTTTAAGCTAAGTGCCCCTATGAGTTCCATGATCGAGGGCCGCCTATTTGCGACCCCCTTGATCTTGATGTCAACCTCTTCGTCAACGAGTCTACTGCCTACCGACGGTTGAAAGCAAATAGCTTATGTGGACGAGTTGTCCCTGATTTTTATGGAACAATCACAAAAATGCCGACAACGCAATGGCCGAGTCTGCATATGTTTCGTGAGGACAAACTGCCGCCAAACGCCGTTCTCATTGAGTATATTCCGGATATGGAGTCAATAGACCTATCCGACTCCTCGAAAGACTATCTTGTCAAGCTCCGTCAAATTCTCGACGACATTCACCGGGCTGGGATTCTCCATGGCGATGCAAAGCCGAGAAATATGATGATATCGAGAACCCAAGGGAAGCATGATAGAGCGCTTTGGATTGACTTTGATTGCGCGCAGACGTTTCCTGAGGGCTACTCCCTTTCACAGAGACAACGAAGTTGGTTTCAGGAAGAGGATGAGTTGGTAGACTACTTCATTGAAAAATCTAGTAGGTTCAGTCCATCTCCAACCTAGCCTTGGCTTCGGCTCACTCTTCTGTAGCCTAAGTAGAAAGGATTTTCGAGGAGGGCAGGATAAAACGCACAACTTCTTATTATTTCGAATGTCATATCTCGTGGTCCGTGGATGTAAAACGACTCGATAGGTATCATTGCACCGAGAGAAACTGAAAGGGTGATAATCGCGGCCTCTTGAGCCTTTTCCCACAGTCCGCGGTCCAAAGGGTCCTGTTGAGGTGGTGCCATCAGGACTGGCCGCGTCCGATCGTTGATTGGGCCTTCAGCTTCGCAGCCAACCGGACGGTAGATCTCACCGTGGATGGAGTGTCGTCCGCTCCCTTTCACCCTCCCCGAGAACTGCCGCAGGAATGGTGGGACAGTCGAAGACGGTTCGAGGCAGCCAGCCATGAACGCCAAGTCAGTGCAGCGTCTGGTACAGTCCTGAGTCGGTACTTACGGCGGCTGCTCGTGCTATTCTGCCCGTATGGAGGACCACCCCCATCCCCGCTCTCAGCCTCTGGCGCGTGAGGCCGGTCTCCCGTCCGATTAAATTCCCATTGTGAAGTAAGTGCACGGCTTCGCTATCTGTCCGAACGGGCCTCTCCGCCTTCATCGCTTGGAGTCTTGGACCAATCCCACCCTCTCCTTTGCAGGGCTCCCCCGTCTGAAACACGTTAACACACATGCATATAAACCATTGCGCATTGGGCGTGTCTGCCACATACGACCATCCCCTCCCTCAAAAGCGCCTGCGGACCAGTCTCTGGCGCTCACTCGGCTTTCGCCGCCTCAAGGCGCTAAGAGGCGCCGAACCGAGTCCCCTCCCCCCAGTGAGCAGCCAGGTGGACAACTGGCCCTCCCATTCGCCCGCCTTGAACCGGAAGAGGAATTGTAATGACGGACAACGCAACCGTGATCGTGGCCCAGAATAATGTCTGGTTAAAAC
>HG983360.1:3259-16843 GCA_900006255.1 Xeromyces bisporus
CCCGAGCCAGAGTTTATTTTGCATGATGATGAAGCTCTCGTTTGTCATACCACCGAGTGCTATACCATTTGTCAATCTGCTGTTCACAAGTTACTTAGATAGAGGAACCAGTCCGCAGGCGGTGACCCTGGTCCGTCGAACTGGGCTGGTACCGCTGAGCCTACTCCTTCCACTGACATGATTGCGGACTCGCACCCTGAGCAGTTGGAACGTCCCAGTGACGCAGCCGGTAAAGGTTAGTCAATCCTCCAAAACTACCTGACCTTTTTCATTATGACATCTCTTATGCCGTGATGTTTGCTATCTACAGGTACTGACTCCGAGAAGGAACGCACCTGGATTTCCGCGCCTTAGAACAAGGGGACTTAACAAGTTGACGAAGTGGTGGCTACGCATCGAGTGTCTCCCCGATGTACGCCGTCGCCCTAATCCTCTCATTCTTTTGAGCTCTCATAGTTAGCTTCATGCGATTATTGTTGTTTTTCTCTTATTCTAAAAAGATCTGGTACGCTTGACTTGACATTGTTGTTTTACGCTCTTGTTTTACCCAAACCCGTGATGTACATAACTTCCAGATGGATCCGAAGGCCGCCTAGGTGGCTAAATGGAGTACACTTTATTACGGATTGTCAGCGCTCTCTCTCCCTGGCGGCACGGCTCGACGGTCATCTCCGTGCTGCTATCAATTGCGGGATGCGGCCCACGGTACAGATACCCTAGCCGGCATCTTCCAAGCTCTCCTCCGTGCAGGCAGCGCAACATGGAAAGAGGCCCTGGAAGGGGCCAAGGTAGAGGTTTCGACAGAGGCTGAGGAAATAATGGTCGAGGTGGACAACGTTGAGTATGGAGGTTACTGTATTGCAGCTACTAACTACCTCAACAGAGCAAGCTGATAACGACCATTCAATTGATTGGGAACTAGAAACTGCTGGAGCTTATTATTGCAATCCGCTATGGCTCATGCCACTGCCTCATTGATGGCGCCGCTTTTTCAGAATCAGTATGTACGGTCACTACTCCGTCAGTTAAGACTCTTGCATGTATGATACCAGGAGCTCCCCGTTCTTTTCATAGATTGGTAGGTACAGCATTGACATATCAGAAATGAGTCGTGACATTATATCAATTATTGAGAGTAGCAAAGTAGTAGTTTGAACTAATTCCGCGGACCGCAACAACGCCGCTACAACCATCCGACACCCCCATCATCGAATTTCTCAAATGCAATATCCCAGAGCAAAATGAATACCAGCTGCCAGAGCTGCATTCTTTAATGATGCATGCGACGCTCACTCGGGAATCTCCAACACATACCGGCCAGCGATTTTGTGTTGTTCTGTTCAAGATTGATAACCAGTCAGCACAACAAAATCCAACACAACTAAGAGGGAGAAGAGAGAAGAAGGAAAGACGAACCCATGAGCTCAAAAATCTGCGGAAGATCCTTCAACGAAGCCGTCTTGAACGGAGCCTTGATCAACCCTCGAGCGAAGAAGTCAATGGCTTCCACGCCATCCTGCCGATTCCCGACATAACTCCCCTTGATGTTGATCATGCGGACGACGGTGTTGAATACGGGAGCCTTTATCATTGCTCTTCCCGGGATGCCGATGGCGACGACAGTACCGCGCGAGCGGACGTACTCGGTAGCCTGCTGGAAGGGCTTTTCGGAGGCGGCGAGGAGGATGACGGCGTGAGCTCCCAAACCTTCTGGGGTGGCTGCTTTGACGTCTTCGACGATGTTTTGTGAATGTGCGAAATCGACATATTTCTGTTGAGAAATGTGGTCAGATTTGATTTTCCATGAGAAAGTTAAGAGAGATAGAGAAAGGGGATGTTTCTTTTCTTACCTCGGCTCCCAAATCCTGACACATAGCCCTCTTCTCTTCACCTCCGTCAACAGCAATAGGTCGCATACCCATTGCCTTTGCGTATTGAATCGCCAAAGACCCCAACCCACCACCAGCACCGACGATAGCGACCGTCTGGCCCGCACGTGCACCAGACTCCTTCAAACCCTTATACACGGTAACACCAGCACACAAGACAGGAGCAACAGCATCAAAGGGAACATGCTTGGGAAGATTCGAAGCATGAGCCGCCTTCCCAACCGCATACTGCTGAAAAGTCCCATCAACAGTATACCCAGACAGGGCCGCATGAGGACACACGGACTCGTCCGACTGCTTGCAGAACTCGCAGGTAAGACAGCTCCCATTCAGCCACTTGATGCCGGCATGGTCGCCGATTTCGAAATCGTTCACCAGCTCGCCCTTCGCGACGACGACGCCGGCTCCCTCGTGTCCGCCCACTAGGGGCATCTTGGGGGGTAATGGCCAGTCGCCTTTGTATGCGTGCAGGTCGGTGTGGCAAACACCCGTGTACCGGACTTTGACGAGGATTTCGTCCGGGCCGGGTTTGGGGACGGGGATTTGCTTAAGGACGATTGGACCGCCGGCCTTTTCGGCGACTTGGGCCCATTGTAGTTCTGGGAGGGACATGTTCGATGTTCAATAATCCGACTGGTATAAGAAGCCAAAAGAGTTTATCGTATCTGCAAATCAATAGGAAACTGTTGGAGGACCCTTGAGACCAGGAACCATGGCGATATTTATACCCCCCCGTACACGCCGCCAACCGCCGCCAACCGCCGCCAACGTGTGAGGGGAAGAACCTAAAATGGGGAGACCAGACCAGGCACGCCGCACCGCACCGAGCCACATCCATTCCACTCCCCATCACCCCCCCCTCTCGGCTCTCTGCTTCATGATCAATCTCTGCGGGGCAGTCCAATTAACCATCCACATCCATTCCATAGAGGCACATTGTCCTCCGAAACATCGAATGTCAATGGCAGAACCAAATCTTCCCTTCCCCCGGGCGGATTGCAGAATGCGGGGGAAGAAGATCTGCGCGTCGATCATCCATCAATCCCCGGATCGTCTGGTAGTACCACTACTGTAGGCTACTGTAGACTGGTTCGCCTGACGATTGACGAACCGGGTGATTGAGGCGACAATCACATAGGTTACTGTACCTACCGTAGTCGGTCGGTCGGTCGGTCGGTTTTCTAACGTTGTCGCCATGGCCCATACCTAATACTACGGTGCATACGCTGTACGGTCCTCCGTTAATAGCTCGATGTATCATACAGTACTGGACATGTGTACCGCATCGAATGTTGACAATGCAATGCGATACCATCAGCAGACATCCATCCAACTCTCAATCCCTTGGTACGGAGCACACTGCACACCAAATTACAATCTGATGAAGGTTCATTCGGAACCATTCCGCTATGGCTACGTCATGGCGGAACCAGCCGCAAATCATCCCACTTCATAATCAATCACCATCAGAAGTTCAGAAAAAGCGACTTTAACTTAGTTGACCGGCGCTGGCACTAACTACGGAGTACATTCATGCATGATGATAGTCAGCGGCTGGTACTATGATACAGACCATCAGCAACCAGCGCAACAGCGAGCTTCTCATTTCCAAACAGCCAACCTATGATCGTTGGCACCAGACCGCACCGCACCACGAACCACCTGACGGTTGGGACGGTTGTTCGATGCGTTGGTGGGATGCTTGGAGTTGGGAGGTGCTGGGTTTTGGGAGGTCTGATTGCTACGTACTCAGGAGAGTCTGGGTTGACTGATACCTATCCAGATGGTTGTGGTTTGACCGAGAGATTCTCTGACGGTGATTGCCAACAATTGAAACCGTTGCTCAAGAATGAATGAAAAGATTGTTAGGAAAAGGGTAGCAAGAAGAGACTCATTGACAAGAAAGAAGAAAGGCCACTGAATATTTGAAATAAATGCATGTCTTCTCGTCTATTCGTCAATCAATAACAATGCTCCATGTCCGGTATAAAAATATCTACAACCGCGCCATCTGCTTCGAATCGACCATCCTCCGACTCGCCGAATCTGCTATCGCCATGTTCGTGATCATCGGATTCACCCCGCTGGCACTGGGAAACACAGACGCATCCATCACGTACAGTCCCCGAGTGCCCCAAACCCGACAATTCTCATCCACCACACTCTTCCGCGGCGATGGCCCCATCCGACACGACCCCATTTGATGCGCACTGGCAAACGTTCCCTTCTCCGGGTCGAGAGGTGACCGTTGCCGCAGCTGCGCTATCCACTCCTGCAGTGCTGCATTGTTGACTCCATCACCACCCAAATCGTCGTCGTCTCGAATAAATGGAGGCATGTCGCCGTACGACGTGTGGAATTCGCGAGCCCCGCAGACGTAGGAGATCTTGGCGGCCCCGATTATCCCCTCAACTAAATGCTTTCGATCAGTAACCGACGGCGTGTAGTCAATGCGGATGCGGCCATCGGCGGGGTCAGGGTAGACGCGTCCGGGATGCTTGTCGCGCGCCATTGGGATGAAACTGGTGGCATGGGCCATGCGCGAACAGAAGAGCTTGTACTCCAATCCATCTCGCCAAGGGAACAGGGGGAGGAACACGGCCGGCAACATGGATGCTGCTTCGATCTTGGCGCCATGACCTTGTTTGTCCAGATTCTCAAACGTGTTGACCACGGACGTCAGGGCAGACCCTTCCCATGGTCGGGTTGCTTCGTCAAAGACGGCACCACACATTATGACTATCATCGACCGCGTCAGTATTCCGCAACGGACGAGAAAAAGAAGACCATTATGGTAGATCTTACCAGGATGAAGATACAGATTCCGTCCAATCTGGGGATTCTTGATCCCACTCCGCAAAAGCAGCAGGGGACTCTGAAGCGAGCTAGCCGCAACAATGACATTCTTGGCCTTTATAATGACTCTGCGCTTGACAACGTTCGGCCCGCTGCTGCCCAGGTAAGCATCCCTCGAGGTCCAGGTCCCAATGACTCCCGACGCAACCTGGTTATTGCTCCCTTTCTCGAAAAGAACCCGATCCACGTGAAACCCTTCAATGAAAACAGCACCCGCCTCGGCAGCATCCGCCAGATACGACTGCGCGGGACCCTTCTTCTGAGCTCCATAGCACCCCAGCGTGCAATGACCACAGTAGTGCTCTGAATGGCCCGTGTTTTGTGGCACAGGCTTGGCGGCATATCCAAGCTTGCGAGCACCTTCTAGAATTACCTTATTACCATTACTATGCTGAATATAATCGGTGCTCACGCCCAACCGCTCACAGACACGATCCAGGGAATCCTGGAAGCGCGACGAAGTAAAATATGGCAGACCAGCGTTGGCCCATTCCTGGCGGACGTAGTCCTGCGTTTGCAACGAAGCCGACCAGTTAACCGTCCCACCACCACCCCAGGTTGAACCACTCAGGACCGCCAAGGTGCCATCGTCCGACATGGTGCTCCCGGCGCTCTCAAACATATTGTTGAATCCCTCGGTGAAGCCCATGGGGAAGGTCTTGTTCGGGTAATGATATGACTTCTCCACCACCAGGACGCGCTGACCCGCTTCAGCGAGGTGCTTGGCCGCCACGCCACCACCGCAGCCACTGCCGACTACGACCACATCCGTCTCAATAACCTCGGGAGAGTCACCGGGAGGAAACTGGAGGAATTCATAATCGAAACCTTCGGCCGGTTTACCGTGTACTGGCACGCGCGGGAATCCAATCACCGAACATAGCGTCGGACTGACGGTAGTCCACATTCTTTTGGAAAGGAGCGTGACAACTCTATAAACCATGCGAAGTGGTGGAAGACGAGACGATTGCCACGAACGAAGCACTTTCTGTCGAACTTCAAACGGCTGGTTTTGTATAGCGGTGGTGTGACCGGTGAAAAGCAACGAGCCTGCTCGTGTACTAAACGCGACATCGATCCGTCAGCACCAAAGAGAGAGATACGATACATAACAAGAGAAGTCCATACTTAAGAAGACTTAACACCAGCGAAATCCCCCGTCTCCCTTCCTCATGCACATTAACCGCAAATATTCGCTGAAGACCGTCCCGAAATGCCTGATTCGACGAGACATCCTCCTCGATGTACCGCGACGCCAGCACCGTTGCGGCCGTGGAGCTCATCCATTCCGGACCATCGTCCTTGATTCTTGCGGCTACCGAAGACACGGCATGGTTCAGCGTCGCTAAAGGAACAGGCTTCTTGGAACCAACGATAGTCGACCGCTCCGCGGGCCGAATAGACGGGATAACAGTATCGGCCAGCGACAAGAGAGTGGTCCATTGGAGATCGGAGAGGACTTGGTTGGTTGGTAGCGGGGGTATGGGGACTTCCTCGGGGATGTATTCTTTGGAAGTTGGAGGGGTGATTTGGTCCATTGCAGCGGCGGTGGACTATCGGTCTTATGTTGTCGACGATGATTATATACAAGGATTAAGAATATCGGTATCAATATCGATATCAATAAGAGTGAGTTAAGAATATATGCATTAATTAGAGCAAGTCACCCTGCTTGCTCTCCGAGTGGTAATAACTATAGACAGTGACAGACGCAACAGGCACTCCGGAGCTGGCTGGTACAGTACAATAGTACAGTACTACCGCATAACGAAGGGCCGTGAAGATATAAAAGAAGGGAAAGAGGGACGGACCCAGGTCATGCCAACGCCCCTCACGCAAAGGAGCCAGCTACTCTGTAAACAGACCAATCCGGGGAGATATTCGATCCCCAACGAACATCATGCGGGGGGGTTGGGGGGGCACCAGCAAAAAGAACGACAATCCCTGGTGATCTTCACACAATGGGCATTTTTTAGGTATTTTCTGCACGAGATAATCGAGAGTCGAGAGCCGAGCCGAGGCTTCAGGTGCTGCAAGTTGCAACATATCTGCATATGGTGAAAATCCTTTTTAGTATTTTCCCTTAATATGTCTTAATATGGCTTGAGCTGTGGCAGTGTAAAGCCGTATTTTTCCACGGCGATAGACGAATCATGATAGAGCTTGAAATGTAGGGCTTCTGTGCCTGAATCCATATGGGAGAGACCCGTGGTTCGGCCGGATGCTAAATTTAAAGACCATTTCCAGTCTCCTTCATGTGAGTGAGTTCAGGATTAAAAACCCCATCAAGTCCATCGATTCCGGCTGGTTATAACTTATGCGCTCGACCTCCGAGTGACCGTTTCCCTTCTCTTCTGCAAGGCATCTCAGTGCCGCAATATTGACAAATAAATCTGGCATCGAAAGCCGTTGATGACATCCCGACCGGCTTCTTATTCGCTGGACGTGAAATTATTTATTAACTTCCAATCTGGAGAAAAAGTCGCCGGATCCATAGGTTCCAACTGTGCCCCTCGGGACTCGGTTTGGTTGACGGGTCCACCTGCTGCTCGACAAATTGGACGATACTCCGTAGGTAGGGAGTTGCGAATTTCAAATTTGAGCTGCCGTCTGAAGTTGACTCTGAACGTCTGGTATTTCTTGTGCTTGTCCGCGAGAATTTTGACATTGATGTTTATGACTCTACATGGTCTTCACGGAGTGTATATGTAGGCCTACGTACAATGTCATGACACTCTTCGGCATGCAGAATGAACAGGTTGATCGTATCCGCGTCATCTTCAATCTTGGCGTCGGTCACTGAAAACGAGGAGCGAATGCGGTCTTGTCGCCTCAGCCTCTACAGTACGGAGTATGTCTTGTGAAGGTCTTCGGGCCTCACCCTATCTTCTCCAGTCTCCATGGCGGGATCCCCAGATGCCTGACAACTGGAATCCTTTACCGAGCACCCGTTCCAAGGATGAACCTACCTTGGACACCCGACGTCCGGGAGCCGTCCGCTGTTAAATGTTGTCTGGTGAAGTGGATAACTAAATGATGTCTGGGGAAATCGATTCAAATCGAATCAAATCAAATCAAATCAACTGTCTCCGTTTTACATCCATACATGTACGCGCCACTTTTTTTTGAAGCCCGGTGGTTGCAGACTCGAGCGGGGAGATGCATGAAATGAGTTGTTTGTTTATTGATGAATTTTATGATTCCACGTTGATTTCTAGGTTTGCATATTCCATTTGGCTATGAGCATGCGGAATTGCAGTCTTGTAGAGTACATACCTCCAGACGGTACTGTCGTGAGTGCACTCTTGCCAAAGTCGCAGCTTCTGAGCAGCTATCATAGACAGCATGCAGCTTATCACCGGTTGTTGAAATCAGGACAGATAGGTACCGGTACTCCGTACATGACGCATGTTTTCGTGACCCGACTGGAGATCTCAAGATCCGAAGGTTCTGCTGGCCTTATTCTGCAGATAAATCACCACGGCAGTTCTCGTACAGTAAATCGTTTTCCAAACCACGCGGCCTCTCCTTCTAGGTGCTCTGACCATGCCAAAGTGTCTCCCGGGATTTGTCTTTCTGACTTGGGGTTTTTATTTCGCTCGATTGGACGGCAGTTGCTCATAACTATCAATGCTGATGCAGCCAACGACGGATCTTCATGTACTGGCTTTCTGAGGACAGAAGGCTGAAACGCGTACGAGAGTTGCTGTCATAGCTCTGACTCAGACGTTCTTATTCTCGTATAGGAGCTGCTCTCAATCTTAATGTAGTTAATCCGATCGTGGGCAATCGCAAGCAGCAGATGGATTATGGGCAACAATGAAGATGAACTTGAGCCTTTCTCGGTCGTGTTGCTTGCCATTTGATATTCTTGTCTCCCCCAATAATGAGCCCGGACTCCCAAGTAGAAATCTAGAAATCCATCACTAAATCCTTTTGTACATACTGTACAGCTCTTTATGGCGACGATACTCTGACCAGTTGGCAGTGAATGTCTTATCAGATCTCTTATCTTATCTCTGCTTATCTTATCTCTACACAGAAAACCTCAACACCAAAATCTGCCCCGCGACGAGATGGATTCATATTATTGTACCGAATTCCTCCCTCTCCCTCCTGCCATCCACTGAACCATCGCGGCTGTCTACCGTTATTCGACAGTCGGTAATTGCTTGAAGCCTCCAAGACTGCTTTGTGCCGATCGCGTTTAGTCGCAATACCGCAGAGAACACCTACTGTGACTCACCATCTCGTCGCATACAATCATGGAGCCTGCAGTGCGCATTTCCTTCATCCATACTTAGAATCATAAGCAATAATAATGCCATGCTAACGACATCCCCATAGCCCGAGGACCCCAAGACCCTCCCGGAACGCCCCGCCGGACCCTCCAAATCCAAGGAAAAGAAGGAGAAGAAGGAGCGCGAAAAGAAAGAACGAAAAGAAGCCAACCAAAAGAAGCCAAAGCCTCCCCCGAGCGCTGCCCCTCCCAAGCCCTCCAACGAACCCGCGGAGCCAGTCGACCCGGAGCAGATGTTCCGCGTCGGCTTCCTGAACGAGGTCTACCACGAGCGCCCCGAGAAGCACGTCGTCACGCGGTTCCCCCCGGAGCCCAACGGGTATCTGCACATCGGGCACAGCAAGGCTATTGCTATTAATTTCGGGTTTGCGAAGTTCCACGGCGGTGTTTGCTATTTGCGCTTTGATGATACCAATCCTGCTGGTGAGAAGAAGGAGTACTTTGAGTCGATCAGGGATATCGTTGCGTGGCTTGGTTTCAAGCCGGTTAAGGTTACGCATTCCAGTGATAGCTTTGATCGGTTGTATGAATTGGCGGAGGAGCTTATTCGGAGGGATGGTGCCTACGTGTGTCACTGTTCGCGTGAGTGTGGATGGATATGTAACCCGTTGGGACGCGGAAGCACTAACTGTCAAACCAGAGCCGGAAATTGAGGCCCAGCGAGGTGGTGGTGAAGGCAAAGGCCACGCCCGCTACGCTTGCGTACATCGGGACCGTCCCATTGACGAGTCTCTAACTGAGTTCCGCGCTATGCGAGATGGCAAATACAAGCCGAAGGAGGCGTCTCTTCGCATGAAGCAAGACATCAACAACCCCAACCCTCAGATGTGGGATGTGGCTGCGTATCGCATCTTGGAGAAGAATGATCATTTCCGTACAGGCACTAAGTGGAGGATTTACCCTACCTACGACTTTACGCACTGTCTCTGTGATAGCTTCGAGGGCATCACGCATTCCCTCTGCACGACCGAGTTCGAAATGTCTCGCGAGTCCTACGACTGGTTGATCAACAAGCTGGGAGTCTACAAGCCCATGCAGAGAGAATACGGCCGTCTCAACCTAACTGGCACCGTTCTGTCCAAGCGGAAGCTCATCGACCTGGTCGAGAAGGGCTACGTAAAGGGCTGGGACGATCCTCGTCTCTATACCCTGATCGCTCTTCGTCGTCGCGGTATTCCCCCGGGTGCGATTTTGTCCTTTGTCAACGACTTGGGTGTCACCAAGAACACGATCAACATCATGATCTCCCGGTTTGAGCAGACGATACGGAGTCATTTGGAGTTCTCCGTGCCCCGGTTGATGATGGTTCTGGACCCCATCTCGGTCATCATCGATGACTTACCGGATGACCACCTTGAAATGGTGGAGAATCCTTTCCAACCAAAGGATCCTTCCTTCGGTGTATGTATTGACATTATTCCACCTGCTTGCTTCCACAGAGCTGACAATAGCAGACTCACCAAATCCCATTCACCAAACATGTGTACATTGACCGCAGCGACTTCCGCGAAGAGGACGACCCTAACTACTTCCGCATGGCGCCGGGCAAGCTGGTTGGTCTGATGAAAGCACCCTACCCAATCGTAGCAAAATCCTTCGAGAAGGACCCCAACACCGGACTGGTCACGGTAATCCGCGCACGCTACGAGAGACCCGCAGAGGGCGAAGCCGTCAAGAAACCAAAAGCGTAAGCTTATCCCCATTAACAAAAGAGGCCCGCATTTCGAAAATCGATGCTAACTACCACCCCAGTTTCATCCAATGGGTGGCCAACTGCCCCAGTCACAACAGCCCCGTCAAGGCCGAGGCGCGCTTGTTCCACTCCCTTTTCAAATCAGATAACCCCTCCGCGCACCCATCGGGCAACTTCCTCAACGACATCAACCCCCACTCGGAGGACATCTACCCCAACGCCATGATCGAGGTGGGCTTTAATGAGATCCGGCGTCGCGCGCCGTGGCCGGCTGAGGGCGGGGAGCACAATCCCGGGGATGAGAAGGAGGATGAAGGGAATGTGAAGTTGGGGCCGGAGAGTGTGAGGTTCCAGGCTATGCGGATTGCGTATTTTGCCATGGATGCGGATACGACGGATGAGAAGGTTGTGTTGAATCGGATTGTGCCGTTGAAGGAGGGAGCGTAGAATGTTTTATAGTCAACTGGCGAATGATCATACTTACTGGTAACGTTCCGACTGTTTATTTCTTCCTTCTTCCACTTCCACCAACATACATCCCATCGATACGGCATGATATTGCTGTCTATGCCACTGGGACCGCAGCGCGTATGTAGCCGGCGTTGCCTATGGCCAAGTCATTGAATCTGCTGAGAACTGGTATGACACCGATACCGACACGCCTCTGCGAACTGCAACCAAGCCATACCAGAGAATCAACCAAATCACTGTCGGGGAACTCAGAACTCGGATGAAGCAGTCTTTCACTGCCAGAGAGAACATCCACAATGGCAGCTATTGGAATCCAAGACGGGAGCAATAACCAGCAAGAACCGCAAGGCGCGAATCCCCCCAAGGCCATTCTACCCGCCGACAGGGTATTCTCGGTGCAAGTTGGCACGGAACTGTTCAAGATATCCGGTGCTTCAATAGCATCCGATGGTACATTTGACATGGATCTATGATGACTACGGCGTCAACCAATGTCAAGCGCTCCCAGGCTAATTGCCGAAAACATGAATATCTCCAGTGCCGTCGTATTTCTCGGAGTTCTTCGCGGAGCAGATCAGGGCCAGCAATGGCTCCAATGTCCGGACTCTCTACATTGATCGCGATGCAGAGACGTTTCGGGACGTCGTTCGGCATCTTCAGGGTTAGCCTTGCCTTGTCAGTGTCCTTCGGTGGAATTGGCTGTCATGGCTGATGTGTTCCAGGTTACTATGTGAGGCCCACGGATAACGAGCAGCTGGTCAAGCTACTTGTGGACTCCATCTTCTACAACTGTACGGAGTACATACATACAGCTCTACTACGATTCGAGAAGCCTCCGGCCCTAGGATACCAGACTGGCATCATCTAACTTATCCCCTACTACTACCCTATAGTGCCCCGACTCACCTCGCAACTCCTCGAGTCCGGAATCCCCATTCAAATCGGAGACCGCCACTTCAACATCCCCCGCAACGTCATCTCCAGCCCAGGCAACTCCCCCAACTTCTTCACCCTCGGCTTCGGCTTCTTCCTCTCCCCAGACTCGAGCAGAAGCTCCCCCGATTTCTTCCCCGGGCTGGACCGCGACCGACTCCTCCGACCCCCCTCCGTCGCCCCGCCATTCGTACCAAACCGCTCCGGCGACGTCTTCGCCGAGATCCTGCACCTACTCCGCGGCTACCCCTTGCGGATTCGGGATGGGGAGCACCGTGAATCTCTCCTCCGCGACTGTCGGTACTATCACTTCCGGGAACTGGAGCAGCGCATTATTCCGCACGAGATTGGGTATAATCCGGTGCGTCGGCGAGAGGAGATATTTATCCGTGTTCAGGATGTTCGGGATGCAGGGGTGCATTTTGCCGGTGATGGTGACAGCGACAACACCGGCTCATCACCCGCTGTATCCAGGAGCGGGCGGGTCGTCTACGCCCGGCCGCTTGTTGACGATAAACCACGCGATCTGATCATCGAGACGGGGGGTGATAGCACAACGATCGACCTGGATGGAATGCGGGCAGACTTCCACAACCAGACCACGGGCCACGTATCCCGCTTGCTGAAGACAGTCGCGGTCAAGATAAGCCCGGTTTCCGGGAAGTCGATAAAGCAGTCGGATGAACCGGCTAGACTTGCGCGTGTCTTGCTCGGTGGTGATCGTGTCAAGGTCCAGATCGACCGAAATACCGACCTGACAATCGACGGTGAGGTGTGCGAGTGTGCCCTTGCTGCCGTCGCGCGAGCCGCAGGCACATCTACGGCCACGAACACGACCACGACCACGACCATGATTCCGTCTGATCCAAATCTAGATCCCGATCCCGACGCTGCGCGACCTTCGAAACGGCAGAGGACAGACCCAAACCCAAACCCAAACCCAGATCCGAATCCTCATCCTCGTTCTGAGACCGATTTCAATCCCCAGCTCCCACAAACGGCCTGGGATTCTCCAAACATGACGGGTGGCTGGACCAGCGACGGAGGTATAGATCCAGCAACGCCAATGTTCGCCGGTATCAACCCTCCCACCACCCAACACACCCCGAATGGACCCCGAACCGGGAGCGGTAGGACATGGTTCGTTCGGGCGGGTCAGTGGCGGTTGCGAGTTCGGCCGAACGATGAGTCCGGGGGGAAACCGCAGCTGATCTTTGTTGCTGTTAAGTTGGATGTTTATACGGTTGAGCGGGGGAGAAATAGGGGTCGGGGGTTTTTGGGTGGTATGTAGGTAGATATACCTATGTCGGCTATGTAGTTGTCTTTATGGCGTCTTCGATGTTGTATAATATTCATTCACGATTGTATAATGGATTATATCTGGCTAATCCGAGAATCCTTCCCATTCCTCATCCTCATCCTCGTTCTCAACAGCATCACCC
>HG983360.1:22464-84504 GCA_900006255.1 Xeromyces bisporus
AAAAAGTCAGCAAAAGCTGAGCATCATACTCCGTTGCTCTCATTACAGACTCCCGCCTCTGGTCGTAACAGGGGATCGGGTGAATCACTTGCCTTGATGATGATAAAGCACATGAGCCCCACAGGTCGGCTTCAAGTGCATGCTGAAAGGCTGAGAACGACCGTATATAAGTCCAATCGAGGTCTCCGCGGGCCCCCAAAGTCTTTGGGTACGGCAATGCGGAAGAAGCTTGTCAAGGAGAGTCAAGCGATCCTGATTCGGATGCTGCTGCTAACGAAGTACAAACTAAGCTGGGAGAGTGCTTGAAGACAACAGTTACAGGGTGACAGGATATGCGATTGTGAAAAAGGAAGAGAACAAAATTAAGAAAGGACAAGATGGTTTATTATTCGACTTGCGCCGTCCCAAATCTACGGAGCAGCGAATATGGATGCTACGGCTCTATGAAGTGCTTGGGGGGGGRGGGTCAACCACCAGCTCCTTCTTGACGCCTACATATTGGAATCCTTTGCGGATGTCCATCGATCACTGACGGGATATACTGAGCAATCTAAAGCAGAATATACTGATAAGAAAGGCCGAATATGTCAAGATTTCGAAAAATGTTATGCTAACTGGGTCTTTATGTTATGTAGGACGTCAACGATTTGTGAACTATTCAACCATCCCGGATACGTTTGAAATCATTGTAAATTATGCGTGCATCTATTTAAGTACGCTTGATGGATGGCACGACGCCGCCGAATTGTCGGTTTGAAATGTCGGTTTGCATCGGCCCTTTTGCGGCCCGGGCTCTCGGCACCGGCGGTACTAGCGCCAGCACCCGGCCCCGGGCTGCACAAACCTCCAAACGGGACCAGAAGGATAGTTCGCTGTGAACGGTAGCTCCCGCAGAGCGGCTTCCCTCCCCCGAAATTGGGTGTTCGACGATGGCCAGCGTCAACTAGCTATTCACAAATTCCATGAGCGCCGGAGGTCCTGTACGGCCGCGGGCTTCAGTCACCCCGAGTGCAAATAAGTTAGTGCAAATAACCCTATAGGGCTACTGACATCATAGGATTCACAGCGCACGGCCCGACTATCAATCCTTTTGTGGAGTTAATCAAGCTTTCTGCATGCATAACATTAGACCTCTTCAGCAGCGGACCCACTGGAAGAGGAATGGTGCCCTACGAGCTTGAATTCCAGAATCCATGTTGAAGCCCGTCAGCTCAGAAAGGTCAATATTACATGTAGATTTTACACTTGAGTCGACCGATTCTGACCCGCGATGTTACAACCCCCATTTCGGACTACGAACCGCTCGATAATAAATCAATATTAGAATAGATTGATAGCGAAGTGGCAGATTTACCACATAATGACTCTCTAATTGTAAAAAAAAATTGTTGTGGGCGTAGAAATGGTTGGAAATGCAAAAGGGGGGAAAATTTCGACATTGTGGTGTAACTGTGTTACGATTATCGACCGACATTGTGGTGTGGCGCACCTACAAGGCCCGCTTGTAGGTGCGTCTGGCACGAGTAGCCGTAAGTTAAGGTTGGCAGTTGCTTCTAATCTCTTCGCTCCCTCTGCAAATAAGACATTTGATACATGTACGATGACGAACGACATATTAAGTCAACAGAGAAAACTTGAAAAAGTTCACGCGTCCTCCAAGGATCTGACATGATTCACATATTCTTGATTTGTTGGAAATATAACGCCCGGGCGGCAATCCAGCAACTCTCTCAACAACCCAAGTATATCTTCGCCTGAGACTCCCCCGAAGACATTTGGATAAAACCTCCTTTCAAGGCCCACGGCTAAAAGCAGGATCCTATCATTTTCTTTCCCCCAAAAGTAACCTGTCTTGGCTTCTCTTTGGCGAGAGCCACGACCTGCAGACTTCAGGGGATGTACAATCCCGACTCCTGCTTCTTCATTGTGGCACCTAAGGGCCATGGTGAGCCCAATGTAGGGCATGTCTGGTATCCACTTTTTCGCAGTCCCGAGAGAGTCTTTGGTCTCCCTTTTGAGATTACCAGAGTAAGTATCATGGGCCCGATTCTTTACTTGTATGGCAAGGCAGGACATATCTCCGGCGGGCAGTTTTACTGGGATTAGTATGTCGACCCCGGGAGTATTGTCAGGGAGAAAGATGCCTGCTCCTCGTTGAGAGGCACCTTTCAATGTCTTTTGGGTCGGCTCCTTATGTATTTTCACGAAGTGGTTGCAGAATATTGTTCCTTCGGAATACATGTGACCCATGGTAGGGTCTGCGGACGAACAGTGCATGATATTTCCTTCCACCTCGCTTCCCAGTAGGCCAGTAAAATAGTCCCTTAGACTAATGGCTCTCGGATAGGTTGTCGCATTTGGACCGACATACACACATTCATCGTATGTTAGGAATAAAATCATAGCGGCAACGATCTCGCCCAGGTCTCCGACGTTCACGCTCCCTTCGTAGCACACGCTGCAGAATTTTCGGAATACTTTGCGTCTGGTTTCTGGGTCTAGCATATAACGGGACGATACATAAGTGAGGATTGGCTCACTTGGCTGGTAAGTGACCAGCATTTCTCGCCCTTCACTTATGTGCAGAATGTAGCGCAAGTACCCCGAGACGAGCTCCTCTGCTAACACGTTGTTGGACAGGTAAAATGTAAGCCGATATGATAGGAGCGCCAACAAACGAAGATGCTCCGGCCCTTCCACCTTCTCACGGACAAGATCAACAACTTTTTCTAGTTTATCTCCAGAGTCGAATAAGGCCCCCCAAAGGGGTCTGCCGTAATGGAAAAGGCTTTTGGTAGCTTCTTCAGAGCCGTTCGGGTGTAATTTATTTTTGCTGGCGAAAACGTTTATTGTGTCAATTGCGTACAAAGGAGGGAATAGCTTCTGTTCGCGGTCCATTGTCATTGGGGAAGAGGACAATGGAGCGGGCAACTCCCCTGACCTCCGGAACTTCTGGCTGTTGTCTATTGCCTTTGGTGGCGAAAAATTCGCGACCTTAGAGGCCGTATCGAGACGTACGGCGAAGAAATTATACGGAGAGGTTCCGGTAAATATTCTTCCAACGGCGTCCCTAAAGGAGCGGAACAAAAGAGACTCACCTGCGTCCAGTAGCGATCTGGCCTCATCAAGGCAAATCAAGACACTCGGAGCATCGTTCGTAATATTATTGTCTGCAGTTTTCGGGTTGTTGCCGTCTGCGTTTAGACTATCTCGGAACACCTGTAGCTCACTCGCTAAATCCCAATGTTGGGCCAACTTATTGAGCTCTTCAGATAACGTCATTTGTTCTGTTTCTTGCGCGACAATTTTGGAAAAGGCGACAACTCTTTCCGTGAAATGCTCCTGGTAGGTACGATAATAGTAACCCATCGTCTGGATGTCATAGAATCCACCCGCAGAGACACCAAGTTGTTTGAAAACTTCCGCTTCATATAGCGACACAAGTATATAACTTTCCCAGAACGCAACTTGGATCCATCTGGTTGCGTCGCGTGGCAACACATCTGCGATTATGGACCTTCTGGGGTATGGCAGCTCCCCTGTCTCAGCGAGACTAGAGTAGACGACGTACAGGCCATGGCCATGGGCCAATTGGGATATCGCAAAACTCTTCCCAATACCGGAAGGCCCCACAATTGACGTGTACGGTGCCAAATATTTGGACCGATCATCACGATAAAGACGGTAGTATGCGACGATTTGGTCGTGAATATGCTCACTGGCTAGTTGTCCGTCTGAGTTTCTTAATTCAGAACTCTGGAATGCGCGTTCGACGCTTTCCGGAGGATTTCTCGTGGCTTTTGGGAGCAACTGACGAAAAAGACGCCCATACTCGGAGACGTGGGCGCGATTGACGCTGCCAATTCTCATGACATGACGCCAACAGAAAATAAGATCGTCATAAGACGCAGGTGTGTCTTCTTCGTCTCCCTTGTAGCAGATAAATCAAGTTGGGACCAGTCGATAAATTCTCTGTCCGGGTTCGATTTGTCGGTTTCAATACGCATGCGGATTGTATCAAGTGCCTCCTCAGAAGCTTCAATCAGAAAGTTCTCCAGGTTGTTTTTAACAGGAATCGTCATATATGTGGGGTCGAATTGGATATTACAATCTCTGAAAAACTGATCTGGTTTGTCCGTGTACGCTCTCCACCATCCCTTCTCGTTGGGAGTATACTCGCCCAGGGGCTTCATGGAGATAGTGGATTCGGGCTGCGAGGATTCAAGCATAAGTTGCAACCATAACCCCAGATTTCGGAGATTCTTCGGTATCTTCATGTACCCTCAGCCGAAGTGGGTCTACATACCTAACCAGGAATAGTGAGACGAGTCCACAGCAGAGCGCCGACCCGTCACCCGGCGACGTGACTCATTTCAACTTTCAACGCTCCCCTTTATCTGAAGCTGGTAAAATGGTCTCGATCATGCTCACCTCTCTCTTCCGAAATAATAACAATTGCATGCAGCTTCGGTATTCTTCCTTCTACAGTGCGGCAGTAATTTTATTGTTATCGTCCCCTGGACTTTGTCTGCATTTCCACGCAAAGGAAAAAAAAGGAACGACACCAGACGCATGTCCATTGAAACAACAACATGAATTTTTTTCAGATCTCCCTGTTGAGCTCTTATTACCAAATCGCCGAGCATCTCCATTACGAAAGGGACATCAACGCCTTAGTTCGAACCAACAAGCGCTCCTATATTGCTCTAAACAGCCGTCTCTACCGACACCATGTTAGACACTGGGACACGGCAGCATTCAGATTTGTGTGCAAACGCGGATTGCTCAATTCCATGCGCATGTTCCTTGACGAAGGCATGTCGCTTGATGCCGGTGACCGTGGCTGAAATCCCATCACCCTGGCTGCCATGTACGGCCACGAGGATATTGTGAAGTCTCTTCTCGAAAGAGGTGCAGATCCTAGCGCCCAACAAGCATGGGAAATACGTAATGGTAGATATGTTCTTGGCGCTAGTCCCGAAGGATATCACTCTATATATGGCGGGCCCTTCATCCAAGCCGTCAAAAATGGACACGAACGTATTGTGCGGTTGTTAGTACCCCACATGAGGGAGGTGGATTACTTTCGTAAGAGCGAAAGCTTTGGCTGGCCAGAAATAAACGATGGAAAGACTCCCTTAACTTTGGCGGCCGAAAATGGGCATCTGAACATGGTTAAAATGATCGTCGAGGAGCTCAAATGCAATGTGGAGCCTAATCGGTCCCAAGATGGAACTGAAATGACGGAAGAATACGATAACATGACGCCTTTGGCCCACGAGGCGCGTCGGGGCCATACCGATGTTGTCCGGTACCTTCTTAGCGTTGGGGCAGATCTGAACGCTACTATTACATTTGCTTGGTATACGGTTTTTGGATATGCTGTGATCAGCAACTACGTCGAAACGGTGAAAGCCTTGATCGAGCATGGGCCGAATCTAGATCTCTGGGTTCTAAGAGCGAGGGCTGGAATCGACTGTTGGAGGCGTAACCGGGTGCTGTATGGCTCCACTGGCCCTCTTGATGGAATTTTTTCGTGGAATGATATATCCTCTGAAATACGCAGCTGCTCTCGGAAACCAAGAAATGGTGAAATTTTTGTTTCAATATATCGACTTGGGACGTATATATGAATGCGGTTTCAAAGATGTCAGTTTGACAGTTTCCTCCTGGTGCATATTGCCGCCGCAGGCGGAATCGACAGTATTGTCCAAAAACTATTGGAGGAGGAAGGCTGCAACGCGAACGAAGACCTCGACATCGAAATGCCATTTTGTCGGTATTTCTGGGGCAGTGCTCTCCTCCTGGCTTCCAAATTTGGTCACGTTGGTGTCGCTTGAATTCTGCTCAGCCATGGTGCTGCCCTAGATGCGCCGTCATTCGATGGGTATTCAAGGCCGTTCGTAACGGCGGTGAAGGCTGGCCAGCAGCAAGTGTCTGAGCTTCTGCTTGACACAGGGGCAAATCCGAATACCATATATTATATTGGGAAGGCGATCACATAATTATGCTCTCCGTCCAGTCTGGGCCTATGTTGAAGTTGCTTCTGAATCGCGGTGCTGGTCCGTCTATGCCGAGGACTGTGAAGCGGCATCTTCTCGGAAAAGTTATAAGTTCCCGGGATGTTTCTATCTTGAGGACGCTGCTAGACTCACAAGTTGATCTATCATTTATCAAGAAACGTCGCAATTTCAACTACGTCATGCAGGTTGCAGCGGGAGCAGGAACCGCAATGTTTGAATATGTGATGCAATACACTTAGGATCAATCTGGTCTGAAGCCCAATTCGCAGATAAATAACCCGCAGCGTGCTCTACACTCTGCCATAGACCATCAACACGCAGAGGTCGTGGAGTTACTCTTACTACGCTACGGAGTGGAGCTGGAAAGCCGGAATCTGGCTGACTACTTAGTGTCAGCAACATTTGGGAAGGATATTACCAAAGCGGGCACCATGCTCGAGGTATTGCTACGACACGGTGCCGACATCAATTCTCAACGCAGCGATGGCCAGACATGTCTATCCTTGCTTGTCAGTCTTAAGAAGTTCCATGGAATGAAGCTTGCTATAAAACGCGGCGCCAAGTATCCGCCGGTTCTAGTGCAAGATATCTTTTGTCTGGCGCGGCAGACATTGGTCGCGTGAGAATACTGGAATTACTGTTGAAATTGATTGATGCCCAAGGGATCTCGTCAGAGGACATTGAACCGCATATCCAGCAAGCTGAGGCTGATGTAGCTGCTGCCTGCGGTAACGGTAATAAGCACCGGTACATGTATCTGAGGGTCTTACGGTCTCTGGAAGATTTTCGCTGGGGACGGGAGGTACCCGGTGCCTTGAATTCGACAGACTCGACATCCTACGGTTACACTTAAAGTTATGGAGTGAGGACATATTATTATTTACGGCTCGCGAGGTCGACTATGTATGGTAGAGCACATGGGGTGATTGTTGTTTTGGAAGACGGGTATGGACGTTAAGAGAAGGTCTTTAGACTTAGGGCTAGGGCTTGGGGTTAGGGTAAAGCAGCACTTTTCCGCATCATAATACGCTTTACCTTTTCTGGCTAAGTAGGCTAGCCCACTTGGGGTACATAAGGGAAGCACCCAAAATCGGGGATTTCTCCTCCATCGCCGAACTTACAATTACCACTCCCAAAACACCAAAATGAACCCCCAAGACCAAATAGCCCACCACCTCCTAAGCACCAAGTCCCTCCCAGTCTCCCAAAACTGGCTTAGTACCTTCCTAAACACAACAACCAACGCCCGCAACATCCCAATCCAATCCCTAACCCAAACAGCTCTCTTCCGTCTCCTAAACTCCGACTTCCGAGATTCTCTCTCAGCAACCTCAACCCGCCTATTCCCCGCAGACATCTTCAACCCAGCTATCAAAGAAAGGAAACTACAAGGCCCAACTCCGGTGCAAATTCTGGATATCGACGACATCGGTACCAGTCTATGGAGCCAGGTCGAGGAGATGGAGCGCGTTGAGCGCGGGGAGACCGTTAGGGGACGGGAGATTATACGAACTGTGAACGTTGACGAGCGGGAGGGACCTGAAATTGAGACTACTGGTAATGGGAATGGGAACAGTGGCCGCAATTTGGATCCCGGCAACAACAGCTCGAATAACAGGACGCCAGGTGCTTCGGGGAGTAATAGCAACGGTCCGCATCGGCTGATACTGCAGGATGCAGCCGGTACGAAGGCCGTGGCGATCGAGATGAAGTCTATTAGTGGTGTTGGGATTGGGAGTGTACCTATTGGAGCGAAGATGGTGCTGCGCAATGTGACCGTTGCTAGGGGTATGCTTCTCTTAGTCCCTGAGTCTGTCGTGCTTCTGGGTGGGAAGATTGAGGTTTTGGATCGGGAGTGGAGAAGTGGGAGGAAGGCGAGGTTGTTGGGGAGGATTGCGGATGCTGAGAGGGAGGATTCGCAGTGATGATTCTCCATTTACACCAATGGTAGAGTCCTTTATCTTTGCCTGATTGTTGCTCATAAACTAATGCTACCTTCTCTTCAAGGTGTTAAATAGAGAGCGATCATATCGGCTTAATAATCTCGGCCCGCTGGTCCTCTCCGAGGACACAGCATGGCTCAGTTCTTCTCAGCCATTCCGTTTCCATGGTGCAACCATAATCGCCCGTAACGCGTCCGTTGCCTTCCTGTTTTGCGAGAGTGCTCGAAACAGGTCTACTGCCTCCAGTGTACCGCGTGGCTGGATGCTCCGTTTTGCTCTCCCCAGGTACTCCGTTTCACTTATCTGAGTTACACGCGAGTCTACGGCTGTTGCTCTGAGGCAGGAGCAAAACACTGGAAAGTGCCTACCTTAGGGTAATAGCCGTTCATTCGCACGTAGTCCAAACATGTGAGATGGAGAATCATAACCCAAACGAGTTCGTTGCCGTCTTTCTTTTAAAGCCTTCCGACATTGACAGCTCACTAGAACGATTTTGTCTTCTCGTCTCTCAGCAGGACTTATGCCGCGTTGAGCGGCGTGTGAAGATTTGTGGCCTACATCATAGGCATGTTGTACCTGTTTGTTTTGTAGGTGTTGTCCATCATCAAGAAATCGGAATCCCGGCGCCACAGGTTTATGCGCTTGTTATACGCCTGGGAGACATGATATGTGCGTCTTCCGGACGTATGACACCGCGGGTTTGTCGACCTTTGGCGCCGGAAGTTCGAGATCTTGATGTTGGACAACATACATACGAGGCAAATCGGTTCAACATGCCGATTATGCAGCTCGCCGGGATGGCGAATCTATCGTTGTATGATATGTATGTATCATACGCACGACATTCGACGCGGCATGGGCTCTGCTAAGAAGTAGAAGAGACGGAATCCGTTGACTGGCGCATAGCATTGAAGATGCTCGACTTGTGCAGTCCTCCGTTGGCTGATCATAGAGGCAACTCATTATTCCACTTCTCAGCTATCACCACCTCGCCTATGACAGCCTCGCCTCTGGATACTCCCTGCACTAAGAGGGATGTGCAGAAACAAAAACAAAAAACATACAACAGCAGGGATTCGCTTGTGGTCACCCACCAAACTACTAACCTGCCGGCGTGTGGCTTAAGTACGGCTGAGCGGACGGGAAGCCCTGTTTTCCACACCCTATGGTCGTATGTGGAGGACAAGTCGTGCGCACAGTGATAGATATTGTGTTGCCGTGCGTGGAGGTGCACACCTGCCAGACATTCATGCCGTGCCTGCCAACGAAAGGACGCCATTCGTCGGATGCTTTCTTTTTCTTTCAATAATCTGTGCCTTGCTTATGGTTTACGTCGTCATGCCGTCTGTCGTATTCTGAGACGTCGTTCGAGATAGACGTCCGTCGTGAGATGGTCGAATAGCGACATCATACATGGTACAGTTATACACTGTCGTTCGACAGAATCAAAAGAAATGAACTTTCGCCTCTCTCGGATCGCCGAAGAGAAGAGCCAAATCAATTCTTATCAGATCAGATCAGTGATCACTGATCAGTGATTGATTGATCTGATAGGGATTGATAACACTAGTACTACATTAAATAAACATTGACCATAAACCCAATTCCAACCACATTCAACACACCATCCATCATCTCCCTTGCACCACCACTCCTCCAATTTGATTCCCTAAAACAACACCCGAAAATGCCCACAACCCACCTCCAACCACCCCTTGGACCGAACCTCCTCCTAACCCTCCCGACCCCAACAAACCCCCGCCCAGCCACGAACCCGCCCATATTCAACGACGCCATGATGGTCCGCCAACGGGTCTTTGTCGACGAACAACACGTCAACCCGGAGTCTGAGATTGATGATGACGATGCGAGGAGTTGGCAGTGGGTTGTCTACGGGGATTGCGGTGGGGGTAGGCCGGTATCAACGGCGGGGCCAGCAGCAGCAGCAACAGCAGCAACAGCAGCAGCGGGGTCAACGAATGCACATGCAGATGCAAGTGCAGATGCAGATGCAGAACAGAAACATGAATTAAAATCCACACCCATAGCAACACTCCGCCTCGTCCCGCCTCCACATCCCCCACATTCTCTCCTCCTCAACGAGAACCAGGACCAGGACCGGGGCCAGGACCGGGACCAGGAGCAAACCACCACCCCAGAAACCCGATACGACCACACCCACGAACCATACATAAAACTAACCCGCATCGCCGTCCTTCCTCAACACCGCAAAACCGGGCTCGCGAGACACCTAATCACCACCGCACTGGACTGGGCGGCGGCGAACAGCGGGTTGGTAGATGAGATGTACGCGCGGATTAGCGGGGTTACGGTGACTCGGGGTCAAAGGTGGAACGGGTTGGTGCTTGTGCATGCGCAGATGGAGGTGGAGGGGTTGTATAGACGGATGGGGTTTGAGAGGGATGAGGGATTGGGGGTGTGGAGGGAGGAGGGGATTTTGCATGTTGGGATGTGGAGGAGGGTTGATTTGGGGTGATTGATGAGATTCTTTTTGCATGCATACATAGTTATTGTGGGTTTGGTGGGTTGGTGATTATTCGGTGTGATGTATGTCGGTATGCAGGATAACGGTTTTGATATGTGGTTCTCTTGAGGTATTACTATTCTCTGAGGTATGTATGTATGGACGTTGATATTATCGTGTCATGTCATTATCTGTACAACAGTCTGCAGTGAATCTAACAGACAATAGTTCCCGCCACTCCTAAGCGCCGAAGTTCGAACAAATGAATCAGTAGCATGACGGGGTATCCGGTAACGAAATGAGACGAGACGAAACGAAACGAAAGAGAAAACAATGCCAACCAACTCCGAACAGAACAGAACAAGAAAAAGACAGCAAATCAAATCAAAAAGTACTCCAATTCCAATCCCTAGGCACACTCGCCGCAATCTCCGAATGCTGCGAAGAAGAAACCCCATTCATCTCCGACCTGAACCCGTCGTCCCGCGACAAGTCAGAATTAGAATCCGACGAATCATCCCGCGCAACCTCCTCAGGCGGCGTCTGCGCGCGTTCCTCAAGCTGGCTCTGAATCTTGCTCAGCCGCGAACCGCGCGTTTCGTCCCACCGCAAGAAGGCGTTCCAGCACAGATCGCAGGCGCGCGACAGCACGCCGTCGGGATGGAAGCGCGCGTCCTGGTCCAGGGGGACGAGGTGGAAGCTGTGCGAGGAGCAGAAGACGTGGCCGCAGTGGCGACAGTGATGACGACGGAGGAAGAGGCCGAATGAAGAACGACAGGTTGGGGAGTCACAGCTAGGGGAGGCGGAATCGGCCTGGTGATGAGATGAAGTTAGTAAGCGGGTGAATTGCGAATGAGCACGTTAATTGTGCGAGAGGTGACGCGACCAAAGAAACTGGGGGTATATAAAACACCGCCTGTCTCCCCAACCTCAGATGGCTCTATGTACTCACCTTCCAGTGATCCCTCGTGGGTAAACCAGTCACCTCGCCCAAATGCTCATGCTTCATCCACTCATCCTCGGCCAATTTACTAATGGCACTACTCCCACTCCCACTTCCAGTCCCCTTACCGTCGAGGGTAGACGGTCGACGGATGGGATGGAAGGTGGCGTCGCGAGAGTCGGTGTCATCGGAACCGTCGACGGAGCCGTGATCGCTCTGCGGAGGAGTTGGGGGAGAAGAAGTCTTGAGAGGGAGTTTGGTAGGACGGAGAGCGGCAGGGACGTACAGGGGGCCCTTGGGAGGGCGCAACTGACGCGACTGCATGGGGAGGGGGTTGAGGGCGTTGTTGATGAGGAGGGAGGAGGAGTCGTTGGAGGGAGAGGGATGGCCGTAGAGGGAGAGATGGGGGTTGGTGGTGGTGGTGGTGGTGGTAGTAACAGTAGCCATGGTCTTGTATGTAGTTGTATCTTAGTGTAGTGATGTTGATGTAGTGGTGTAGTGGTGCTGGTGCTGATGAGATCAAGATAAGAGGGAACGGAACGGCAACTATACATATATGACCGACCCCAGACCCGATGCCTCCTATAAGCCGAGGAGAATGACGATGGCGGCGAGGCCAAGGCTTATTATTATTACTTTGATTACTATTACTCCGTACTATCGTCTAGTTTCACCGCTATTCACCTGCCTTTTACGAGTCCCTCTCTGCCGGTTCGCTTTCTGATTGGCGGCTCTTGGACTCCACCCCCAACGCTAACTGGCCTGGTGGGCCGCCGGTGGACCCGCGGTTCCATCGTTTGGCATGCGACAGTAACAGTGTCGGGTGAACCATAGAGGCAATGTACTTTCTTGTAGTTTGCTGCTGAGCAAACATGCACAAGTACTTTGTTGTACATTGAAGAATGAACAAACAAACAAACAAACAAACCCGATGATGTCTAAATGCCGTCACAATACGATACACTAGTACTATTGATACGTACACACGAGAACAAGATCTATACGGAGTATAGAATAGACTCGCTTCTGACAGACACCGCTATTTATTCCGTGTATGCAACCTCTCCTCCAATCACCTGCCTTCCTTCCTAATCTGATGGTACCTTGCCCCATGCGCTCTGATTGGTCCGTGGTCGATTCCTTATCGCTCGCCACTGATTGGCGAGTGACCAATTGAGTTTGTCCGATTGGCTGGGTTTTCGATGGACCCGTTGACTCGGTGGGTTTCTGCCCGTCAGGGTTTGGTTCAAGGTTCAGTTTCGGTCACCAGCCACACACGCTAGCCGTTTTCGGGATGGTTCCGGGGTTGGTTCTGGGGTTCGAGGAGGTTTCTTTAATTAAAAGTTGGCTTGGTCGGGGTTTCGGGGTTTCCTTCGGGTGTGATTGTGATTGTTGCAGTCGCCTCGGTGTTCCTCCGCTAGCAGCCTTGTTTCTGTCTGTATAAGTACATGTACTTAAAGGGTAAGACTATAAAGTAGAGCATAAACTATCAACTCTTAGCCTGAGACTCTAATGTACTGTCCTCCATACTACTGTACAGAGACATATAGTTAAATGTACTGAAGCATACTATCAGTAATCAGCCCCACTCCTCCCGCCAAGAATGGCAATCCATGTTTCACGCACCACTAGTTTGTTCATCGAATCTTCCCTAGTGGAGTCGGTGGGGTCCTCCGTAGTTCCCGTCTTATTAGTAACTCATCTTCACGCAGATCTACATACATTAATTCTACACCGACTTCACCGTCTCTCTCTCTGTCCAGTCTCCATTCGCACTGCACTCAACTGGCCACTGCAAAATTCAACGTCATGACAGTTGATCAACTCAACAAATTCAACTACCGAAGTCATCCATAGCAATAGCAGTGATGCTGTCACGACACGACTCTCAACTAACTTACGGCCTGTCTGCTAAGTATGGTATGTACAGTATGGTAGATCGCGATGGAGAACTGTACTGCACTGTACCACGGTCCAACGATCGGTTCCCTAAATCACGGTGGGTTTATTATTGTTTATTATTTTAAAGGAAAAGGCTTCCATGACTTCCGGGTGGAATGTGAATTGTGAAATGAGAAATGAGAAATGAGAGTTGTGAGCTTTCTAAGCATTGAACCTGAGGACAGCTTGCAGGGCTTCTGCCAACCAAACTACTATGTATCATTCACAGAGAGCATCCCCGACTGAACCGTCGTTGATGATCCGGGGTTACTGTACGGAGTACGGAGTACTGCTGCTAAATCTTCGTCAAAAGTCAAGACGGTACGCGAAAGATCTGGAAATGTCAGGTTGAATAGGGTCTATTCTCACGGCTTGCAAGTTGCTGCCTCGTTGCTTTGACGGTGAGGCTTTTCCGCAATGGATACGATCGCTATTAAGTTATCCTGATGTCGTCGGGACTCTCGGCTTCACCCCGAAAATCCTCCTACAATCTACTTGTACGGAGCACAGGAAGCTATTATTTACCATCTCCAGGCCGTTTGGCCACTTGATGGAGACGTCCTTTCCCATGCTCGCAGGCTGCAGCCTCGCACAGATGCATTTTCTTGATATGGAAACTGCGCACGATGCCAGCTCGCCTGGAGACTTGACCACGAGCTCACGACCCACTGCTTCCCAGTCGTCCGGTCGTTCTCCACAAGCTTAATGCTAAGCCTGGGTTGCGCCACTGGTCATATCCCGTACCGTTGATTATTTCTCCGGTGCTCGGATCTTTCTCATTGAATTCTGTGCCTCAGTGTTTGGGTATGCTGCTTCCTTCTCAATCAGTCTTCATATCGTGAGAATACATCTGTGCATGGCAAGGAACGTCGTCATCGGAAGGTCATGAAGATGGTACCAGTTCCCTTTAATTGGCGGAGTTCATGCTGCATTCGTTGTCGAACTCATTTGTGGGGAGATTCATGTCGGAATTCGCATTGGAATACAAAAAGAAGCCCCAGTAGAGGGAACATTGGATGTGATGAGATACAGCGTTTTCCCTAGGACGACCCTGAAAGACGCCCCTGAAGACAAATAAAGTTTCATCCGGCCAAATGAAGAGGCGCCGCTCAGCATAGGATCACGCGAATCGTGGAGGAGTGACGTGGAAGCGTCGCGAGATAATCGAATAGCAAACAGGCAATTCCGACAACGATCACCTCTGGCGGTTTAAAGCATGGCGGACTCTAGTCGAATACATATGTTTGCCACTGTTTGAAGCTCGCTTGTGTCTCTAAGCCGTGCAGTCTCAAACAGAGATTGACCGTTCAGTTTTTTGATCTCTGGTCTTGCTTCTCTTGCTTCCCTGTGTCACGCCCAACTCGGATTCAACGAGCACAGCAGGAATTCATATAATCGTCTGGTTTGTGAAGGCTTTGTCCCTTAAATGGTCCCTCCCTACTCCGTTCCATCTCCTGCTACTTCTGCTACTGCTGATGCAGCTGGGATCAAATAATACGTCGGGTTGTCTTGATCTCAAGACGTTCAACTTTTCTCGCAAACAGCCGTCAAGCTTCTTGGCTCTCGTCAGCGGTTGACTATAACCCGCCACTGATGTCCCGGCGGCGGCATTTCTACAGCTACGTCACAGCAGGGGTTTGACTTGAGTCTAGTCATACGATTTCGACTAACTACTAACGAAGACATGACGGACAGAATAACCAGTCAAACAAACACTGGGCAAATAGTATACAGCGTTTCACTAATTGGTTAAATTCGACCAGTCATGGTATTCCCAGTTGATACTAACAACGTCATGTTTACGCCCGCCGTACGTATGCGCATCGCATTATGGCAAAAACTACTAGATCAAGAGGCCAATTTCCAAACTAACCACCACGAAACAAAACAAATGTGATTGCCCTAAAAAGTCGGAATGGCCCTCTTGTATCGACTCTTCAACTTTCCCTGCGTTGTCAGACAACCGGTGCTTGCAGGATCTTCACTCATCCAACGCCAGAGACAGACAGTAGTAGGAAAAACCTACAGTACCACCCGAAAGCAATATTCTTCAAATCACCGTCCAGCATCAACAATGCATCCGGAACCCAAGATGCTCCAAATGGAGCACGTCATGCACACAACCGGCCAAAACGACTCCGTCTGGACACACCTCGTGCCGTACACAGACTACCCATCGTTCCCGACGTTGGCCAAAGACCTCCAAACAGAAGTATGCGTTATCGGATCCGGAATCTCGGGTATCTCGACGGCCTTTGAACTAGTCACCCGCGGCGTGCAGGTAGCCATGATCGAAGCCCGAGCCGTCGTGGGCGGAGAAACGGGACGAACCAGCGGACACCTCAGCAGCGACCTGGACGATGGATATTCTGAGATTTGGCAGAAACATGGAGAGAAGGGGGCAAAGGTGGCTGCGGAGAGTCATACCTGGGCGGTGAATCGGGTTGGGGAGGTGGCACACAAACTGGGGATTGAGTGCGAGTATCGGAAGCTGCCGTCGTATGACTTGTCGCAGTATGCGCGGAATGACAAGAGACATGCGGAGGAAGTGAAGCAGTTGAAGGACGATGTCGAGGCGGCGAAGCAAGCCGGGCTGGATGCGTACTTCCAGGACGACCTGGCCGTGCGGGGGTGGAACGGGGCGCCCGATCAGCGAGACGGGGCGGTATATAAAGACCAGGCCACCTTCCACCCAACCAAGTACGTCGTGGGACTCCTGCGCTGGCTATCGGATAAGTCAAACTTTGAATGCTTCACGCATACCAAGTCGTGCGGAATCGAGGAGCACAACAGCGACGACGCCGGCTCGACACGCAAGGTCGTCAAGATCAAAACCGCCAAGGGTCAAACCATCACGGCCAACTACGTCATCGAAGCCACCAACATCCCACTGCAGAAACTCAGCGTGATCGCGGAGATGCGCTACGACCGGAGCTACTGCATAGCAATCCGCGTCCCGCGGGGGTCGGTCGAAGACTGTCTGATCTACGACAACGCAGACGAATACAAGTACGCGCGTCTGACGGCCTGCGACAACAAAGACGACTACCTAGTCGTCGGCGGCTGCGACCACAAAGTCGGCCAAGAAAGCGTAGCGGGCCGATTCGAGGAACTCGAAACCTGGACCCGCGAGCGCTTCCCGCAGGCCGGCAACGTCGACTACCGCTGGAGCGGCCAGATAAACGAACCAGTCGACTACATGGCATTTATCGGCAAGAACCAGGGCCAGACGAATACGTACGTGGTCACGGGGGATAGCGGCGACGGGCTGACACACGGCGTGCTGGCGGGTCGCATCATCGCGGACTCGATCCAGGGCATCCCGAACCCGTGGGTTGAGCTGTACGATCCGAGCCGCATAGCGAGCATTGGCAAGTCGCTGCCGTCGATGGTCGGACACGACATGCAGATCAACACGCAGTACAAGCGGTATCTGCAGTCTGACATCGAGGACATTGAGGATCTGGCGAAGGGCGAGGGCGGGATGTTGAACAGCGCATCTGGGCATCCGGTGGCTGTGTATAAGGATGAGGGGGGCAAGACTCATGAGTACAGCGCGGTGTGTCCGCACATGAAGGGGGTGGTTTGTTGGAATCCGGCGGAGAAGTCGTGGGATTGCCCGGTTCATGGGAGTCGGTTTAGTAAGGAGGGGATTTGTTTGAATGGTCCGGCTATGTCGAATTTGGCGCCGGTCAATGAAGCTTGGAAGAATTAGTGTAACCAACTGTATACATATCGATTTCAATAGAATATATGTCAACTTATTGATGCATCAATTGTTGCTATACATGTAGTACCAGACATATCAAGTATGTATGTACAGCAACCTCCAGACCTATATATATATATATATATATGTAGCTCAGTATCATTGTTTGATACATTTGATGTAGCAGCCCAATCAACCCCTCAACTCATGAGGATGCTCCGACCCATCTGCAGCCGTCTTGCCCTGACCCTTAACCCCAACCCCCGCGCCTTGAGGTTGAGCTCGAGCCTGAGCTCGAGAATCCCCATCCTCCCCGATTATATCCATCTCCATAACAACCGTATCCTTCCCGCGCGAGTTGCGGATCTATTGGTAGGTAACCAAGATAAAGCATGAGCATGTAAGCGTCGATAGACTTAGCCAGAACAAAACTACCGAAATCACGAAAAATGAAATAAAATAAAACAGAAATGATAAAACCCACCTCATACCTCGGATCATCCTCCTCCTGTTCCGCATTCGCATTCGTCGCGTTCCCGCGCTCCGCGAGGACTTGCGTGATCACGCCCGTGTCTTGGTCTGCTTGGTAGCCGGGGATTCTTGCTGAGGAATGAGGAAAAGAAGTGGTTAGTTGCATGTAGGTTTCTTTCTGTTCGGGTTGGTTTGAATCATATCGATATGATATTCGATTTTCGGTGCTCGCTACTCACCGGCTGCGGGGTGGAAGCGGACGGATTGGCCTAGTTGGAAGCGGGTCATTTTTGCTGTTGATGCTGATGTTGCTGATGTTGCTGTTGTTTTTGTTGTTTTTGGTGTTGGTGGTGGTGTTGGTATGTATGTACGAGTGGATGGACAGTCCGGACTCTGGTTGTATGTACAGTACAGTAGAGTAGAGTACAAGATATACCAGATGTATGTACTCGCCGTTCTAATAGAACAATCACTATGGCATAGACCTAATTCCGAGTCTTACCTCTGAGGCACTGGACAGGCATGACATGACGTACGATTTGCATCAAAGGGAAGAAAGCCATGAATCAAGCCGTTGATTAGGGTTAGGTTAGGTTAGTGTCGTGTCATAGTTAGGTCCTGGGTCTTGTTTGGGGTTGCCACTGTCTGTCTGTCTGTCTGGAATCTGGAATCTTGGATGGCAATGAGTCTTGTCAGTCAGTGCTCTGGGGTGATTGGTTGAGGTACGGTATTGAGGTGACAGGTTGACAGGTTGACAGCTTCTAGCCCTAACGTCCAGACTCCAGTAACTATACATAACTTAGCTTATGTATAGTTACTTAGCAGTGATTCACGGCTTAGCTTTACGATAACAACACAAGTAAAACCTAGTATTGGCATCTATGTAATTCAATATGTCTATAATAGATGTTTTCCAACAATGCAAAGCGACCAACCAACCCAACTTAGGGCTAAGGGCTAAGCCAAGCCAAACAAAGCAAACTGACTAATCAAACCCACTAGCCCATCACATGACACAGACCCACCCACCCGCACCCCATCGCACGGCCGCATTCCCGACCCGACCCCATATCATAACCATAAACAAGACAAAGACATCATTGACAACATTCGAATTCTCCGGCATAACAACAAACCAACATGGCCGGTCCTAGTAAAGGTGAGCCAGATATCTAAGCTGGTGATGCGTCTGTTTGTGAATGTGTGAATGTGTATATGTGCTAACGGAATTCTGCCAAAAGCGTTGGTGCTCGATCCGGCACTTCAGAAGTATCAGGGTATGAATTGGCCCCTCGTCATTTTCTTTCTTTTTTTTCGTGTTTGGGTCTGCTTTGCGTATGGAGCTGCTGGTGGTCATGACGGTTTTGGTTTTGAATTGCTATGACGGATGCATGGATATATGGATATATGAGTATATGGATGGATGAATCGACCGACCACGATTGACTATCATACATACGATCGAACCAACCCAACGAAGAAGAACAACCGCTAACAACAACAACAACCATTCAGAATTCAGCAAAAACCGGTACAAGTACTTCCGATGGACGCCGCGGAACGCCTGGTTTACGCTTCTCTACGCCGCGCTGATCCCCGTTTCGTTGGGGGTTGTTGCGTATAAGACTGATGTATGTGCGGGATTCAGTTGTGTCTATTATTTGGTTGTTGGTGTGGTATTCTGATGGGGTTTGTTGCTGACGTTGGTTTGTTTAGGGCAAGTTCGAGTTTCGGGGGAAGCGGAGGGGGGATACGATTGTTGAGTATTAGCCTGTTAGGGGTTGATATTGGGCTTCGCAGCGGTGCAGGGCTAGTTGTCATGCTGAGATATCATACCAATTGCTGGCAATGGATTCGCGTATTCCTTTTTTTATTATTGTATTCTGTAGATATCGCCGTATCAATTCATACCAGTCAATTCAATCAACCACAAAGCAACCACCGGGTATTCAACCATAGCACATTTCCAACCATAAACCATAAACCATAGACAAACCATCAATACGGCGCCCACCCCCTCCTACCACCCCTTCCACTCCCACTCCCCCCATCCGGCAACCTCTCCCCACGCCTCCAATCCCCGGCCGGAACCGGTCGTTCACCAAACCCATACCCAAAGCCAGCACCTCTCGAACCACGCCCACCACCACCAAAACCACCACCAGAACCAAGCCCATTCTCCCGAAACGCCCTCATCCCCCCACCAATCGCCGGACTGGGCCCACCACGACTACCACTATTCGACGAAAGCGGGGGCGCAACAGACCCATCCTTCAACGGGGGTAGGATGGCGCAGTCGATGTAATCGCCCACGACGAAGCGCGCGTCGTGCAGGGTTTTGTTGGCGTCGTCGCCTTGGACGCGTGGGAGTGAAGTAGCTGTAGCGGTTGCTGTATTCGACCCGGACTCCGCGTTTGCATTCGATTCCTTCGACGCGTCGTTCACATTCCCATCCCCATCCCCATCCCCATTCGCATTCGCATTCGCATTCGCATTCGCATTCGCATTCGCATTCGCGTTTTCATTCGCGTTCTCCTTCTCCTTCTCATCCGCACTCACATTCACATTACTACTAGCCCCAACGACAACACTCCCCAAATCCTTACTCAGAAACCTCCCCCTAACATCCGGTCCCAGCGTCGCCGCACCCCTCGTATCGGGATAAATCAACCGAAAGCACAGTCTCGTCCCAACGGGCGGGTCTGGGAGGAGCGACGGCAGGGCCGAGGTGAGGAGGAGCGATAACTCGCGCAGGGTGCAGGATTGCCAGGTGTAGATTTGGAGGTGGGGGGGTAGGGGTTGCGGTGATGTTGTCGTTGGTCCTGATCCTGATCCTGGTGTTGGTGGGTGTGGGGAGGTTCGGGAGCGGGTTTGGATGGAGTTGGGGCCACTGGCTGGTGCTGGTGCTGGCGGGTTGTTGCTGTTGGAGGAGGTAGAGACTGAGGGAGAGGATGCGACGGGGAAGTCGGAGAGGTGGTGGTAGGCGTTTAGACGGTAGAAGAGCTTGAGGTGGAAGGGGGTTGTTGTTTGGCGGTCGATTTGGGGGGGTTTGGGGGGTGCTTCTCGCGCGGTCATTGTGTCTTTCGGGGGGTCTTGGGGGGTTCCCTAGGGGGTTCCTTGGGGGGGTTCTTTAGGGGGTGGTTTCGTTGTTGTTGTCGAGAAGTTTTGGTGGAAGAAGAAGACGAAGAGGAAGAGGTTTGGTTATGTTTGTTTATTTTGTTTTGTTTGTTTCGATTGCTTTGTTTGCTTTGTTTGGTTATGTTTGTTTCGTTTGAATCTGTTTATCTTGTTTGGTCTATTTGCTTCTATTCCTCTGTTGACCACTACTATGTATCACTATCATACAACCACCGCTACAACAACTACCACCAAATAATAAATAGAAAAAGAAAAAAGAATGGACTTCGCCTCGTTAATGGCCAAGGAAATCTCCAAGGCCAAAGGAAGCTCAGAACCCCCTAATCCCAACAAAAGCAACAACCCCAAATACATCCGCCGCGGCGACCTCGAAGCCCAACGAATAGCCGCCTACAACGAAGAACAAGAACGCCTCCGCCGCGAGCGCGAAGACCGACAAGCCCGAAAACGCAAACACGACGAAGAAGAAGCCCAACAGCGGCACGAGCGCGAAGAAAAACGGCGCCGACTCGCCGAGGAGTCGCACAGGCGCAAAGAAGCAGAACACGCCGCGCAGGAGCGCGAGCGGAGGAGGAAATTGGGACTACCAGAGGTGGATGAACCGTCGACGAGGGAGGGTAGCAAAGAGCGAGATGGAGAAGGAGAAGGAGAAGATATACCCGACGAAGAGCTTGTTGAGAAACTACGCGGATTCGACGAACCGGCGCGCTTATTCGGCGAGTCGCATCGTGGTCGATTACGGCGGTATCGACGACTGCTCGCGAGATCGCTCCAGCCCAAGTTCTCCGATACGCCGATTCCGACAACGCTCGAGTTGGTGCCGGAGGTGGATATGAAGATCTCCACGACCCTGCCCAAGGATAACGAGGGGCGGAGGTTCCTTTTTCGCCAGCTTGCGTCGTTCTTCAACATGGTTATCGCCGAGTGGGAGTCTGCGTTGTCGAAGCGCGATGTGTCGGTCAAGCAGAGTCTACCGGGTCGGTCGGCGCATAATGCGATGGTGCAGTGTCGGGAGAGTCTGAAGCCGTTGATTCGGAAGTTCGAGAAGGGGGATGTGGAGGATACGATCCTGGAGCCGGTGGTGGAGGTGGTGCATCATGCGCAGTTGAGGCGGTATGTGGATGCGAATGATGCGTATTTGCGGTTGAGTATTGGGAAGGCGTGAGTTCTCTTTTCCTCTTTTCTCTTCTTTCTCTTTGCTCGGTGCTAACCTGCATAGTGCTTGGCCTATTGGTGTCACCATGGTTGGTATCCATGAACGTTCGGCGAGAGAAAAGCTGCACCAGAGTGACCAGCAGGCGCATATCCTTAGCGATGAGCCGACTCGGAAGTACCTGCAGGCTATCAAGCGCTGTCTATCTTTTGCGCAGGTCCGGTGGCCGCCGGACGATCAATTGCAGTTGATGGGATAGGTGGCTGTACATGATATTAATATGTAGCACTATGATATAGACATCCATGACTGAACTGCTTTTCCCAACCAACCTCAACTCCAAACACCAGTAATGCAAGTATATATCATGCAGCATATACATCAATCCCACCTCCACATCTCCATCAAAGACCTCCACCAACTAGGCAAAACCGCAGATAGCACACTGTAGTTCTCCTCATGCCCATGGCCACCACCACCCCCCTTAAACACCGGATGCCGATGACCCTCAATCCCATTCATGACAGACAAAGACGACGCCATTGGTTTCTTTGACGACGACGACACCGCTTCCCCCAACACCAACCGAGCACCAGCACTGCTGCTGCAACCACCATCCACCCCATCAACCCCGGTATACGCACGAATCAGCTTCCCAGCGGTATACACGCAACCGCCATAAGCGAACCGAATTAGCGAATCACCCGTTAGACTACCGATTATGAAGACGTCTCGCGCGACTTCGAGGTCATCCAGTGCTTTGTTGCGGAGTGTTTGTCCGGATATCGTGGGGTTTAGGTTGTCGGCGATCCCGTTTGGTTTCTCGGCGTCGTTAGCCGGACTCGAACCTGAGCCCGGATGCGGACGCGGACTGAGCACCTCGGCGAGTAAGGAATCATCGAGGTATCGTAGACTTCCCCGGCGACCGACTGCGTGCGCTAGCCCGGCAACAGGGCGGGTGGTGATCGTGCCATCCATGAGACGAAATGTGACGGTAGCAGTGTCGTTTACATCCACCGCGACGACCTCGGCATTCGGAAACCCCTCATAAACCCGGTCCCAGTTCCGACTATCCAGGAACGGAGTTGACGCTATTCGTCTATTCTTTGTACGTTTCGTAGGGCGTTGTTGCTGCTGCTGCTGTGACTCGGCGGCGCGTTTCATAAGTCGGTACACACCAGCATACTCCGGGTATGCCTGTTGATGACAACCGCGGAGCGGGGATGGTTTCGACTCAGGATCCCATTTATAGAGATGGATGATTTTCTGCTCTTTCGGGGCGGAGACGATGGCGTCTGCGGCTGAGAAGCCGGAACCGATGATGAGGAGGGGAGGATCAGGTGTCGTCGTCGGCGAACGGAGCGAAAGCAACGGTTCAACCATCGGAGGAGGTCGTATAGGCTCCGAGAAAATCCCACTTGCCAGAACCAAATGCTTACAGCGAATTCCATGCGAGGCGATGTAGAAGCCATCCTCCGTCCTCGAGATACCGTCTACACTCTGCCCATTCCGGAAGACGTCGTCGATCCGCACGGCGCGCGGGTAGGCACGAAGATAACCCGCAAACTCTCGTCTCGTCGGTCTATTAAACGCCGGCAGAACCTTTCCAGTAACAGCCTGATAATGCGTCGCATAGCAATACCCCGGGAGCGAGAGCATGCTCGCATAGCTCAGTGTCTGGATACGCTCGTCACTCGATCGCAACGCAGCCTCACCCTCATCCTCATCCTCATCCTCATCCGCCTCCGTCCACTGACCACCGGGCGCCGCGGCATCCCCAAAAACCAAATGCGGTACGGCCATCTCGGGTGCATATCTCCAGCGCAGGTTCGAGACGCACTCGCCCTCTTCTACGTCGATGCTGGGACAGACGAGGGTATCCAGGAGGACGTTCACGGGGAGCGCCTGGGTGGAGTAGGAGAGTCGCGAGGCGGCGAAGTGGTCCGTTAGGGAGTCGACATTAAGGTCGAGGAGGTCGCGAGCATGTTCCAATTTCGCGTGCAGTAGCGGGTCTGGGTGGTGGGTGGTTTCGGAGGTGTAGAGCGGGATGTGGCCGTGGAGGATGTAGGAGAGGATCATTGCAGATGGACCGTTTCCTGCAGTCGTTAGCATCATGTTCATTCATTGGAAGATATATATATATAGCAGGGATATATATACCAACGATGATGGTGTCGGTATCGGCGTCCACTGGCATTTTCATTTCGCCCGTCAATCGGCCCGTTTAGCAATAATGGGCGGCTTTATGTTATGCTGTACATGTAACTTATGTACAGGACATGCAATAGGCGAAAATGGCCGACCAGTCCGGTCTATTCCTACAGAGACTGGTTTTGTCTGGTCCATTTGGTGTATGTATTCGATCCCTGTTCGGTGGGAGGAGGAGGAGGAGGATCATGTTGCTGACAAAACATGGAGAGATCCGTAGATTTTCATTTCGGAGATTGGCGGTTCGATGGAGATGACAATGGACTCTGCTATTTTAATCCTTCATATATGTATACTCTCTGCATATGTTGAATGCAGCATGATGCCATGAAGGCGTCGCCAGAAAAGACAAAAACAAGTTGACTTAGGGCTGGGGCTATCGAAGTAACTTAGGGCTGGAATTCTGGCTTAGGGCATCTGCATCACGTGCAACGGTGACGCGTTGGCCTCGGCATTTTCCACTGCGCATTGGCAGTGGAGTGGCATTATTGGCATTTGCTATGCGACAGCGAGCTTCATTTCGGAAAATGAGATGAGAAAACATGGACATTAGCATCCAGAATAGCCTCCAGTCTCCAGCAAACCGTCAATTGCATCGCTCGCAGAGCAGAGTCATGTTCGCCCGGCCGATACTATCTCGCCTACAATCGCAGTCCTAATAGCTAGCTAATTCCCCGGCCGATTTCTCCTATCATACCATAACCAACGGCCTGATCAGATCAGACTACATCGATCAGCCAGACCATGTACCATCTAGCGAAATCCTTATACCTATACGCCACGAGCAAGGAAGGTTGGTACAGCAAAACCACTCCTATCCGAGAATCCTCATGTATCATATCATTGAACTAACCGAAAGAAAACCAGAATACTCCGTCCTCCTCCTCGGCCTCGACAACGCCGGCAAAACAACCCTCCTCTCCCAAATAAAAGCCCACTACCAACCCCGCCCCGACGGCACCCCCAACCCCGGCCCCAACCCCTCCAAAACCGTGCCCACCGTCGGCCAGAACGTCGCCAATGTGTCGCTGCCGGACATGCAGCTCAAGATCTGGGATGTCGGCGGCCAGATTTCCATGAGAGGACTGTGGCAGAGTTACTACACCAGTTGTCATGCGATTATCTTTGTCGTGGATAGTACGGATGTTGGCCAGAATCCGGATATTACGAGGTTGCCGCCGGTGAGGAGGGGGTCGACCATGTCGGGGTCGACGAGGAAGGGTAGTAATGGGGGTGTTAATACAAATTCGAGTGCGGGTACAAATACAAACAAAAGCAGGGATAGGAAGAAGAAGGATGATGATTATAACGAAGACGAAGACGAAGACCAAGACCAAGACCAAGACGAAGAGGAAGACGGAGCCAATGAAGAAGACATCACAACCTCCCCAAACCTCAACCCATTCTCCGCACAAATGGTCGGCATCAACGCCTCACCCAGCCAATTCGGCCGCCTAGACGAATGCCGCCAAGTCCTCGAGTCCGTCCTCCAACATTCCGACGTCGCCGGCGTGCCGATACTGGTCCTCGCGAATAAACAGGACCGGGAGGACTGCGTCGAGGTTGTGCGGATCAAGGAAGGGCTGGTGCGGAAGGTCTTCGAGGGGGAGAAAGGGGGTGGGGTGAGGGATAGTCGGGTGATGCCTGTTAGCGCGCTTATGGGGACGGGGGTGCAGGAGGCTGTGGAGTGGGTGCAGAGTCGGGTGAAGTGGAATAAGGATGGGAGGCCGCCGGTGATGAAGTAGGTAGGTATTAGGGCTTGGTTGGGGTGGTTGTTTTCTGGCATTGGATTGGAATTGATTGGTTTCGGCGCTGGTGGTGGTTGGTTGATTGGTTGACTTTCTTGCTGGTTCTTCTTTGTGTATCTTAACAAACATACCCAGGTTATCTATTCTACGTACAGAGTATATGTATACATAATTCATGCCGATATCGTTGAACAGTACCGTACACTGTACAGAGTAACTTATGTGGTTGTTTCTATTATTATCTCGATTTCCCCACATGACTTGATGAACCCTAAACCCCAGAATAATAGATACTCCACACTGACATCATAAAGAAACCAAATGAAGCATTACAGCAATTACAGAAGAAATACCGTAATTTACCGTAAGATAACCAAAACACGGCGAAATCTGAGATGGCTATGAAGTCAACTGGTATCGACCTGACGTCACCACCACCGCCGGGGACAACCTTCTCCCCAGACATCGATGATATGATACTATCGTGGGTACGGACAGAGTAACCCTAGTGAGCATATTGAATCATTCGGAGGACACGGTCCTGTTATAAAAGAGAAGCTCTGAACGGAATCCTCACTTCAGATTCATTCATTCAGACAGACACACAAGGAACGAGTAACGAAGACTTTATTTGACCTTGCCATCACTCCTATTCCTCCTACCTATTCCAACGCCTACCTGACATTCATCGATCAATCCCTCATCCACAATGAGCGAACTCAACAACGTCAACTCCATCGCAACCAACAAGCAGGGTGAATTCAACCCAGGCGTAAAGCCATCCGCCCCCTTGGAGACTCACGGGGTACGTCGTTCTATCCCATCCCATCCCATCCCATCTCATCTTAATATCCCAGATGACACCACAATACTAACAAACAACCAGCACAAACCAGGCGTAAAAACCAGCCAAGCAGACAACGTCCCCGAATTCCACGCCCAGACATTCCCGCCAGGAACTGCTCCTAGGGAGAGCTCCTACCACCCACATACCGAAACCTCACTACCGAGCCAAGCAAACAACGACCTGATGAGCCGCGGCCACGGGAAAGAGAACACGCGAACGTACCCCGAGGATACGCTGACCGGCGCGACGACTCAGGATGTTCACCGGGGACTCGGACATCCGGGTTCGGGACAGACAAGGACGGAGATTCGTCATGAGGGTGCTCATCACCGGACGAAGCAATCGTCTGGCCTCGAGGGTGTTGGTACCTCGCGGGAGGAGAAGTATGAGAGGACACTTCCTGACCAGCGGGGGATTGAGCGTGAGGGTGCCGTGACGAGCGGGCATCATGGTGATAAGGGTGCACTTGGTGCTGAGAATATTCAGCCTACCCAGGCAGAGCATTTGGCTTCTGAGCGCTAAAGTTTGAATGTATCATAGTGCATGTTAAAAAGTTTATGGGTCATTTGAATTAAAAGAGATCTTCCACGTCACAATCCAAGCCAATGATGCAGTAGCCTAGCTTTAAGAACCAGACATATCCCTACCACGATTGCTTACCGTATGGTTCTCATCTTGCCTTAACTTCTTTGGCCAGCTCCGCGCAATGTCAATGTTCGCCCGAGGGAACCACATCTCTAGGAAAATGTAGATCAAAAAATCGATCACTCCGCAGAGACAGAACAGCTTCCCCGCCCACACACCACAACCGTAGTAGCGCTTGAGTCGGTCAATGAGTGCGAAACTGCGCACTCTGTCTCCATTAGCCTCCCAGCCTTGCCCGGGATAATAGCCGTAAAACTCTTCAGGGCTGATGTCCCCGCTAATTCCTTTGTACACCCGCTCCGTTCGTCGAGCGACGTCCGTCCAGGAGTACATCATTTTCACCTGGTCGTGAAACCGATCCGTGCGTACCTTGTTCGAACGCAGCGCCGCGATTGCTTTACCCGTTGCCATGACGAGGTCATCCTCCTCGGGTTTCGCAAAAGTCGTCATGTGCTGCGGCAGAACCTCTGGAATACCGCCCACACGGGTGCACACCACGTACAGCCCGCAACTCGCAGCCTCGACGATAACCGTACCAAACGCTTCTGTCAAACTGGGATGAAGGTAGATATGGCCGCGCACCATTACATCACGGACCTCCTCGTGTCGGATCGAGCCAATCATTTCGACCTTATCCTGCAACACGTTCTGTTCCAGCATCTGCTCGAGATCGATGGCTTTGGGTCCAGACCCCGCTATGATAAAGCGTACATTGGGATCAGACGCAAGTATGCGCGGGATAGCCGCGATCAACAGATCAGTACCTTTGTTGTAGAAGAGGCGTGAAATCACAACAATCGTAATGGTGTCGTTTGGCCCCATTCTCTGCGGAGCAGATCGAGACTCTGATGATGCCACGGACCCGCGATCATTCTTACGCGGGTAGGATAATGGTCGGAAATTTTCTGCAACCACCGCATTTGGAATCACAGAGACCATTAGCGGGTCCAACGATGCCCGGAGGACCGTGTTCTCCTTGCTGTCATGCGTTAGATTATAGTCTTTGCACCGGCGTCCGTCATTGCTAAAACTCACCATGTATGACTGACACAAATTACATGGTCAACATCACTCAACGAGAACTTAAGCAGCTTGTTCGTCAAAATCGATCCCGCATCGGCGAACCCGAACAGCGAATGATCCGTGAACACCGTGCGTATTCCCATCGTGCGCGCATGAAGAATCGCTTCATGACAGAAACTGCTCAAACTAGCATGACCATGAACAATTTGAATTTGCTCACGAATCACAATGTTCCGGAACATCGGAAAAAAGGAGAAAACTGTCGGGAAAGTCGACTCGCGGTAGATAACGAAGAAGGGTACATGGTAGACTTTGAGCCCATTGGTGAGATACCGAACACCGGTCCGTCCTTTGTATGCGTGGGTGACGATGATGACTTTATGCCCGCGGTCGATGAGTTTCTGCGCTACGTGAGCGTCGCATTCAGCAGAGGATGATAGTACGGGAAGTAGTGTATATTCGTACGGTTGACAACTGATAGATGTGACTCTCAATTCCCCCTGTCGGTGTCAGTAATTGTTGCAGAAACGATAACCCGGAGCGACCAAATGAGACGGACCTGGCTGCGGGAAGAAGAAGTCACTGATCATTCTGTACAAGCCTTGTCAGTCTCATTCTATCACGCCCTGTTGCACCTCGTCGCCGGTAACTCACGCTATGTTGTAGGGCATATTAGCTGTAGTCTTAGCGCAGGTGTTGTCTCGACAATTGTCGTTGAGTGTGTCCAATCAAAAATCACAGCCATGACTGAGAGCAGCAACTCAGGCGGCAATAGAGCATGATTTCGACAAGAACAGTCGCCAACAAGTCTCCTGGAGAAGAAGAGAGGATGATAGGCACTACGAGAGGGCATCGGAGGACTCGTCGGAGGTTCAGGCGGTCAATCGGAAATAAGGCGGTGTTGGATTCCATCGGCAGAAAATCATAGAAAGAAAATCATCGTCTCCAAAGCCTTTGCATTTTTATACATCCCTCGCAAGCTATTATTATAATGTCCGGCACTAGTTCTACACGCTTGGACTCGTCCAAGAAAGACCCGAATGCTCCCAGCAGTACTAAAAAGTCCCATAAACGAAAGAGAGACCTAGATGGCTCCGTCGTCACTACGACGCCAGCGCCCGCCAAGAAGCAGAGAAAAAGTGAAAGCCCAGAACCCGTTTCTAAGAAGGGCTCGAAAAAAGAAAAGCGAACAGGGAAAAGCTCGAAATTCACCGATCAAGAAAACCCCACTGAGAAAGAGAGTGCTCTCGAGACGAATGGCGGCAAGGCGGTCGATTCAGGTGCGGACGACCGCATCTCTAAGACCAAGAAGAAATCGAAGAAGGATAAGCGGAGATCTTCCGGAGGTGATAACAAACTGGCTGGGGAGGATACGGATATAAACGGTGTTACTCCGGAGGCTGCAAAAGAATCGAAAGCAGATGAGGAGAACCCCGAAGAGAAGGAGGAGAAGGCATTAAGGAGCAGACATTCAAAGATCCTGTCGAAATACCATGGCTCCCTTCAGTCAAAGTCGATTGAAGAGAAGCTTAAATCAGAGAAAGGCGCCGATAAAAAGGATACACCGACGGCGGAGCCTGTGGTAGCGCATGATCTTGAACCCTTGCCACAACCTGCGCCGGCACCGGAACAACATGAGCCACCAAGATATTCGTCCCTTCCTGCATGGCTAGCAGATCCTCTCAGGGTGTCTGCTGAGAAAACTTCTAAATTCTCCGAGCTTGGGATAGATTCGAAACTCTTGAACATTTTAGAAGATAATGGCTACAAGGAGGCGTTCGCTGTACAGTCTACTGTCATACCATTACTGCTACGTGGGACTCAGGGACACCCGGGAGACCTGTGCATTTCCGCAGCTACAGGATCGGGGAAAACGCTCGCTTACGTGCTCCCGCTTGTCACAGCCCTAGAACAGATCCCGGCGCCAAGACTCAGAGGACTCATTGTAGTACCCACTCGGGAGCTAGTGAAGCAAGCTCGAGAAGCCTGTGAACTCTGCGCTGCCGGCTCCGGTCTCAAGATCGGTTCTGCAGTAGGAAACGTGGCCATGAAGGATGAGCAGCACTCGTTAATGAGAGTGGACCGGGTATACGATCCCTTGTCGGCTGAGACACGGCAACAAACAAAGCTCACGGGAGATGACTGGACGAAATTCAGCCTCCAGGACTACATTTCGGAAGCAGAATCATTCAACGAGTCTCTCCCGGGTTATGTTAATCAACCCGAACCCAACGTGGATGTACTCATATGCACCCCCGGTCGTTTAGTGGATCACCTCCGCTACACGAAGGGATTCACCCTGCGACACGTCCAATGGCTAGTAATCGATGAAGCGGATCGACTACTTAACGAGAGCTTCCAGGAATGGGTCGACGTCGTGATGGACTCCTTGGACGCACGGAGTTCCCCCGACACGTTTGGTTATAGTGGGAAGTTGCTCTCGGGACTTGGACTTCCCATTAATGGTGACGAGCCGAGGAAGGTTGTTCTAAGTGCCACTATGACAAGGGATGTTACGAAGTTGAATTCATTGCGATTAGCCAACCCTAAATTGGTCGTTATTGGCAACGAAGATGCTGCAGGCGTCGACCAGGAGGATGGAAAACCTGGAGAAGCTCAATACAGTCTACCGCCAACATTGAAAGAGTTCTCTGTCTCCGTTGGCGATGGCTCTACCAAGCCGCTCTATCTCTTACGCCTTTTGCTTTCACATATTCGAGTTGATGCCACGTCGAGCAGTTCAAATAAACTACCTGATTCCGACGAAACGAATTCCGATGAGACAAGCTCTGACGAATCTAGCTCTGAAGTCTCTGATTCTTCAACCTCCTCCGACGATACGTCATTAGACTCAGATTCAGAATCCGAATCCGAATCCGAATCATCATCAGAAGACGAAAAACCCAATAGACCTGCTCCAGCAAAAACCCACCCGGAAACAACACCCTACCAAAACATAAACACCGTCCTAATCTTCACCAAATCCTCCGAATCCGCATCCCGCCTCTCCCGCCTACTCTCAATCCTCCACCCAACCCTTTCCACCCGAGTCGGAACAATCGTCAAATCCAACAAATCCTCCGCATCCAGAAAAACGCTCACTTCCTACCGCCGCGGGAAACTGTCCGTCATAATCGCCACAGATCGCGCGTCGCGTGGTCTCGATCTACCTTCTTTGTCGCACGTTGTTAACTACGATGTTCCGCCGAGTGTTACGTCGTACGTTCACCGCGTGGGACGTACGGCGAGAGCTGGGAAGGAGGGGTCAGCGTGGACGCTAGTTGCGCATAGGGAGGGGAGGTGGTTTGCTAATGAGATTGCTCGTGGTTCTGATGGGAAGATTACGAGGTGTAAGAATGTGGATAGGGTTAATGTGAAGCTCGAGGGTATGGATGAGTTTGAGTCGAGGTATGGGGATGCGCTGGAGGAGCTTGAACAGGAGGTGAAGTTGGATGGGAGGCCGAAGTCGTCGCTTTCGAGGTCGAAGCGGTAATGTCGTTTTGCGTGAGGTCGGGTGTTCTGTCCGGATAAATAAATGCCATTAAGAGAATTTGTTGTATATAACAACACCACACATAAAGGACAGGGAATTGAAGACAGGTCAATCAAAAGATCGCAGTCCTTACATGTATCAGCTAGCTTATTTGATACTTTCGTCGAGTGCCAATGAGTATCAACCTTTAATGTTTCTGCTGGTCAACTTTGTCTTCTTCTGGCCCTTCATCAAGGGGGAAATAGGTTTCAGGGCTCAGGGCTCAAGTGCTAGGGCTAGGGGTACGGGACTGTCATGTTAGAGGCGACGCCAAACATTAATCCCTTCAATTTCACTTTGTACATTGATATTGACCATCTATCTACGAGACATGCAACCCTCAAAACTGTATACAGAAGTCGACTGGAGGACGTGAAAGGTAACTGCAGTCAAACCAGTCATGAACCGGTCAAAGTATCACTTATTGCTTCTCACTCCCTGCCCTCCCCATACTCTGTCCAACTTCAACCTCTACACAAATGTCCTTCTCGCTTGGAACCTGCAAGTCGTCATCGAACTTAATCTTCCCCTTCTCAAACACGACAAGAATAGCCGAACCGCCATACTCAAAATAACCGATTTCCTTCCCTTTCTTGACGTAGTGACCCGGTTCCCGCATGGGTTCATTGATCCTGCATAGTCTCTCTGATCAGAATTCCTAGAGAAAGTCCAATTGCAACAACATGTAGTTGGTATAGGGTATAAGAAAGCTTACACGACAGTCCCAATATCCGTAGACCCAATAGCCGCAAACAAAACCTGCCCGAACTTCTCGTTCTCGATACATATACAGCATCTCGCGTTTGTCGTCAGGGTATTCACGCTCGAATGCAACACGACCGGGTCTACCTGATAGTAATCACCCGGTATCTGTCGAAACCACTTCACCGTCCCGGTTATAGGAGAATGATACCGATGGTAGTCCTGCGGGCTTAGGTGGAGACTAGCCACAGCACCATCTCGCCAACGCCTCGCCAACTGGTCATCCTGAAGGAGATTCCCGATCGTGAACTGATTGCCCTTAATCCAGAGCGCTTTTGTTTCGGAGACGGAAGGGAACACGGCAAGTCTGGCGTCAGCAGGAGTCATAGCTTTTTTGGTATTGCTCGGCTCGTCGATCGGTCTGGCATGGACGGCGAATTTGCGGATGAAGAAATCCTTCATAGACCCGTATTCCTTTGGATCCGATGGTGAGAACAGAGACATGTCGATTTTGTAAAAGTCGATGAATGACTGGATATCTCGGTGCGAGGATGGTGCTCCTTCTTTGTTTCCGGCGGCAATATTCTTCTTGTGCAGCTGCGACCTCATCCAATGTGTCTTGTCTAGCCATTCGGTCAAGGGGTTGAAGAGGACTAGAAGTCGGATTTTCTTCCATAGTGATTCTTGCTCGCGCTTGAGTTGGCCTGTTTTGCGGTCGATTGTGTGCCAGCCTAGTTGGCGTGTTTGGAGGATTCCGAAGTAGGATAGGAGGGTGTCGAGGAGGGAATGAAGAGTTGCGAGTAGGAACATGTTGATTGAAGCGGTCTCCTTTCTTTTCCGGCTTTTTCTGTTCGACAAGTATCGATGTATGTGCACTCAACGTTGAAGTTCACTTCTGGCTCAAGACCAGATCATCTGGGGATTTGCCATTTGGGAAGCTCGAAAGGAATTATTCTCCATATCCCTAGTAGTTGGATCATGGCTACGTCAATCTTGGGAGTTGAGGTTGACTTCTCGGTAGCCGTCTGGTGCCATGGGTACATAGTTTATCGTTTATCGTTTCATGCTAGCCCTAGCGAGCTCTAGGAAAGACATTGGAAGCAGTCTGGCAGATGCACGGTGTTCTCTTAACATGTTCTCACGAGCACATCAGAGTATGATACTCCGCTCTCTGCACTTTGATCACCAGTATCAAGGAAACCTATTCCGGGAATGATCCCACGGTCGAGATAGTTGCACAAACGTACATAGGAGAGTTGATAGATCCATAAGCATGCCGTACTCCGTAGGCAATGCAAGCACATAGATTATAGAATTAGAATTTAGAAGCGCATGAACAATTGAACACCTTGCGGTCGATATAGTTAATGCTGTTCGTTGTTGAAGAACTTGGGAATGGAAGAGGTCTTCGGAAGCTTTATTCGACTCTATGGGCCAATCATACCGGTAAAAAAGTTACATCGCCCCACTGCAAATTGAAAATTTCTACATACATAGGTACAAAACGATCGTCTGACACTGTTTTGAAATTTTCGATACGAGAAATTCTCATTAGCTGATCAGATTCACGTGGAGACCCAAGGATCACCCCACTGGGACTTTCTCCACGCGGCATTCTCCCTCATTGGTGGTCCGGGCCGATGGCCTAACGGTTAAAAATGGGTCCAAACGCTTCCAACAACGGAGGGGCTGCTGCGAGAGAGCGGCCCTTCAACTCCCTACGATACCGTCAAATTTCACTACTCTTTCACTCGACTTTTGTTCCTGAACGTTGAGTCTCACAACACTAACAGAAATGGCCGATAATTTGGAAGCTGAGAATCGTAAGACGGTTTCTTCTATCAAGATCCACACCGGTACACCAGAGTTCAGACGCATAGACTGACCAAATTATTGAAATGCAGCCGAGAATGCTCCAATCGTCGTCGACGACACCGTACGTCTTTTATCCCAATTCTACTGAATCCTCTTCTTGAGCTACTCAATTCTGATATATGGATGCCTCCAGGCCTCGGATCTAGACTCGGCATTCAGCGATGGGTATAACTCCGATGGAGCATTTTTCCGCCCTAATATATCACTGGTGACTGACAAGATACGGCTACCTTCAGTGGAAGTGATACCACATCACTTACTTCCAGCATCCTGAAATACCATTTCGAAAATGGCCGCCGATACCAGTCCTTTCGAGAGGGCCGATACCTCCTGCCCAACGACGAAAAGGAACAAGATCACATGGATATCCTGGGACACATGTTTACCCTTGTCTTGGATGGGAAGCTCTTCATGGCTCCCATTGGGGATAATCCGCAACGCATACTGGACTTGGGATGCGGGACTGGTTCATGGGCGATAGAGATGGGTGCGTTTTCTCTGCTATTTGAATCCGTTTACGGAATTTGTCGGTATCAGTGCTGACTATTGACCACAATAGGCGATATGTTTCCATCAGCACAGGTGGGATTTCATATCTAGACCCAATTAGCCTGACTCCAGTTTAACAGACGAGTACAGGTCATAGGAAATGATCTGAGTCCAATCCAACCACAAACGTGCGTATCATGAAGTCCCGATTCCAAAGCAAAACTGACAATGAACTATCATTACCTTAGGGTTCCCCCAAATGTGCAATTCGAAGTTGACGACATCGAAGAGGATTGGCTGTACAAGTCCCCGTTCGATTTCATCCATGCCCGGTTTCTAGCCCTGGCGGTCAGAAACTGGCCTCGGCTATTCCAGCAAACATTCAAGTGAGTACAAAACGGCATGTTGCCAAAAGTATCACCAGACATTAATTATACATTACCAATGCCTGTAAGAAACCTTAAACCGGGCGGCTACGCCGAGTTCTTCGACTACAACTTCGTCCTCGAATCCGACGATGGTACGCTGAAGAAAGACCACGAAATGAAAATCAATTGCGACTTGGTCTGCCAGGCGGCAGCCAGAATAGGTCAAGATGCATATCCAGGCGCAAAACTGAAGAAGTGGGCGGAAGAAGCCGGATTCGTCAACATCAAAGAGCATGTGTTCAAGGTCCCGTTCGGGCCTTGGGCGAGGGATCCCAGATTGGTTAGACCGAGCTTTTTCTTCTATAACGTCTTGGCCTTCACTGACAGTTATACAGAAGGAAGTCGGCGCCTGGAATCAACTCCAGGCTATGGAAGGGATAGAAGGTTGGACTATGGGCATGCTGACTCGCGTGCACGGATGGTCCCCAGAGGAAGTACAGGTGCATCTTGCTAGAGCGCGGAGGGATCACCGTAACCCTGCCATTCATTCGTATACAATGATGTAAGTCTCCCGACAGACAAGCGGTTTGTTGTCGAGAATGCACAAGTTGACCTGTGTTTGTGTTACAGGCACCTCGTATATGGACAGAAGCCGATGGAAGAGAAGAAATGAGAACATGGGTTATGACGCAAGTCGTCAATTGCACTCGAGTCTATATGTGAAGTTATCAACAGTAAACATAGACCACATACAGTCCTTGGAAGTCATTTGTATGACATTGTACATATAGAGTATCTGTCGTAAGTATCGGACACAACGGTTGGACACCTCGCAGATCGTGAAGATGGCAAGGTGCTTGGTGCACACACCGTGCTATGACGCATACTTATGACTCGATTTGTTCGGAGCAGACCGGTAGACGATTTACGTATTGGGTGATCCTCGACAGGGCACAATCTCGACATTCAGAAGCAGCTGGTCCTCGATCCCTGGCCCTTCCAAGGCGCAATCTGGTCTTCTCCAACGAGCTAGGGCCGATGCGTAAAAGCCTCTATGTTCCCGGGAGTCCAAATTGTTTTGGCATGAGTGCTCACACAGTCAATTTCCCTGTGATGACACGTCGATTGCCGTCGTTCCTGATCTTCCTCTTCTGCTGTTTCGTTTCGCTTAAGACCACATGGCTAATGCTGGAGCGAACGCTGCATTCTTGGATGCAAGTCGAACTAGTGCTGTCATATCGTCAATCCATAGGGTCGTTCCTATCAATGATGTCCCGGAAAGTTAATACATCCTCTCTGAATTCATGCTCTTTCATCCGGTTCTCAAATGTTCGTCTGGCACGGTTCGGGACAGAGAAGTTCTCTGGATATCTGTCAACGACCAAAAAGCAAGTGTCAAATTCGTGACTCCTTCCGCCGCAGGCAGTGCATGGCTGCCTCTTTTGTTGCTTGTCCTGACCATGGTTAGAGTGCTGGGATTTTCGTTTCCTGGATGCACTCGTTCTTGATCGGTCAGAACCCTCCGAGACATCTGCTGGTTGAGTATAGTTCATAAAGCTGCAGGCTTCCCGTACTTTGTGCGCAGCGTTGTAAGGGGTTTCGGATTTCATATCCATTAAGCGTTCGCAATAGGGTCCCATGCCAGGGACCATTGCCCATTGACGGGAGAAGTCGTATTTCCAGTTATTGAGAAGTAATGGGTCCCACCTCGACGCCAGGGCGTTGACCGTGTCCCATTTTGCTAGCCACTCGCCTGGTCCTCCTTTCGGCCATTGCGTGAAGTTGGTCCCGAAGAGTTCCCGGTGGAGCTGCGTTGTGGTACGTTGCATATGCTCCGCGGAAGGTCTTAGAGAATCGCGGATGGCGGCAAGCATTTCCCGAACTCGGTTTTTGTTGTACCATGATTCGATCCCTCGCGACCTGAGGCTTGGATTCACCGTCTCCAATATCGCTGTCCATAGGATTCTTTCGTGTTCAGTTCGTTCTCTGTACTCCTTAGCATGGAATTTATAGTCCTGGAATTCAAGTATAAAGGCTTCCCGCTCATCAGGAGTCAATTCTAGGAAGCCCCTTGCTGTGGGCCTTACGGAGCTCGGTGTTGGCTTAGCGGGTGCCTCGTAGGTTTCTGTCCTGTCCGGGTCGTAAAACTGCCACTCGCTAGGAGGAACCATGTCAGAGATATATGATTCCCACGCATAGTAATCATCCGGGGAGTTAAGGGCACAGCCCTTGAAAAATCCCTGAGACATGCCGTTCGGGAATGAAGCACAAATAGCTGCGAAGGTGGTACATGTAGTTGAGGACTTGAGTCACTCCTGTTGAGCGAGAGAGAGAAGAGGAACGTGTGGAATCCGTGGATATCATATGCTGTGGGGCTCACTAAGCCCTATGTAGTTAGAGGATATGTATCGGAAGGAGAGATAGATTTTCCGATTCACTGCATATGACACCTAATTCCTCAGGCATCAAGACGCACGGATCTTAAAAATTCCCCGAGCCCTGCCACAGTGCCACTTCGTTTCCTCCGAGGGTCAAACCTTCCAGGTAAGAAGGTACTGTACGATTGAGGTCGACTTTCTGAAGATGAACACCTCATCATTCGCTTCGAGTGTCGGGGCCCGCCGTGCGGCCGCCCTTTTTCCCGCGCTTGCTCACCGGTAAACGCTGCAGATATTTTAGTTATGCGCAGAGACAGTCAGCTTTCGCAAAGATCGACGCGTCTCAACGGGACTCTTGCGTACAAAGTACAATGTATCATCATGATACAAAGTACCGTGCATGCTACTTACTGCGGCACTGCCTATTATTGCTGCTGGGGTGTCTGAGCGTGTCTCTGCCACTCTGGGAACCTAAGCAGTGCCTAATGGCTGATAACTAACAGTGGCTGATAACTAGCTTAGACGACAACTCTACAGTTGTTCGCGAATAACTGCGAATACATAACTACTATACTGCTATTTAATCATAATGGCAAGAAGCATTTCGTGCAGTACGGAGACATGGAGACTATGTATGTACACGAAGTCTCGAAATCTCCGAGTCGATCCTTGAACAATTCCTTGGGCCGGACCGCTTTTAGCGGTCTAACGGTTACTTTAACCGCCATGGCGATGCACAGACTCTGAAGGGATCGACAATGAGAATGGGGGGCTGTCGTACATATGTACTCCTGTTCATTGGCGTGGCTTAAACTGTGACTCTCCGCTCTTCCTCCTGAGTCCCGTCTTAAGCCCTTTTACTTCTTCAAAAGTTCAGAATTTCGCCATTGAGTAAACATCGTTGGTTTCATTCCTACAGTCATTATGGCTGACTTGGAAGTTGAAGGTCGTGAGATGCCCTCTTGGTACATAGTCAAGGTTCATACTGACCAGAGTATACCATTCATTCAGCTGAGAATGCCCCAATCGTCGTCGATGATACCGTATGCCCTCCTTAAGGAACTGGTTCCTTTACTTCATGTCAAGTCTAATACCTTTATGAATGTTTCTTAGGTTTCGGAACTAGACTCGGCGTTTAGTGACGCGTAATAATATGCATATGCTTGTACCCTAATAACAAACGTTGGGACTAATCATCGGACCTACTCGCAGTGGAAGTGATACCACATCACTTGCTTCCAGCATCCTCAAGTACAATTTTGAGAATGGCCGTCGATACCAATCCTTTCGGGAGGGCCGATACCCTATGCCTAACGACGAGAAGGAGCAAGACCATATGGATATACTGGGGCACATGTACAGGCTTGTTTTGGACGGGAAGCTCTTCTTAGCTCCCATTGGCGATAATCCACAGCGCATATTGGACTTGGGATGTGGGACTGGATTGTGGGCGATAGAGACCGGTGCGTTGCAACTACTGAACCAACCCGCATGTCCGTTGGTTTGCTAACTCATAGCCCATTTAGGTGACTTATTTCCTTCAGCGCAGGTGGATATAGCCTCTTCAAAGGTACAACTCGATTTGTTCTAAGCTTACGAAACGACTCAAGGTTATAGGAAACGATCTAAGTCCAATACAGCCACAAATGTACGTGTCGTTGATGTCGTTGATATGCACATTTTGTGTTTAAAACAGAACTGAAGACCCATGCCTGCAGGGTTCCCCCAAACGTGCAATTCGAGGTTGACGATATTGAAGAGGATTGGCTTTACAAGTCTCCATTTGATTTCATCCATGCTCGGTACCTAGCGGGGTCAATCCGAAACTGGCCCCGGTTATTCCAGCAGACGTTTCGGTAGGTAGATTTGCCACGAATGATGTATCGTCGGTTATACTCACATTTTTTGAAGAAACCTCAAACCAGGTGGCTACGCTGAGTTCTTCGACTACGACCCTACCCTTCGCTCCGATGATGGTTCACTAAAAAAAGACCACGATATGAGCATCAACACGGACTTGGTTTGCCAAGCGGCCACAAGCATAGGGCAAAATGGCTATCCAGGACCGAAACTGAAGAAATGGGCCGAGGACGCCGGGTTCGTCAATATCAAGGAGCATGTATTCAAGGTCCCACATGGAACATGGCCGAAGGACCCTAGACTGGTTAGTCTAAATTCAAAACTTTTCCGAGACCTCACTGATAGATACGTTTGCAGAAAGAAATCGGTGCCTGGAACCAACTCCAAGCACTGGAAGGAATAGACGGCTGGTCTATGGGAATGCTGACTCGGGTATGCGGATGGTCTCCAGAGGAGGTGCAAGTGCATGTTGCGAACGCACGGAAGGATTACCGTAATCCTGCTATTCATGCGTACTTGACTATGTGAGTCTTTACTTAGACGGGCGAATCCGAACCAAGGATGCGAAATAGCTTAAGCTGACCTTTGCGACAGGTATCTTGTGTACGGGCAGAAGCCGAGGGAAGAAAAAGGGTGAAAACATGCCCGTTACGATCTCAAGACTTTTTGTTGTTTAACTCTTTTTCTCGTTATCGACTGGATCAATAATATCAATGGAACACGTTAGTAACATGACATAGGTTGAATGACCAAATGCATATTTCGGCTTAGGGCTACACTTGCAGCACCTCTGTTTAGAGTTTATGCTCCGGTTAAGGTCACGTTAAGATAGTCTATGTGAAGATCCACGCCCCAGATAATCATAGGTAGCCTGTTTACATGTATGATAGCCTTTAAAATGATTTCGAGGGCCGAGGACCCAGACGTATTTTCGTAAATCTCTCAGCTTGACGAACGAATTGTTTAGGGTTTACGTGAAGTGGGACATTGTACAGTACGTACGTATGTAGTAGGTCTTCGAAGATAATACGAAACGGTACGTTGTACGTACGTTCTTTCTACAAGGTATCAGGTGGCCCAGAATTTAGACATTCCCAGGTGGCCCAATTCCTGCTATGGCATCAAGTTTAGACTCATATGAACGTCTCCTAGGCTTCGGAACTAGTTTAGTAGTCTCGGCATTCGGCGATGTGTAGTATGTACATACTCCGTGCTGCTAGTCGTGGACGCAACGTGTCATTTATCAGGCACCGGGTACCTTCGTCGGCATCGGAAACGTTGCAGAAGCCATTCGAGCTTCAGACGTCGTACCGTATCATAGTAACGGGAACCTATCTCGGCTTCGGCTTCCTGGAGATGTGGTTCAATGTCCTTTGACGAGATGCCCTGGGCATCGATCAATTCTAGCAGAAGTTCCAGAAGAACGGCGCCATAGCCTGTGTTTATCACAACCGTTAGAAGACAATCCCCGGAATCGTCTTGATACGTCAAGGGATACTTGGCGCCTCGTTCTATAAGAAGTTTCGCTCCAGGCATTACTTGGAAACTATCGTCAACGATAAGCATTGACAGACATGTATGACCATCGCTGCGTTTCGCATTGATGTCGGCGCCGTGTCGTTGCAATACTTCGAGCGTAGTTTCCGCTTTGATGACCTTATGGTCCTCGTCAAAAGAAGGTGAGTCGGCTGCCCACGCCAAATAGTCCACCGCATTTTCGCTTTTCAACTCCAGTCCGTATCGTTGCAAGAGTATTTCTACGACCGCTGCGTTATGACGTCTTATGGCAGACTCTAGGGCCAGGTACCAATCATGGCTATGTGGACCGGGCTTCAGGCCATGTTGATGCCAAAGGTATTCCATCACGTATTCAAACATTGCAGTGTCTGTTCTCGCTATCTCATCCATGACAAATTCGAAACTCTCATGGTCCTTGACAATTGATAATCCATACTGGGTGTTTAGCAGCATCTTCATGATAGACACGTTTTGAGAAGTTAGGGCATTCTGAAAAAGCCTCTCCCGTGCCGCAGGTTTCAGCGCAGACGGATCAGCACCACGGTTAAGGAGCATTCTAAAAATAGGTTCAGATTGGACGGCCATTATGAGTATATGATCATTCTCCTCATCTGCGGTGTTCGGATTTGCTCCTGCGTCAAGTAAAAGTTCAGCCATTTGCTGATGGCCAGCGTCTACCGCTGTTACGGGCGGCCGATACGGCCAGGGAACATCCAATGTGTTTGGATCAGTACCGTAGTCGAGCAGGATTCGGGCAACGCCGATATGACCAAATTTGGAAGCAAAGAGAGAGCATTACCCGTTTTAACCGTGCGCGTGGGATATTGAAAACATGTATTCACGTCACACCCCTTCTCCAATAGTCGCTGAACTATGCGGTCGAGTCCACATGCGGCAGCGACAGGCACAAGGAAATTGGCATCTTCTATATTGCAATCACGTACTCGTTCCAAATCGATATACTGAAACAGGAGCTTCACCATTTCGTGCTTTCCGTAGGCGGCTGCATTAATTAGAGGAGATATAATTCTCTTGAAATCTTCGATGTACGTATCCCGGTTCGCTTCGCCCTGAAACATGGTTCTCGCTTGCTGGATTTCAACTAAGGGATCTGGATTGAGCCCATGCTCAATCAACGTCTTCGCCGTGTCGACGCGATTGAGCCTCACGGCGTCCCCCAAAATTTCCGTCCGATACGCTTTAGTAATAGAATTCGGACATGTCCAATTGCTAAGAAGGTACCGGACAATATCGGTGTGACCGCACGATACCGAGTTGGCCAAAGGTGTCAATTCCACCCAGACTAGTTGATCAGTTCCTTGGAGCCGAACACGCTCAGCATTGCACTCGACCTCCTCGATGAGGAACTTAACCAAGTTCAAATCTCCGTTCTCGGCCGCAGATGTCAAGGGCGTCTTGATGTCGTCGTCTGCATCCTCTTTCACAAAGCAATCCACGCTCTCCACGTGCGGTACCAGCAGCCGCGTGGTTCTTTCGTGTCCATACGCGACGGCCAAATCGAGGGGTCCGCTATCAACTCCAAGCATTTCTAACCGCCAAGGTTCCTTAAAGACTACTTTGTCGTCAGGATCCGGATCCACGCCCTCTTCGAGAAGACACTTCACAACGTCATCGTGGCCATTTTTGGCAGCCACGGCGAGGGAGATCCAGCCATGATCGTAGGCGTCAAGCGGTATGCCTTCATTGAGAAACATGCGCATGGAGGTAGAGAGTCCGTATTCGCACACGGAGATGAGCGCTTCGCCGCTCCAATGTTTGACATTGTGTCGGTAGAGATAGCTGTTTAGGGCACTGTAGCAGCGTTTTTCGGTTCGAACCAGGGCGTTGATGTCCCTCTCTAAGTAGAGGTACTCGGCTATTTGGTACACGAGCTCAATGGGAAGATCTGAGAAACGCATGTTGCTTCACTGGACATGCGTTCTCATCTTCCTCTTAGGTACTCCTGAGTCCTCCGTATGCGGAGTTTCGAAGATCCAATAATTGTTCGTGAAAGATTCGCCGTCAGGATAGCACAGTAGTATTGTACCTATGACATCCGCGCCGTCTAGCACAAGCATTTGGTTGTTGACTTCGGAAGGAATAGGCGAGGCGATCGGATTGATATCAACAATGCTCTCCTAAATCATACGTTGTGAGTCACAGTTTTTATCGCTGACCTCCGGTGCTCAATTTTCATAATACTTACTGTTTTTGGTTAGGCCACCCCACTAGCTTCGGACAGGGGTAACGACTGTCGGGGTACATAAGTAAAGGTGCATAGAATAATATTTGGCCTTCATTTCACCAATCGCACCAACTCCTCATACTCCCCCGTATTCCTCACCATACCCCAAAACACCCCTTTCCTTTCGATCAGTTTTCGAGGAGTATCATTCCTAATCACCAGTCAACAACACGAACAACATTGAAGAAATGGAACACGAGAACTCACTCAAGAACGACACCACCATCCATAACCAAAACCCGGTCGTAATCCATTATAGTCCTTAGTCGGTGCGCAATCGCGATAATTGTCGAATCAGGGAACATCTGGCGCAGAAGCCGTTGCATATACACATCCGTCTCATGGTCCACGGACGCAGTCGCTTCATCGAGGAGCACGATCTTGGAGCGACGACAGAGCGCCCGCGCAAGGTTGAGAACCTGCCGTTGTCCCTGGCTGAAGTTCTCGCCGTTTGTCGAAACGGGAGTGGACAGTTCGAGAGGTGCGCTTGCGGTTGTGGTTGTATGATCATCATCGTCTTCAGCGCTATTGCTACTACCAGTATGAGCCTGAACCTTTATTGAAGCGCAAGCCGACAAAGCAAACCGGAGTTCCGAATCGCTGCAATTGCCGAAAGGGTCGAGATTCACGTGTACATCGCCCGAGAAGAGAACCGGTTCTTGGGGGATAAGGGTGACGACGCTTGTGCGGAGACGGTTCAACGGAATGCGACTTAAATCGACGCCGTCGATAATAACCTTTCCAGACACGACGGGGACGAGGCGAAGGAGCGACAAACCCAGGGTACTTTTACCGCTTCCCGTTCTTCCGACAAGGCCGATCCGCTCACCGGGGTTGATGGTGAAAGATACGTTCCGCAGGACATCCGGACCTTGGTCGACTTGATATCGAGCCGTGACGTGCTGGAATTCCACACGGCCGGACGTCGGCCACCAGGCAGGAAGAGATAGGGACTGACGATGTAACTCGTTGGAATCCTTCTCCTCTGGTTGGATCTCCGCGTATTCGCGCATGCGTTGAAATGAGTTCAGTTCAACTTCGAGCTCGTTCATTGTCCGCACCAACGTCAGAATGGTCTGGCTCAAGCCAATGGCATTTGTTAACGAGAAGCCAACCAATCCCGCCGATTCAGATTGGCTGCTGAGGTACGCCACACATCCTGCCGCTGCCGATACTAATGCCGCGCAGAAGTCTGAACGAACGGACACCCAGCGGTTGCAGTTATATTGCGCCTCAGCCGACTGCGCATGCACAGCCAGCCGTTCCGCGAGCTGTTTCTGGAAGACCTCTTCAACGCCGTCACGGGCCCGAATGACGGTCAACCCGGCCAGCGTATCGGTGAAATGAGTGAACACGGGAGAATAGTTCACCGAACATAGCCGCTTGATGGAAACCTGAGCGCGCGTATACATTTCGCCCACTGCGAAGCCAATTGTGCAAATCGCCGCAGCAGGGAGTGCGAAAATAGGCATGATTGACGCTATACTTGCGATACGAAGAAGGAAGCGCAGCGCATTTTCGATCGACATTCGAAGCCACTCGATCAACACCGTATCCAGTGAACGGGTGTCATTACCGAACCGATTAATAGCCCTTCCGATGGGATTTTCGTCGAACCAGGAGACCGGGGCGGAAAAGACAGCCTTAACTAACCTGGCATGTGTCTTCTTGGCAGCTTCCCAACCGCCGTATTGATATATCAGATTGTTGGACAGTTGTAGGGCAAGGAAAACAGCGATTGCCGTTGCGTAGATGGTCAAGTAAAACACTGAGTTGGGGGATTTGCCCTCTGAGTAAGAGCCAGTCCAGACAGAGAGCCAATATGTTATACCAAAGTAAGCGAACTGAACAGTTAAAGTCGTTATGATTGCCAGTATGGCGTACGAATATCCACCAAACAGTACCATGTATTGGAAGACTGCCACTAAAAGTCAGTCTCAGGCTGTTCCATACATTGAATGAGCATCCTTTGTCTAAGGAATCATTCACAGGGTGACTCACACAAAGTACGCGGGATGCGACCAGTAGCGGATGTTTCTTTGACAATTCGACCTGGTGGCTCTTGTGCGTAAGACCTCATAATAGGCAGCGGACGTGATACCTGTGATGTTGACCCAACTTGTGACCTCTCACCAATATTCGACACAATCGTTCCCTCAGGAGCCTTCGTCGTGGCAGACGATGTCACAGATGATAACACACCGTTCTTCAATACGACGGTCATTCCAGCATCCTGCAAAGCAGCGGGCAAATTGGTAACAAGAACCACGGTTCTATTAGCAAGTAGACCACCTCGGAAACACCTTTCGTAAACGAGACTGGTCGTGTGCGTATCAAGGGCAGAAAAGATGTCATCCAGAAGAAGTGTCGACGATGGTGAATATAGAGCCCTCGCGAGCGAAACCCGCTGCCTCTGGCCGCCAGAAAGCGCCGTTCCCCTCTCCCCCACAGTCGTGATATCACCCTCTGAGAGCTGCTTGAGATCCTGGTCTAGACCGCTCGCTTCAACAACCTTCATATAACGGGACTGGTCGAAGGGACTGTAGAAAAGGATATTTTGCCTGATCGTGTCATTCTGGAGCCATGCAGTCTGAGGGACATAGGCTACGTCTCGCGGACATGTAGCTGTGCCAGCTTCCAGTATAGTCTCGCCTAGCAAGGAAAGCAGTAGAGACGTTTTCCCGCTTCCGGTAGGACCCGTCACCACAGTTAGGTTATTAGGTTTGAAGCGAATAGAAATATCCTGCAACCTAAACGCAGCTACTGGGGTGCGTCTAAAAGTGGCATGCTTGATCTCTAACGGCCCTACCGGATGTCGTTTGACTTCTTGCGCCGAGTCAAAAAACCGGTCTACACGCCGAAGAGACTCCACCCCTTGTGCAGAATTACGGCTGATGTTCGATAGCCATACAAACTGAGTGCGCAAAGTCTCCATTATCGACAGAGACGTGAAAGCGACAGGAGCTCGCAAGGGACGATCGGTGAAAAGAACGAATACGGAGAACATGACCAGCAAACTCACCATTGGTATCAGGTCGCCAGCCATAGAGATACCAGCTGCATAGACACTCCGCGTCCAAAGACGCTTTTGTTCAACATGGCGCGATTCATTGATTCGGTCTAACGCTGCCGGTTCCCAGCCAAAGTACTTGAGAGCGCGTATTGAGTTCAGATACTCGGATATTCTCGATACACGGACATCCGTTGCTTGCATGACTGACCGCTGAATCCGAGAGACCCTGCGCGATGCCAGTGCCGGAAGAGGCGTCAGACAAATAAGCGTCAAGACGCCAAACAGTGACGGCCATCCAAGCATGCGGTAAAGGAATATCATGGCAACAGTGGTGCAGATTGGTACACCGGTTCCGACAAAGAAAACATCGCGAGAATTATAGATAGCGTCGACATCGTATGACATCAAGCTCACCAGGTTAGACTGGCTTGATTTGCTAGCATTTTTGTCAAATGGGACAACGGAGCCGTCATATATATGCGAGCGTAGCGCAGTGTGATATATTTCTTGAACAAGCGACATGTTGAGCCTGACGAGAAGGCGCGTGGCGGTAAATATGTATTGTTGATAACAGAGCGATCGCGAGGTAGGACCAATAAACAACAAGGCAATCCAGAATAGAGGATGCACGACCGGGCTCTGGTAATCATCCAGATAAGCAAGCAACCGTAGCATGGCAAATGGTGCAAGGAAATCTATCAAAGCAGTTGCCGCAGACCAACATATCATCACCTTGAGTTCTGAACTGAGGAGCCGGCACAAAGTGCGAAAAGTCTTGCCACCTTTGAGCCGCTGCTGCTTCATTTTTCGTAACCATACTAACGGATCATCGTAGTTTGGCAGTGGGGGCATATCATTCATGTTCAAATCTCTTTGACAACCTCGCAGAATCACATACGTGATCCATTCGTAGGAGCAGTAGTATGAAAATAGGGAGCAAGTTTCCTCGGGCGATACCTCAGTCTCGTCGATATAATCGTAGCCTTCTTCATCACATGCCGTGGCACGCCGGGGTCGCGGTGTGACGAATGCAAGTAGAACAGTAATCCCCAGGAATAACAGCAACGCCAGGTCAAGGGAGGACGGACAGCGATCTGAACCGATAATTACCAGAGGCAACAAGTCTTGGATAACAGCAAGGACAAAGAAAGCAGTAACCACAGCATTCATATGATAATACATTTGTTTTTGGCAATCATTTGGGCTACAGGCAAGTCGTGCCATGCCCAGTAATGCCACATAGCTCAACGAGAAGGATTGTACTGCGCAGGGCATGAGCCAACTCAGACAGCAGGCGATTGAAGAAGTCGCCATATGTGCAATAGCATAAGGAATGGGGATGGGATGCAATGAAACGTTCTGCGGATCGGTAGCAGCGGTATCTAAATCCCGCTTGCAAACTCTCCCGATATAGCGAAGAGAGAAGAACGTCAACAGAATGATGAGTGAAGCCAGAGATACTGCAAGATGCACATCTCCCGTTGCTATAAACTCAGCCAACCTTGTTGTTCGATACTGCCATATTGCCCTAAAGCGAGTGCTTAACGGGTGTAAAACTGGATTGCCAGCAATTGGCCGACTAACCTTTGGGTAGAGACGCCAGTGGCGTAGTGACTGGCGCCCTTTTCCTCCATTGCATGCATCGTCTGGCTGATGGCATACTGAGAGCCTCTGACAACATGGAGTGTGTCCATCTCGCCGTCAAAATCGTAAGAGGAACGGCAATTTGCGTTCCTTTATTGCGGAAACCTTAAGTTGATGGCTTGATGGCGGCATAGCCCACGAAGCTTCTAGGAATCCGGTCAAAGCATATTATTCGGGCGATGGTAACCTTCGCATAGGACCCTGTCACGGTCTTCCAGATAGCAACAGTTTGTAAAAGCGTCGTGGGTGAAAAAAATTGGATGAACGGACGGAAGTGACGGATAGAAGACTTGGAAGAGGATTTCGCCCCAATAAGCCATCATTCGCTTTCATTGGTGCAGACAGACAATGGATACCTATCACGGATCCAATGTTCCGCGTTCCGCCCGGGCGACAAGAGATCCAAAAATGCCCGACTGAGATCAAGAAAAGCCGATTTTAAAAGAGATATGAGCTCTGGTGTACAAGGGAGCGAACGGCGAGTGGCCGTAGTTTAATTGTCCCAGCTTGAGAGGATTCAAAAGCTCGCAGGTACCTAACCGGCATGCGGATTCCACACAATGCGACAGTCGGTTGAAGCTGGTGGCCAGCGTCGTCCTCTTTGCCTTCACTCCTTCGTTAAATTCGTTTTCTTTTCCGGTTCCTGTCCATACACAAGGTGCCTGGGTTATCATGAAAGTCAATCCAGCGTCCCACGCACTCCTGATTCCAGTTAGAAGTTATTCTGCGGAGGCTGGCTTTCAATTGTGTGAAGGTGTGAAGATAGATCAAGAAAGTTTCAAACGTTCTTTTTCAAATTTTGCAAACGTTGCAATCAATGGTGATTGGTCAATGGCCACTTCGAAGGCTCCGCTTTCAATATATTTCATACCTGACTCCTACCTGACTATGGTAAGTATCGTAAGATCCTGAAATTTTCAATAATAGATCATATCCCCCATCATCCGCAGCGTGTTTTATTTAGTCCTTATTTTCCTCCGGCTTTTGTCCATATACAAGGTGCCTGGGTTGCAGAAAAGTCAGTTCCAATCCATTAATGATTAATCCACGGTTCCCTGGCACAAAATTGATTGAAACTTACAGAAAAACATACGAATGGATGGCAGGGTTACAGTGATCCTTTCGCGCTTTGGCAACGTGCACCTGCACTTCTTCTGGGGACCATCCAAGAACGCGAGTCAGCAGGCCCATTGACCATCCTTCTATTCCCTCCAAAGACTGGAGCTGGTTCCAGGCACCGATTTCCTTCTGCATAGCCTATTAGTGAGGGCCCATCAAATCAAGAATTTGGGACCAACCAGTCTAGGATCTCTCGGCCAGGGTCCCTGCGGAACTTTGAATATATGTTCCCTGATATTGACAAACCCCGCATCTTCGGCCCATTTCTTCAATTTCGGGCCTGGGTAGCCATCTTGGCCCATTTTACTTGCTGCCCCGGCAGCCAAATCAACGTTGATTTTCATATCGTGATCTTCCTTTAATGAACCATCATCGGAGCGAAGCACAGAGTCATAGTCAACGAATTCAGCGTAGCCACCTGGCTTGAGATTCCTTTGAATGTGTCAACATAAAAGAAGTGTTGACACAGTGACTATGGCAAATTTGCTTACCGAAACGTCTGCTGGAATAGTCGAGGCCAGTTTCGAATTGATGCTGCTAGGTATCGAGCATGAATGAAATCAAAGGGGGCTTTGTATAACCAATCCTCCTCGATATCATCAACCTCAAACTGCACGTTTGGAGGAACCCTGCAATAAGCTTATTGTCAGTTACGTTCCTAATCTGGGGATTTCACAACACGCACATTTGTGGCTGAATTGGACTCAAGTCATTCCCTATGACCTATTGTATTTACCTTCCTGTAAGCATAAACCAAGGTGTCTGGTGTTTCAATTAAGGTTTACCTCTGCTGAAGGAAACAGGTCACCTATATGAGCCAAGTCTCAGCATGTTAACGAGCCCGCGGATAGATGGACTATGGAGCTGCAACACACCCATCTCTATTGCCCACAATCCAGTTCCACAACCCAAGTCCAGTACGCGTTGTGGATTATTGCCAATGGGCGCCAGGAAGAGGTTTCCATCTAAGACAAGCTTGAACATGTGTCCCATAATATCCATATGATCTTGCGCTTTTTCGTCGTTCGGTAAGAGGTACCGACCCTCTCGAAAAGACTGGTATCGACGGCCATTTTCGAAATGGTATTTGAGAATGCTGGAGGCGAGCGAAGTCGTATCACTTCCACTAAGGAGCCGCGCGGTATTAGTGATGATAACAGTACGATTGAAGGTGCAAATATGCTTCATACCCATCGCCGTATGCCGAGTCTAGTTCCGAAGCCTGGGTGATATATGAATACTTAATTGGACTGAGTTTTTAGTAACAGAGAATACTTACCGCGTCATCGACAACGATTGGGACATTCCCAGCTGCAAGGATGATAGCGTTCTGGTCAGCGATTCAACGAAGATACTACAAGTCTCGATTGGCCTGTCATATTGGAGACTTCTTACGATTTTCAGCTTCCAAAGAAGCCATTCTGTAGGAGAGAAATGGAAACCAGACTCAACCGACCACTTGAATATGGGAACGGAGCCCATAGAAGAAGTGGAATGAACAGCGAAAAAGACATGTCAGTACGGGTGGGAGATTACAATTATAAGCTGCGCGACTGGGTGAAACTGGCATGTATGTACTTTTGCGTTGATTTTGTCGATCCTCTCTACCCGAGACGTTTTGCGCGGAAAGCGGTCCGGCCCTAACTTAGGAGATTTCATAGTAGTGGTCCTAGTGGAGACGTTGCATACGTACAGTACAGTACGAAGTACTAAAATAAAACGTCTTTCGTACGTGGGCGCGTAGCTGACCCAATCAATCCGCCTTGAAAGGGACCACGCATGAAGTTATTACGAACGCAAGCTACCAATTTCGTTGCTCATTTGCTCTGCATTCCTGCCACTGCGCTCCCGATAGGTATTGATGTAGTGCCTATTCGCGAACGACTTGATTTCTATTCAAACCGGCGCCTGCTATGTAGCTATTACGATATTACGTATGAAGGCCAAAACGATCTTAAATATTCCTACAGATATCTTATTAACATATATGAAATTGATATAATACTATGTACGGAGTACATGAACAGGTTCCCATCACCCAGCGGCGCCAGCTTTCTTCTTCTCCCGAACGGTCTTAAACGCCTTGTCGACAGAACTGTATTCACGGTCCATCTGTTCTGCGATGACGGTCTCTGGAAGGTTCTGTGCGCGGGCACGCCTTACTACCTCGTCGATGACAACTTTCCTGGACGAGAAGAATTGCTTTTCTTTTGAGGGTCGCCATTTGGTTCCCCATCGTTCTTCCAAGCTGTCAATCGACGGCATCGCACCGATTCCATTCCGCCACAGACCCAGCAGTTCCTTGACACTTCGTTGGTCCCGCGGTAGCGTGTAGCAGGGGATATCTGGCTTAACATTGGCAGGAACAGGACGTTGCGACTCCGCACATTCAGCAGGAGAACTTCGCTGTGGCTGCTCAACTGGCGTGGGGGTCGACGGCATTGGCGGCTCACCCGCTCGATCCCTAGCCTGTGTGTTCCCTGGCTCCCAACGGCGCACTATCCGGCTTCTGCCGGGTGTCCAGGTGATACTTAAGGAGCCTTCCATTGACTCTCTCTGGTTCCGCTCAAGGGCGTCCATCCGAGATAACAGTTCATCGTGCTACCGCCTCCTTCGCTGGCGCTCCGTGATGAGCTCGCCTGCGATGGTCCGGAGCTCCGCGGCAATAACCGGCATTGCCTTTTCAACTGCAGATGCACGCGTCTCATGCTCTGTCTGCATAGGCTCGCTTGGCGGCCAATTGTCATGGCACCGATCCTATAGTTTCAAGTTAGCATACAAATTCCGCGTTAGTGTGGATGTAGATGATATAGCTCACCTCCCGCTCCTCCTGCTTTGGCTTATACGCCTTAGGCGTATTCACCGGAGTAGTGTTCTCATGGTCGAGGGGGTGATTCTCAACTGCCGCTCGAACGCGAGGGTCTTGAATGGCATTGACCGTGTTAGGCCTACTGCTAGTATTGGAATTCATAGTTGGTTGACGATGAATAGGACAATAGGACTTAGGAGGTAATGAGTTGTTTATTAGTATGTATGTACGAAGACGAAGAAGCTGAATGTATACTCGTAATATAAATCCAGGTACGTAGTAGTTACAGTACTAAGGTAAGGGCTGTGGCGGCGGCAAATTTGATTACGGTTCTGAGAAAATTTGACCTGCGGTTCTACGATTAATTGGCGGGTGATAGGCGGTCGAAATCGTAGGTCAGATTTGCCAGAATCGTAGGTCTGGGCGGTGTCGTATTCTTTGCACCAAATCTTTGCGGAGTGGGTCACGTGCTGGACAACCACGACCGGTCGTCTGGCGCCAAGACCTCAGACATCAGTCAGTTGCCTAGGGTTAAGGCTGACACCTGACTTCGGAGGTGCTCGGACCTCCGAGTCACGCTTCCGTCCTGGAGCTCGGAAAACTCGCTCGCCGACAGAGTCCGAAACGACGGATTTCCAGTCTCCTGAACGTCTGGGTTCACGACTCACCTTATAGCCAAGATACTCCGTAGTGCAACGTCCTACCATGCCCGAACAACCTACAGTGAGTGCAGGATTCACTGTGTTATCTAAATAATTTACAACAGACTCTAATGAGATACACAGTGCGATCTATGTTACGCGCGGAAGGTATTGATTATAGTTTCCAGTTAACATCACTGGGAAGCAAGGACGCTTTCAAAGCAACAATGATGAGCATAAATAATAACACGATCCTGGTGCAATACAGGTCAAATGTGACAAAAAGGAGCCTTGTCATAACTGCGTTCGCATGAAGGCCCAATGCCTACGAACTCGTCACACCCGGCGCATTCAGACATCGAGAGAGCGAAGGTGAAGAATCCATTGCCAATCTGATCTGTTTGAAGCTTCCGATTATAATTCTCTCTAACAGAACTATAGCGAGAAGAAACTGCGGGAATTGAGAAAGCGTTACTTTGACTTGGAGGAGACGCTTGGGAATGCTGTCCAGGGTCGTTTTGCCGACGATCAGTCGTTTGCTCTCGAGTCGGAACTATCACCGGGTTTCGCGAGAGAGGCGCGAGCTAGGACTAGCTCTTTTGTTACAGCAGATCAGGATGATGAACAGGCAGATGGGCAACATCTCGATCGAAGGCATCCGGGAGGGATCGAACCTGACGTTCGCGAGTCGCTGCATAACTTCGACTCTAGTGATTCGGCTCCGCAAATTAACTATGCAACGGATGTCATCAATCAAGAGCTGGACATTCACTCAGGTCTTCGTACAAATCGAACTACCATCCTCAAGGAAGCATTGTCGTTTATAAGAGGAGTTTCTTTTTCACGTCGTGAATCAGAATGGATTTCAACTGCCACTTCCGACAATGTGAAAGCAGTAACCAAGCCTTTTAGTGAGGTTATATACATGGCCCTAAGAAGTATAGCAGAAACTCGATGTATTGCTTTGTGGCCTTCTATCTCCTAACCGACTATGAATACAGGCGAATCGAGCATAGACAACGGATTCTATAACCTCAGATTTCCGGATCATGTTCCTCCAAGCGCCGTCGAACGAGCTGCGCAGGCTCTCCTTGACAACAGTGCAACTGGGGAGGAGACTCTCTACTACACTATAATCATTTATTACAAGGCCGTACTAAGTCTGTCTGACTGGCCGGTTGAAAGCGGAAAACGGTTTCTACATTCGCACCTCGCAAAGTCGAAGGAACAGTTCATTGGAAACGCTCTTACCGCACTCAAAAAGACCAGTCTTCTGTCTACTCCGAGCATATCGCTGTTGCAGGCACTTCTCAGTGGCGTGAGTTTTGTTTTGGTACCTGCAAATGCACCCTGGAACACGACATAACTGACAAGACCGCAGGCAGCACTGATGCAAATGATCGGCAATATATCCAAATGCTGGCTATTAACAGCATCGGCATCAAATGTCATAGCTGTCTTGGGTTATCATAAAACAGCAGAAACCGTTCCGCGCTCAACGTTGGATCAGGAGATTCACGCCGCAGTCGCCTGGTGCTATCTGTTTGATAAGTCAACGTCCATGCTGCTCCAGCGGCCTCAGCGTCTACCAAAGCTCCGTGTGCGGCCTACGGGACTGATACATGCAGAAGAGTCATCGCCAATGACAAGATTTGTCAGACTGATGATGGAGCTCGCTGAGAAGCAAGAAGTAATTCTTGACCTCGCGGACGGTCAAGGGGTGAATATGTACGGTAGAATTGACCGCGTGCGGTCCAGCTTGGTGAAATGCGGCTCTCAAGTACAGGATGTAAGAGCCTTCTGTTGGGTTGAATGTGAGCATGCTGATAACAGTAATTTTCAGCTCCTAAGTACACCGCAGAGCAGGGGTACAGCTGTTCACTTGCTTATGTTCCAATTTATGTATCATTCCATCGTGACTGCGGCCATGCGTCTTACGCCGAACTTAGTTAGTGATTCCTCTTCTCGAGAGGAATGTGTCGAACATGCGAGAAAAGCCCTTTTGTCCCTGAAAGACGTTCAGGCCTATGCGAAGGACAGTGACGATATTGCAATGAACCATTTCTACTTCTTCTGGTGGGCACTTACCTGCTACTTTATTTCCATAACTTATAATCTGTACAAAATGGAAGGAGAATTAACAACACCCGCAGGACAATAGCATCCTACCCGCTAAGCCCGTTTCTCGTCACGTTCTGCAACGTCATCAGCACATCGTCCTTACAGGACTTCCACCTACTTCAATCCGTCTCGGACGGACTCACTGAACTGGCCAACACGAACCAGGCCCTATCAAAGTTTCACAGACTCTTCACCAAACTCGTCGAGCTGTGCGCGCCCATTGCGGAGATTGAGAGCCATCACGTTTCCCGCAATTCGGACGGTTTGGCTATGAGCCGGGAAGAGACATATCAACCGGAAGTTGCAGCTGATGGTGGCGTTTGCGGTACGCCTGCACGATATTCGGCGTCTACCCCTAATCAGCTATCTGCATACCGACCTGGGGAGGACTATAGTAGCGGCGGTGGTATGCTAGGACTGGGAGAGGCAACAGGTCTCATGTCGCCAATGCCGTCCTTATGGGATAATGAGTTGATGGAGCAGTTGTTTGAGGTTCAACCAAATGCAGATTGGTTTGACTCGGGGATCTTTCGGGTATGAATGGACGTGCACGATGTTCATTGAAGCTAACTGAGATAGTTGTGCAATATTTGATCATTTTTGCATCTGTATTCCTCTCATAGCACGTACATATTTGTCTTCACTTTTACTTATCTTCTGGCTTCCGCCCATACACAAGGTGCCTGGAACACGCAAAAGTTAATTCAATATCCATCGGGCAAACATCTGGCACAATCTGCCTGTTTGGAAACTCACATTGTTAAATACGCATGAATAGCAGGATTACGGTAATCCTTCCGTGCCCTGGCGACATGCACCAGTACTTCCTCCGGAGACCATCCATGCACACGAGTTAACAAGCCCATCGACCACCCCTCTATTCCTTCCAGGGATTGGAGCTGATTCCAAGCACCGATTTCTTTCTGAAGAACTGTCAGTAAAAGTACAATGATTAGGACTTCGGACATACCAGTCTAGGATCTTTCGGCCAAGGTCCCTGCGGAATTTTGAAAACGTGCTCCTTAATATCGACAAACCCTGCATCTTCGGCCCATTTCTTCAATTTTGCGCCTGGATAACCGTCTTGGCCTATGATAGTTGCCGCCCCGGCAACCATTTCGAAGTTGATGTTCATATCATGGTCTTTCCTTAGCGAGCCGTCGTCAGATTGAATAACAGGGTTATAGTCGAAAAACTCAGCGTAGCCACCCGGTTTGAGGTTTCTTTGAATGAGTTAGTATGCGAACAGAAACGTAGACTTGTAGTAGCTGCGGTCTGACTTACTGATAAGTCTGCTGGAATAACCTAGGCCAGTTCCTAATTGACCCTGCTAGGTACCTGGCATGGATAAAGTCAAATGGAGACTTGTAAAGCCAGTCCTCTTCCATGTCATCAACCTCGAACTGCACATTTGGCGGAACCCTGCGATTACGATATGCAGTTAGTTATACTCTAGTTAGTTTACTAACGACGAACTTACATATGTGGCTGAATTGGACTTAAATCGTTTCCTATAACCTGTGTTCCCATGTGTTAGAGTATAAGGATTGGCAATTGTCTTCTTGACGGTATAATCCCACCTGCGTTAAAGGAAATAAATCACCTATATGTGTCAAGACAAAGCATGTCAACAAATATCTAAGATGAATTGATCGAGCTGCTGCTGCAACACACCCATTTCAATTGCCCACAATCCAGTCCCGCACCCTAAGTCTAATATGCGCTGCGGATTATCACCAATGGGGGCCAAGAACAGCTTGCCGTTTAAGACGAGCTTGTACACATGTCCCAGGATGTCCATATGATCTTGCTCCTTCTCGTCGTTTGGCATAGGGTATCGACCCTCTCGAAAAGACTGGTATCGACGGCCATTCTCGAAATGGTACTTAATGATACTGGACGCGAGTGAAGTGGTATCACTCCCACTGAGGGGTTGCGATTTATCAGTGGCAGGAATCGTTGTCAATGGGCAAATATACTTCATACCCGTCACCGTATGCCGAGTCTAGTTCCGAAGCCTAGGAGACATTCATATAACATTGAGAATTAAGCATTAGCCTTCGCGTCAAGGAAGTTGTAACATGAAGCAGTGAAGACATACTGTGTCATCGACGACGATTGGGTTATTCTCATCTGCATGGGCGAGGTCAGCCAGATTGCCAATTCGCGTACGATTCTTGAGTGCATATATTCAGAGAAGACGGCGCCTCACGATCCTCAAATTCCATCCTGTGGAAGGCGACTGACAATAAACAACAGTCTGTACGTACTGGGGAAACGGGAATCGAAGAAGTGAAAGGAACGGCAGTACTAGTGAAGTGTCGGGGAATCAACGCCACGCCGGCAACGTTCTTCTCCTGAGCGGAGCAACGCCGACGTACGTAACAAACTAGTTACGTACGCATTGGTTATTATCAAGCAGTAAGTTGTCTCTGACTCTCTGTAGGTCGAAATATTCGCAATTCGCAGGATAACTGCGAATGATTATTCGCACCTCAGAAACACTGCGAATAAGTATTCGCAATTCGCATTCGCAGCGAATATAATATTCGCAACTGCGAATATCCGTGCCACCACTAAAGTTGCGCTGCAATGAAGGTGTCTCGGAGCACCAGCTTGAAGATGCATAGCGTATCGTACATATGCAGTAGCCAAGTAGTATAGGCCAGCCCGGTTATTGATGAACCAAATTCTTGAAAATATATCGTGAGTCGGATTGAAGTCCATAAATTGCTCTAACCTCCGAGCCCGTAGGCTACCTCTGTACATGTATGCGTGCATGGCCGGGACGCCTGTCATTGACTCACATCATAGCAGATGAAGCGATTGATAGTGATTCATCCGCTTAGTCCTGGATTGATATAAGTGGATATTAGTATATACATCAGGCATAGTAAAATTTCTGGAGCATCAGGCTATTAATCAAATAAGTACGGAGTATAGGAGAGAATATCGGAGGATACACATATCAGATTCAGGAATGCCGGTTGACTTAACCCTAAGCCCTTAGCCCTACTCCTCGCATCCACGGGACCGTATGTAGCTTTGCTTCTTTTCATCCTGATTCTGTTACTTCGTGAATGATATAGCAGTATCAAATAGAGCAGTTGAATTTGTTTTTCAGCTTCTATGAGGGTCGCTCTTTCTATACTTACATTGCCAACTTCCTCGGAGACCTCGTCGTCGACTCGTCCGGAAGCCGCGACGAGGCCAGATGCCCAGCGGCCCCTGGGTATATCCCCCTTCCCTTCCTCTACTCTTTTCTTTCTTCCTTCTTTCTATCTTCCTCTCTCGCATCGCCTGTCGTTCGTTCGTTTTGCTTGTTAGTTGTTGCTGTTATTTCTCGTTCATTTTATCATTTATCATAGTGCAATATGTTCAAGCCCCAATACATCCCTCCTCAGCCTCCAGTTCAACCATTCCCCAAGTTCTACATCTATCGGCCCGACCAAAGCCACATTCCTCTCATTCCCGTCGATGAACTACCGTCGTGGCTCACATTCGACCGTATCGACTGGGAAGATGCTTCTTTGCTCAATAGTATGCTCCCTGCCAGCCTCTACCCCTTTCAGCGCGATGGAGAGTACGACGTTATCTGCCACAACTGCTCTTCCAACGTCGACACCCTTCACAGGAGTGTCTCCGAGAGAGATGACCATCCAAACGCCGGCGCAGCTCCAGCAGCGAGCGATTTGAGAAGCTTCTCCAGACCTCTCTGGCCCTTGGATCTGAAGCCTTGGCCGAGGATGCCTACCATGGTCGATCAGGCTTATTTTCCGTTCTCACCGTTGAGAGAAACCCCCTTATTCACGCATCTGCAGCGCCCCGTTGTCGGTATGTGTATTGTGGATAATACACATCCTCCTGCTGCAGCAACTCCTCAGGAGAAGGAAGCTTCATTTGTGCCGTTGTTGCCCCCGTCACCAGCCCTGACACGCTCGTCCGAGGAATCGACGTCGGATCAGAAAAAGCAGGCTTTAAACCCCGAAGCGGCTGTTTTCAGTCCAACGCTTCCCCCAGGGGATCAAAAGCTGCCAGAGCCTCTCACGCCAGTCAACCCTGGCCTAGTCGGATCAACGGACTTATCGCCGACTCTTGACCCAGCCAACGCTGATGTCAAATTTGAACCCTTGCTGCCTCCACCAAATACTGCTACTGGTAGCCCTTGTCAACCAGCCAAGAGAAAATACGACACCGCAATGGAGCAACTCAAGGAGGTCTTGAGGAAGGACGTTTGCAATGAACTGAAACCTGAACCTAAACCCGAACCTGAGCGAATCGACGCCGAGGTGCACGACGTTGAGATGCGTGACGCAACGAGTACCGTGTCATCAAAAAGTAAGAGAATGTACTCTATCGTTACCGACGCACGGCAGAGGCGAAGGAAGGTCAAACGCGGTGGAAAGAAAGTACAAGCGAGGCGAACGAGGAATGCACGTTATCCCAAGAAACAAACGACACAGAACAATCCGGCGATGAAAAGACGAGATAGTAGGAAGAAGGTTAGCCACAGGTATAACAGGTGGGATTGCGCTCCGGGAAGTCGGCATTGGCATATGATGAGGATTCCAAACTGGCGAGCACAGGCTTCTGCTGCACGGGAAGGAGGCCAAGCTGCTGGACAAGCTGCTCGGAAATCTGCTGAAGAGTCTTCAGGAAAGGTTGCCCAGTAGGATCTCACGACAGGTTGGGTATTTGGGGTACATTTGGTCTGTTCACTGTTACTTGTTCATTATTGCACAGTCTCTCTTTAATGTATAATGTCGGCGTTGGGTTTCAGGGACGGCTGGAGTTTGATAGGCTTGGGATCACATATTTCACTTACTGTACAGTTGTTAATCACTAATAATAATACTAATAATTCAGGATGGATCACATACCATAGATATAGCATATATAGCGGCTTAGAGTAGAGCCTACATAGACCGAGGACCCATGGTGGACTTCGTAGTAGAACATTGTACAGTAGGCATGCATCTATGTACAGTCACCACACAATCCAACTAACCGTGACTCCTAATTCCGGAGTCTATGATACCTGCAAGTAGTATGTGCTTTGGTATATGTATGTAAATCTCGTATCCAAAAAGACATGAATAGCAAGACGACCAGAAACGAGAACAACGATGAAGGAAACAGACAACCCCAAAACAAAAATACAAAAGGGAAAAAAAAAAAAAAAAAAAAAAAAAAAAAAAATATATTATTCTACCGAAGGAGCTGAAATTTAGATCTTGGCCTGCTTAAGAAGCACCTTCAACTTCCTCTCCACAGCAGCCATATATTCACGGGTAGTAACCCAAGCCTCGCGATCCTTACGGCCACAAGAGAGCGCAAGGTCCTTAGTCATGATGCGGTCCTCGTTGACGACATCGATGCAGGCGCGCTCGAGCTGCTCGGCGAACGTGACGAGCTCGGGGGTGCCGTCGAGCTCGCCACGGCGGACGAGACCGCGGGTCCAGGCGAAGATGGAGGCGATGGGGTTGGTGGAGGTTTCGTTGCCCTTTTGGTGCTCGCGGAAGTGGCGGGTGACGGTGCCGTGGGCGGCTTCGGATTCGAACGCCTCGCCCGACGGGGTGGTGAGGGTGGAGGTCATGAGGCCGAGGGAGCCGAAGCCCTGGGCGACGATGTCGGATTGGACGTCACCGTCGTAGTCTGGAGTGGTTGTGTTTCATTAGTTAGCTGTACTCGATTACTTCCTTACAGAGTACTTTTAGGAATAGGCAAAAAAGGGGAAGAGAGGGAGAGACGTACTCTTCAGGGCCATGACGAAACCACCAGAGCTCTTGATCATCTGGGCAACCATGTCGTCGATGAGACGGTGCTCGTACCAGATGCCCTTAGCCTCGAACTCCTTGTGGTACTCCTTGTCGTAGATCTCCTGGAAGATATCCTTGAAGCGGCCATCGTACTTCTTGAGGATAGTGTTCTTGGTGCTCATGTACAGAGGGAGGCCCTTCAACAGAGCCATCTTGAACGAAGCATGAGCGAATCCAGCAATGGACTCGTCCGTGTTGTATTGGGTCTGCGCCACACCGCCGGTCGGGTAGTCGAAGACCTTGAGGGACTCGGGCTTACCACCGGTAGGCGTGTAGACCAGCTCGAGAGTACCGGGGCCGGGGATCACACGGTCCGTGGCACGGTATTGGTCACCGTAGGCATGGCGACCGATGATGATGGGCTTGTTCCAGGCGGGGACGAGACGGGGGATGATGGGGATGATGATGGGTTCACGGAAGACGGTGCCACCGCTACATTGCACGCATGTCAGAAAGCCGCTTCGTAAAATGATTCAATGATGAAAATGGACCAGGGCTGCAACTTACAGGATGTTACGGATGGTTCCGTTGGGAGAAACCCACACTGAAAGAGAGGAAATGTCAGCTTAGAGCATATACAGGAGCTGCGTCAATGCTTACTTTGCTTCAGCTTGAACTCCTCAACACGGCCCTCGTCGGGGGTGATGGTGGCACACTTGACACCAACGCCATACTTCTGGATAGCCTCAGCGGACTCGACAGTGACTCTGTCCTCGGTCTGGTCACGGTACTCGATACCCTTTATTTCATGAAGAGTCAGCTTACGCCTCCTGTGTATTGCCGAGGGAAGGAAGGTCAATGAACTTACCAAGTCGTAGTACTTCAGGTCAATGTCCAAGTACCTAACATAGGCGTCTCAATAATTAATCCAAACAAAGGGGACATTGGCATCAAGTCACTTACGGAAGGATGAACTACAATCATGCAACGAGTCAGCAAGTGAACGTACGTTATGACGAGGGTGACAGTTCATAACCTCGGCAGAAAGAAATATAGGGGAGGAGGGGGAATGAGATGGACTCACCTTGTCTCTGATTTCCTTCCAGATAATTCTAGTCATCTAAACGAACCCCGAAAGAGTCGCCGTCAGCACATGCATATTCCCAATTCAGAGCCTATATCCAATAACGCTTCATGCAAAAAGACCGACGAGAATCGACGACGGAAACTCCCCGCCGTTTTTCCCCGGCCATGCACGAAAACGCGGGGAGAAAAAGAGGAGCGAGCATTAACCGGCGCAGAGAGACGAGACGAATATATAAATATATAAAATAAAAAATCTCTCGCTTTCCGACTCGGCTCTGAAAAGGTGAAACGAACGCCCCCCGAAAAAAAAATTCTCTCTTTAACCTACCTCATCTCCGTCCAGTTCGACGACTGGGTTCTTAACCTTGATCTTTGGCGTTTCGGTAGCCATTGTGCGGGTTTGAGTCGGGTTCAAAAGTGACGTTGATCCGGACGAGGTAGAAGGAACAGAGACACGACCAGTCACGGCGGCGTTACGAGAGAGGAGGGGACGAGAAGAAGAAGAAGAAGGGGAAGAAGAGGAAGAAGAAGAATGGATTGATTTCCTGGAGAGAGAGGGAGAAGAGAGGGAAGAAAGGGAGGAAGAATAATTGGAGAGAGAGAA
>HG983360.1:84801-98605 GCA_900006255.1 Xeromyces bisporus
TTTTTCCTTTTTTTTTCTTTCTTTTTATTTTTTTACCTGCCTGACCTGGAGTATTTTTATTCGACCAGGAAATGATTCTTCCGTGTCCGCCGGGCAAGAAGAGGGGGGGAAAAGTGGGCTTGGGATGACGCCTGTTGGGGATACAGCACGACGTATCCAAAGTTCCAAACTTCCAGAGAGCTGTCCTGGTCTTTCTGGTCTTCTGGGAACAAGGCTAGGCTGGTTGACGGCAGCGAAGAGACGCACGCAGACAGGCCCTATCAAAAGGCTTTTTGCCCTGATGAACGCACGCTAAAATTAATGAGGACGAATACCCGAGGGCCGGCCGACTCGGATGGATGGAGTGGACGCGTTGAATCGGACCAACAACTGGCGGTGATATTGGCGGTCCTTGTCTGGCAGTCTTGACAGACGAGTTTATCGTTATCTGGAGAGAATAATTCGAAGACGACAGACAGACGATTTCTCTTCTCTTTATGAAGCTGCGTCTGTGATCTATTTTGCTGATTCTTGAACTTGTCGTTGCGTTGATGATGACTCTTCGGAGAACTGAACTGGTCTTTTTTTCTCCGGCTTCGGCCTTTTCGCTTTCCCGACGTCATGGCGTTTGTTTCGTTTGTTCTCCGCTTCCCGGAGTTATGTTAGCCCTATTCTCCGCCGTTAACCGCTGTCAGGTGACGCGGATTTCTTGCCGATGTTTCAAGCCGCAGTGAAATCATGTATGGTGTGGTCTTCACTTCTTCATTATTCTGCTTCATTAAATATGCAGTCATGGACTATATGCAAAAAAAGATATCGACAATGCGACAAAAAAACCCTGGACTTGTTGAATGTTGAATATTGCCCTTTCAAAACCAAAACCAAGAAGAACAAACTGACAATGCATGTTGAATCAGACGCTGCCCCAATTTAACCCAAAAGATCATGATGCTGTACAAAAAAACGCGCAGTTGAACCAGAACTGTGAACATAAGCTCACGGCATGCTTAGAAAAGACCGTCAATTTCCCCGGTCTCCGTGTCGATGTCGACGTTAAGATAACCCGGCGCGGTGGGCAAGCCGGGAATAGTCTGGATGTCCGCTGCAAGTGCATACCTGCGAGAGTAACTGTCAGCCATAGCCCTGATAAAGAAGTGTAATGAAATGAAAATCAAAGTCGGCAAAGGTCTTACAGATATCCACCACCAACAGCCAATCGCACATCGCGAATAGGCACAGTAAACCCCGTAGGTGCTCCCTTCAATGCTGGGTCGTGACTGAGCGAGTACTGCGTCTTTGCAATGCAGATCGGAAGATGGCCAAATCCTTGCTTGGTGTACGTGTCGACCTTCTTCTGAGCCAGCTCGCTAAATTCAACCTTCGCCGCTCCATACATGTCCTTTCCAATCCGCTCAATGCGCTCCTGCACGCTGCCTTCGAGACCGTAGAGCAGTTTGAAGTCCTTGGGCTTGGAGCTAGCCGCCACAACGGCGTTGGCGAGATCAACAGCCCCCGCTCCACCTTCTGCCCAGTGATTTGCCGGAACTGCGTCTTCCGCACCTGCAGCGACGGCCTCCTCCCGGATGATGGCGATTTCGGCGTCCGTGTCCGTGTCGAATCGGTTGATCGCCACGACCACGGGGACTCCATACTGCCTGGCGTTCTCGATATGTTTCCTAAGATTGACGCACCCCTTTCTCAGGATATCGACGTTCTCAGTGCGGTAGACCTCGGGTAGCGGTGCTCCAGCGCTAATTTCAGGACCACCACCGTGTACCTTGAGAGCGCGAACAGTGGCGACGATGACAGCTGCGTCCGGTGACAGACCGGAAGATCTGCACTTGATGTTCAAGAAACGCTCACCACCCATGGTAAAGTCGAAACCGGCCTCGGTAACGACGAGCCCGGCCTTAGCGTCATGGTCCTCATCAGGTTCCGTACCCGCCAGTTTAAGCGCAAGCTTGTCGGCAATCACGGAGCTGGCCCCGATACTGATGTTAGCGAAAGGTCCTGCGTGCACCATGACCGGGGTTCCCTCCAAACTCTGCATCAAGTTGGGTTTGATCGCATCCTTCATGAGAGCCGCAAGGGCACCTCCGGCCCCAATGTCGTCACAAGTCACCGGGTCACCACTCCGTGAGCTGGCAACTACCATTCGTCCTAGTCTCTCGCGCATGTCCGCGAGGCTATTGCTCAGAGCGAGGATGGCCATGCATTCACTGGCAACAGAGATGTCAAAAGAGGTCTCGCGCGAGAGTCCCTTCTCGGTCGGCGCCTGTCCCACCAGAACACCACGGAGATGACGATCGTTGACGTCCAGAACACGACGCCAGGTGATTGTGTCTGGGTCGATATCGAGCCGCGCGAAGCGTGCGATTTCTTCTTCAGTAAGCTCATCAGGGTTTGTCTTGTTGATGCCAAGCTTATTCAACCTCTTGAACATCACAGGCTGGAATTCGCGCTTGCCCTTCTTCGCAGGAACCAAACGCCTGTACAACGGGCCGTCCTTCTGCGTTGCTTCATGGAACATTCGAGTTTCAATGGCTGCAGCCAGAAGGTTGTTTGCAGCGGAGATGGCATGAATGTCACCAGTAAGGTGCAGGTTGAATTCGTCCATAGGAATAACCTGGCTATAACCTCCACCAGCAGCACCTCCCTTAATCCCGAATGTAGGTCCCTGACTTGGTTGCCTAACATTGGCGAAAGCGATCCTGTTCAGGTGTGCTCCAATAGCCTGGGTCAGACCAAGAGTAGTTGTAGACTTGCCCTCACCCAGAGGAGTCGGTGTAATACCAGCAACCAGAATGTACCTTCCATTGCGACGATGGGCAAGCCTGTTCAGAACACCAAGGCTGATCTTCGCCTTGGTGTGGCCATAAGGCTCCAGCTCGTGAGAAGCAACACCGATCTCGGAAGCAATCTCGGTGATGGGCTTCGGAGTTTGCGCTCGGGAAATGGCAATGTCCGAGGGAACCGGGCGAAGTAGCTTAAGCGGGAGAGGAGAAATATGTCTAGCTTTTTGCTTGTCGAAGTAGGACTTGGCAGAATTCACCACATTCCGCAGTAGCATAGCCACCGTCATAGGACCAACGCCACCGGGAACAGGAGTAATCTGCGAGGCCACTTGGGATGCGGACTCAAAGTCGACGTCTCCAACAAGTCTTTGACCGGACTTCTTCGTAGAGTCGGGTATGTAATTGGTGCCGACATCGATCACTACCGCGCCGGGTTTCAACCATTCTCCCTTGACAAAATGTGTCTTTCCAATCGCCGCGACAACAATGTCGGCATTCTTGAGTATCCGTTTCATGTCCGGAGTCTTCGAGTGACACACAGTGACAGTTGCATCGGCATTCTTCAGAAGGTAGCTGACAGGGCTTCCGACGATATCACTTCGGCCAAGTACGGCTGCCTCCTTGCCTGAGGGATCAACCCCGGAGGCGCGCAGGAGCTCCATTACGCCTTGCGGGGTACAAGGTATGAACAATGGACGGCCTCCCCGCTTTGCCAGCTCGCCGATGCTAATCGCGCCAAAACCATCAACGTCCTTCTCATCGGCCACGACTGTAGTAACTGCATGTTCGGAAATATGGTCCGGCAAGGGCAACTGGACAAGGATGCCGTGTATGGATGGGTCATGGTTGGCTTTGGTGATCTCTTGGATAATCTCGAGCTGCGTGACCGATTCGGGAAAGTTGACGACATTGCAGACTATACTGGCCTGGGAGGATTCGGAGGGTTAGATTGCGATGCGATTGACACAACTGTCATCAGAATGCTTATCATACCTCGGCAGCAGCTTTCAATTTCATACGCACATAGGTGTCTACATGGAATATGTCAACGTTGTCTCCGCAGGTGCAATGCGCATATACTCACTTGAATCCGATCTACTGCCAACTGTGTACATTCGAAGAAAAAGAATTATCAGTAACCGTGTTTATATTTCATATTTCCCTTAGTAGCTGACAAGGCATAGCAGCCTACCTTGAAATATCACTAAGTTCGGAACGAATCTAGGATTGGTCTGCTGGTATTTCTCAATCTCCGATTTCAATCCTTCCCGAATATCCTTAGCAATAGCGGCGCCATCAATCTTGCTGGCTACCATGGTGACGGGAGAAGAGGAGAATGTCCTGATAGTATTAGTATTCGTAGGGGATGCGACAACAGACGAGAGACTCCCCGACTTCGATGAAATGAGCCGGGTGGACAGTTGCTCAAAAGTCTTGGCTCCGTCCCGGGCGCAGGAGTTCCGAAAAGTTGATTGAATGAAAGGGACAACGTGGGAAGCGTAACGGAATTGAAGGAGGTTTATTCCAGGCACGCAGTAACGATAGGAGAAGCCTTTCACGCCACGGCGGGGTAGCGGGGTCGCGAGCGCGGCGGGAGAATGGAGCATTGGCTGCTCTTTCTTAGCGGTCGTCGACCTCGGCTTCCTGGCTGGGGGGAGTCCCTGGGGGGACCACAAGATGCCCGTGCAGCACGGCGGACCTTTGTAGGTGATGATGATCACTGCTGATTCGTCGATGTCATTGCAAGTCAAATATCAACTCTTGAGCAGTCGATATGAACCCTTGCCTGAGGCTTGCACTCCGTATAGCCCAAGCAACTAAAGCAAATTCCAAGCAATAGAAATAGGACGTAATTCGATGGCTATATGGCTTCTCTCCGAGCCTCGAGGTGAATCCGGAGAAAACATTTGCCAATCGACACTATACTCCTTTAGGAATGACAGTAGGGCTAGGGCCATGTTCGTCAAAGCACGTGTCGCGGGGAAGCCGTGACCTATCATTGGCCGGATAAAATACCGGATCTTCTCAATTTCCGGTACAGATGAACCGTTCTCCCAATACGGATTTGTATCAGGGAAAGTCTTGGCGCGCAATAATTATTGCTGAGCCTGGACTTTTGCTTGTGCGATGGATTAAATTCGCTTTTGACCTCCCCGCCGCCATCTCTGCTAGACCACGCAGGTTTCAAGGAATATCGTCGCGGATACCGCTGTGAACAGACTCATACTCGCTGCTTGAGTTAACGGACGCCTACTGATCGGTTCATAATGAGACCTATCTTGCTGCAAGGCCATGTGAGTTGACTTGGTGTAATGTGTTGAAGATTGCCGTGTATATGCTCGAACAACAAAATTGATATCACCCCCTGCCTACAGGAACGGGCTCTAAATCAAATCAAATTCAACAAAGACGGCGACCTTTTGTTCTCCGTGGCGAAGGATAAGATTGTGTGCGCCTGGTGGTCTGCCAACGGCGAGCGACTCGGAACCTACAACGGCCACCAGGGTGCCATCTGGACGGTCGATGTCAGTCCCAACACAGTCCTCCTGGCAACTGGCGCAGCAGACAACACTGTGCGATTATGGAACGTGAAGACGGGCGAATGCGTGAAGGTCTGGGAATTCTCAACTGCCGTGAAGCGGGTCGAATTCAACCCCGATGGAACCAAGCTTCTGGCTGTCACGGAGAAGCGTATGGGTTTTCTGGGAACTATTGTTGTGCTCGATATCCATTACGGCGATGGTCAGCTTGGGAACCTTGAGAATCAGGCCGAGGAGCCCAGTCTGAAGATCACGTGTACGGAGGCTAAAGCTACAGTTGCGGGCTGGAGTTATCTGAGCAAATTTATCATTGCCGGCCATGAGGACGGCAGCGTCAGCCAGTATGATGCGAAGGTAACGCTCCGGAAACAGTGCTAGGCACTCGCAGATGCCGTGAGGGTTCGTGTGCTGACTGAATACTCCCAAATTATAGACCGGCGATCAACTCAAGACCATGCAAGCGCACGAGTTTGATATGCAAATTAACGACATCCAGTTCTCCGCTGACCGAACCTACTTTATCACCGCTTCGAAAGACAAGACCGCCAAGGTATGTCTACAGCTAACCGTTTGACAAACGGCCTCTTGAAGTGCTCGACACATTACTAAGCTTATTCCAGCTCATGTCATGCCGCAACCTTGCCATCCTCAAAACTTATGTCGCCGACACTCCCCTTAACACCGCCACCATCACACCCAAGAAGGAATTCGTAATTCTGGGAGGTGGTCAGGCCGCCATGGATGTCACGACTACGTCTTCTCGCCAGGGTAAATTCGAGTCTCGCTTCTACCACAAGATCTTCGAGGACGAAATCGGTCGCGTCAAGGGCCACTTCGGTCCTCTTAACTATATCCACGTAACCCCGTCCGGTACAACCTATGCCTCTGGCGGAGAAGACGGTTACGTTCGTGTGCACCACTTCGACAAGTCATATTACGATTTCCTGTACGAAGTCGAGAGAGAACAACTGAAAAAGTGAACGGATGATGGCGTTATTCTGTTTTCGTTTTCTTTTATGTTTGTCTCCCTTTTCTACGTTTTTGTCAAAAATTGATAGTTTTCGAGCAGCCATGCATCTTATGTATTCATGTCACGATGGCGAGGATGAGAAAAGTAGAGAACTCTTCGAATTAATGACACCCCGGAGTCCTTCTGGGTATAGATTTCGTTCACTATGTTATTTCAGTTCATATGGACATGACTCAAGGTCTATTGCTTTATTTATGGACACAAGTCCGACATATCATAGAAGCAGCCGTTGTGAAAAGTTCAAGTGTCATGAGGATTAACCAATATAACAAGTCATAATAACAAGGACTCCTGGACATAAACATGGCATCTCATGACAACCGGAGAACTCCCATAATCTTCTGTTACTTCATAGCAAAAAACAGAAAAGACAGGCAAACTGTTTTAAGCCAGCGCAAGTGCTCTTCCTGACCAGCAGCAACGAAGAAAAAAGAAAACCAAGCGAGTCATCATTCAAAAGAAAGGAATATTCATGACAATAGACGAAAGAAAGTCATAGACCACCTCCCCCATGCTGAAATGCAAGCGAAACCACGCCATCGAAATAAATTATTTGTTTTTCTTGGGGAACTTCTCCTTCCCGATATCATTACCCCTTAACTTCACGTTCAGCACTCGCTCCAAGGCGCTTAGCACCTTCTGATCCGGTGTCGCCGTTCCTCGCTCGAAGTCCTGGATAACCGATGCGATTGTGTTGCACTTGGCGGCGAGCTCCTTTTGTGTCATTTTGTAGGGCTCCTCGTTTCGACGCCTCTTGATAGCATCAGCTACTTGGTAGCCGACGGTCTTCGGTTTTACGATATCGTCGCTGCGGTCGACCTTGGTCAAGTGTTGACCCTCAGGAGCTCCAGAGCGGCCCATCTAGAAAAAGGATGTTAGAATATATCCGGTTTTACTATGGTTTTCCTTTTAAGGATATTGACATACAGCATTCCCAGAGGCATATTTCTTTTCGGTCCCGACAACCATGCCTTGTCGCTGGGCGGCGTTGAGTGCACTCTTTCCCTTGACGGTAGTCTCACGAGGACCTCCACCGGAGGTGTGCTTGGTCCCAATTTTGGTGACGGTGTCCCAGTCAGAGCTCATCTTGTGGTGTGTGTATGCGTGTGTGTGTGTGTGTGGTGTAGGTGGGGGTCGCCAAGTAGAGATCAAAGTGAGTGAGTGGGGTTACGAAAAGTAGTGTCCGTAGAAGATCGATCGAGATATGTATGTAGGAATGGTAGGCGATGATAGAGCCGGAATAGGAATCGGGGTTCGTATGTTTTAACTTAAGACGGTCTGTGGAAGTGGAAGAAGTGGTTAGGTCATGCTATTTATTACGCTGATGACATAGAAGCTTCTCGAGCCCTGCGGAGGAAGGAATAGCGTTATTCCTGTTCGGGTTTAGTTTGTTCCCGTGACTCATCATTTGCCCGGAAGAGGCAATAACTTTAGTCCGTCATGGATTCATGTTTTTCCTGAGGCGACTTTTCCCTGGTATCCATGGACTTTTCTGTGTGGCAAATCACACATATCCTCAGACCACACAACATGAGGAGAGTAGTCGTCTGAGGTCTGGTGAGTATTGACTGTGGCTTTTGTATGTCTTTTWMAAAAAAAAAAAAAAAAAAAAAAAAAAAAAAGCGATCACTGAAGCAGATGGTCAATCGTCATTCACTTCACGTATCATCCAAGCAAGTTCTTTCTCCTTTTCAAGCTCACTCTGGGAGTGCACTGGAGGTAATGGAGTTCACAATAGGACGAATGATGAATTGATTATTAGTGAGAAAACACCGACTAAAAAAGAAAAAGACTATGTATGATTGATACGGATACACAACGGTGCTAACGAATTTCCACAGGCTTCACGGAGATTATCTCGATCATACTCTGCACTTTTTAGTAGTGTATGCGCGTAAAAGTGTATACTCTGTACTCCGTACAGCACGAATAGAAAGAGATCTAGGGCATCGTGCCAAGTTTCGCAACCAGCCGCGAACTTGGACCGTTGGACGTCCACGACAAGTCAAAGTCCCAGCAAACTATGGCATGATTTGTTCTCGAACACACATACGAAGGCGTTGTTGTGTATAAAATCAGGATTCCGATGTCAATCAGAGATAGTTTGCCGACAAAACCTGATTGACGGGCTTTGGTTCAGGAGGGAATTACAGTGTCATTTGACCGTCCGGCTCTCAATAGTATCGACCCGACCTTCATGACCCAACCTCCATGACCCATTAAAGGAAAAAGCCGAAGGTACGGGGTACCTCCGTGCGCCGTCCATACGGAGTACACGCAGCCCCGTATTCCGTACCGAGAATCAGGGAATGGCAGCATGGCGATCAATTTGATGAAACAGATTCGACCACTTGGGAGCTTTCCAATTCGCCATGCCGTGCATTTTAATCATCAACGCCAAACATAAACTCCTGACATAACGCTCAACTTGGCATTCAGGGGCTAAGTTAGTTTGAGTTACCTCTCTACACCTAGAATCTGCTTCACATGCATTTTCGTGCTTTTGTAGGTTGCAATTAGGTTACTACTTTTAGTTTCAGATACGGTACTCCGTAAGGTATGCGGAGTTACTCCGTATGTGCGGGATCACTAATAACTTTAAATTAACCTTGGACTACACTAATGCAAATTTGCACAAACTTTATTTGTCGGACAATTTACAGCGACATTTGTATGGTTTCCATGAATTCTATGCCCAGACTCGTGTATCCGTGTATCTGCAATTCTGCATACATAGTAGTACTACTGTATCGACACGATGCATTCCGTTCCGAGATTTGACACTGCACTCGTACAAAAGTACAGGGTAGCATTTATATAGCCCTAACCCTGCACATGTAGTTACAGGAATTACAGGACAAGACGATAGCCGTAGGGAGTAACTTTCATACGGTGTGCATATCATTAGGTACGTATTTTTGCCTGAAGAAACAAGACATGTGGCGATTGTGGTCTGCTTGGCTTAAAGCAAAAAACAAACTGCCGAAGTGTAAAGTGTTAATATATACCGGTATGTATATATTTATATCAAATAGACATGGACTCCGAATGGACTCATGGAGCTGGTAGCCTAAGAAGCAAATCTCCACGACTTCCCGCCTCCTTCTCCACCGAACGGATAGCCTTCATCAACGTCCAACTCAAATATTCGCTATTGATGCTAATGACTCGCTCACTGACTCGAGTCTCCAGAGTCCAGTCACCGCTGGGTGCAATTGCTGCAATATATATGGGGATTAGTCGAAACCTGGGAGTTGCAACTTGCTGGTTGAAGTTGAGAACTTGAGACATGCAGTAGCAGAACTAATAATGCAAGTCGCATCTCGGAAGAAGCAACCTGAGCATCCAGCGCGAATCTATAAGTCGATTGACGAATGGAAGCCGCCTATCATCTTCTAAACAAGCCATGTGGAGCAGCACTCAAACTCTCATCGGGATCTTAAGGAGAGACGTTGATCTTTCCACAACTTCACTTCAAGACTCAAGTTCTCGCCAAGTCGTTCGACAGGCGGAGCGTTGAGCTTGCCGCTTAGTAACGTTGTATATCTAACTTACAATCTATGCTGGCTCCACTATCCGTGCAAAGTCCAATATGGGGGGAAAGATGGAGAACGGGGATATGGAGGGATGGGAATGGAACAGGGGGCCCGGTATAAGGAGTGAAGCTGTCCACATCCCGGGAGAGAGTTCTCGCCTAGCAACTGACCATTATTCGTTCGTTTCACCTTTCAAAAAAGGACCATACCTAACGTCGTGTGTGACTGTGTGTGCATCTACAAGCCCTTCCTCCCAAAGTGACCAGTCATAGAAAGTAAAGTCACTTCCATCATGGCTTCTGTTGCGTCCGAGAAGAATGATGTAAAAGCCTCCTCCGCCGCCGCCGCCAGCTCCAGCTCCTCGCCCCATTCCTCACCTCATATCTCGCCCCATCTCAGACATGCGCATTTCCATGCTGACCACGGTCCTACGGCTGTTGTCAATGACGCGGAATCCCGATTCCCAGCCTTTGGTGGTGAGTTCCAGCCGGGTCTGTACAGATCCGTCAAAGAGCGCAAGCTGGCCAATCCTGCTCCTCTTGGATTGTGTGCCTTCGCCTTGAGCACGTTCATATTCGGGTGTATTACGATGAAAGCGCGGAATATCTCTCAGCCGAATATCATCGTGGGGAGTGCTTTTGGATACGGTGGATTGGTGCAGTTGCTTGCTGGCATGTGGTATGTCTATGCTTTCCCTAGATTTGGTATCACCAGCGGTTCAATAATTCTGACGAAACGATTGGATAGGTCAATGGCGGTAGACAATACCTTCGGTGCAACTGCTTTTTCTTCATACGGAGGCTTCTGGTTATCTGTCGGAATCATTTATACCCCTGGCGGTTTCAACATCATGCAAACACTCCAAGACGCCGACGGAGGCGGGCAAGGAATGTTCTATGACTCCCTTGGAATCATGCTTATGGTACGGATACCCGAAGCAGTCATGCATATGCATAACAAATTCCTCCCATCCCATCCCTCGAGGAACCAGACTACACGAACTTCAAGCTAACACCTGCATATAGGGCTGGTTCATATTCACATTTCTTTTGTTGCTGTGCACACTCAAGTCCACCGTAGCCTTCTTCTCGCTCCTCTTCTTTGTCGACTTAGCCCTTATCCTCCTAGGATGCGCGTACTTGAACCGCGACGCATCAGATCAACCAAACTACGGCGTCACAATGGCGGGTGGGTTCTGCTTGTTAATGGCTGCCTTCCTGGCCTGGTACAATGCCTTTGCCGGTGTTGCGAATAACAGCAACAGTTTTGTCATCGTTCCTGTCGTGCACTTCCCCTGGTCGGAGTTGGGGATGCAAGCTAGACAGGAAGAGAAAGAGAGGTTGGAGTCGCAGAGCGAGGAAAGCGCATAGGCTCGGCTACATAGTATTGTCCAGGTTCAATGGGTTTCTTCTTTGTTTTGTTATGTTTTGTTTGGGGGCTTTTCAATAATGACTGCGTTAGGTTAGAGATAGCGTGCAAATGCATTTTGACAGAGTACGGGGTAGTGGTACTCTGATGTGCCAGGTGTTTGTTCTGTATATGCATGCAGTATGATACGTTTGGGGGTTCAATAATGTTGACGAGAAGCAGTCTCGGGAGTCGGTAATAGGGATGTAGGATGTAGGGCTGTTGCAAATATTTGCATTTGCAAATTTTGCGGATAACTATTTGCACTGAAAACGACTTGCGAATATTTTTGCATTCACAACAACCAACCCTAACTCAGAATTACAGACCCACCTACTACAAATGCCGACAACTCCAACGAGACAAGCCGCTGACATTTGATGTTGGCGATATGATTATGCTGATCATAGAGACTCTGAAGACATAAATGGACGATTGGACGTGTGTCAATTATCAACATGGTTACCAGTCAGACTGCAAGGCACAACAGAACAAAGCTACATAAAGATTGACGGTTGACCGGTCTCTTTGACACGTCTGCTTCATGTTCATGTATCAATCGATTCAATAACCATGCACATGGCAGGTATGGACTATTTGAAATAAAGCAGACATCTGGCAGCTCAACTCGTCAATAGTCTCGTACGGTATACCGATGGCATCAACTGTACTAGTAGGTAGCCACGCGGTTTCTGTTTAGCTATCACCTGCTGCTCGTCGTACTACACCCCGGTCCATGGATTTGACTCATCATAAGCGCTGCATCAAAAAGAACCCATTTGACACAGCGAGGGACGAATACGCCGGCGTCCGGCTCATTGACGGTCTGCTGACTCGAATGAAAGATATGAATCTCAGAGATCAGAATTTCCAGACAATGGAAGGAGTCGGCCGTGGTGACGGATTCCACTGCCGTTGTGGTCCAATATCCAGACCGGGAAATGCCGTCCTTTTCATTTGGTTCAGTTGAACAGCTTCACAATAGCCTCCGGACTGAGGACTGTCCTGTAGCCCTCAGGCTATTTAAAGGGTCATTTCCCATCCTCTTTCTGGCTCTTCTACAAGAATCCTTCTTCATATCCTTCTTTTTCTTCAGCAACTCCTTCGTTTCTTAATCGTTCATCTTTCGCTTGCTGCTGTGCAGTATTCGAGTACCTTTCTTTCGCCAATATATCGACATAGATATTACCTTCATTTCTTCCTTTGGTAATCACGCCTTATTAGCAAATCATCAAACTATCGACCATGGCTCCCATCTTCAAGCAGCTCGCCATTCTGGGCGCTCTTTTTGCGACTCTCGGTTCCGCAGTCCCTTTTGAACATGCCGCTCGAGCTGAGAACGTAGCGGGAAGCGACGCCGAATGCAAGACTTCCACAGGGACCACCGTCAAGCCAATCGAAACTCTGCCTCCACACCGAAGAGCCGCCGTACCCCAAGACTTCGCCAAAGCTTTCACGGCCAGAGCATACCCCGCACGCTCCGAGAACGATGACGACCTGGGCCCATTCCGCGCACGTTCCGAGAATGACGACGACCTGGGTCCGTTTCACTCACGCTCCGAGGATGACGACGACCTGGGTCCATTTCACTCACGCTCCGAAAATGACGACGAMCTGGGTCCGTTTCACTCACGCTCCGARAATGRCGACGACCTGGGTCCATTYCACTCACGCTCCGAGARTGGCGCTGCTGCTGCTGCTGCTGCCCAAAAGTGCACCAAAGACAAGCCCTGCACCGGTCAGGGAACCCTCCGTGCAGCCGGTAGCGCTCAAGCAAAATTCGGCGCCTGCGGTATACCGAATGATGGCAAGAAGGAGAACGTCTTTGGGCTCTCGAAAGATATCTTCAATATGGGACTCTGCGGCAGGAACATCGCCGTCACCTACCAAAACAAGCAGATCCAGGGCAAGGTTGTTGATCGGTGCTTGAACTGCACGGGAGGCAATTTTGAGCTGTCTAGTAACGCTTATAAGCAATTGTCGGTTCCTGGTACTGGTCGTATCTTTAATGTCTCGTGGCATTTGATTTGAGGCGTTGATCGCTGAAGGACATTCCTTAACGCTTGAACTCATCGGACTGAGTCTGAAGAGGAACACTGTCATGTTGATATGTACTTCCACTCCTTTGATCACGTATGTATGATTTTGACGACTTTGTTATACCCCCATTCCTTCAATGTTGTTCATGTCAATCCTTTTACCTCTCCACGAACATCCGCTCCTTTAATGATTGCTTGTATGCATTTGTTCGAGTTTGGTACGCTGTTATTTGTCTCATTTTCGTCGTCCATTCGAATTCTTGTTTTTGCTCGAGATTTGAACGATGCGTTAGATTCTTCTGCTTCTGTTCTGATGCGATAGATAGTTTAGATACACGGTAATGCAAAAGAAGTTTGGAATTTTAATAATATTTTAATCAACGGACTTAGCCAAATTTTAATGAACCTCATCCGTCGAGAAAAAAAAAAAAAAAAAAAAAAAAAAAAAAAAAAAAAAAAAAGGAGTGAGCSGATCCCG
>HG983360.1:111010-147086 GCA_900006255.1 Xeromyces bisporus
ACGTACGAAATCGARTCGGTCCATCCCVAACGAAGAAACTAAACCCAGGAGAGAGAGAGAGAGAGAGAGAGAGGGAGAGGGAGAGAGTTCGCTTAGGATTTATCTCCCCAAAGACCAACAATCCCCATGGCAAGGGCAACGCCCGAGAGCCACATTCTGACTTTCTGCAGCGCTCGCTCTTGGCCCAACTCCTTCTGGATACCTTCACCGTTCACCTTTTCCTCCGCCTCAACAACGACAAGATCCTCGTCCTTTTTGGAGGAGTCTTTCGATCGAAAATAGCAGAACGGACTATCCTGGATTACTTTGACAATCCAATTCTTCAACCCAAGTTCTCTATTGGACCAATTGTCCACGCCATACGCACCCAGAGCCGAGGTAATACACATCCAAAGAAGGTATGGATGCTTGCGATGGACTGGAGAAAGAGAGTAGGCGAACAGTATGCATCCGTTCGCGATAGTGGTGAGACCGAACACATGCTTGCGCGTCAACCGCTTAACCTCGTTCAGAGACCGGGAAGCGTGCGATGCCGTGGGTAGGAGTTTCAAGGACGGAATGGTCACATTGGCAGCAGAGTATGAGATGCCCTGTTTATATCAAGACAAGAGAATTGGCCATCCGAGATCATCCCTTCCTTTCAGGCCATCCATTGAATCCGATGCTGGGGGTTATTGATACTGTATGTACTCACTGTCAAGAGACCCAGAGAGACTGTCCCGACGAATTTGGTGACTGTTATTGGACAGGCCATATTACCGGTGCCGATGAGCTTGTGGCAGGAGGACTTTGCTGGTGAGAATCTCAATTTGTTTCCAAGAACTCGTATGATTGAGAGTCCTTTCAAGGTGTTATATATAGTGAACAGTGGAAAAACACTCAGAATGACGGAAGTTTCAGGTGACGTCGAGTTGACTGATGACTCAGCGGAGGCTTTGACCAGTTGGCTGATAGGAGAGATTAACCTCGGTTGAACTGTAGGCCAACTGGCTAAGGGTGTCTGTAGGAAACGCTGTCTTCAACTCTTCCTAGACTTCATCCAGCAACAACTCCTTATAGTCCACACCATGCCTATCCCCAAGTCAGAGTACATCAGTGACGCCTGGAGGGATGGCTTGTTCAGTATGCTCGCTCTACGATGTGCTCCGTGGTAAACAGCAGTCGCTAACAATTCCCTTCCTCAAACAGCAAACAAAGTCGTCTTCTGCACTGGTGGTGCAGGCACCATCTGCAGCGCCCAAGTCCGCGCTCTAGTCCATCTCGGTGCGAATGCGTGCATCGTGGGCCGAAACGTTGACAAGACGGAAAAGGCTGCCGAGGACATCGCCACCGCGCGAGCTGGTGCCAGAGTCATCGGTATAGGCGCCGTGGATGTGCGGAAATACGACAGCCTGAAAGAAGCTGTAGATCGATGTGCCGAGGAGCTGGGTCCGATTGACTTCGTGATGTACTACTGCCACAATCCATGATATGCTCCTTTTTCCTATATCTGTCGCCTTTACGTTGACATCCAACAGTGCAGGAGCCGCGGGAAACTTCCTCGCCTCGATAAAGCAACTCTCCGTTAATGCCTTCAAATCGGTAATGGACATTGATGTCTTGGGGTCCTATAACACTCTCAAGGCCACCCTTCCTTATCTCGTCGATTCTGCAAAGCGACACAAGGTCGATGCCAATACCCGTACGTATACCGACCTCCCTGTATAACTCAATCTTCCTTGGCTTATTTCATTGCTCGCTTTATTTTTTAGTTCAACCTTCACCTGCTGGATCAGGTGGAAGAATCATCTTCATTAGTGCCACGCTTCATTACAAAGGATCTCCCTTCCAGTCGCACGTGTCGGTCGCCAAAGCGGGAATTGAGGCCTTATCCAACAGCGTGGCCATCGAGTTTGGTCCTCTGGGGGTGACTTCCAATATCATCTCACCGGGACCGATTGCAAACACCGAGGTCAGTCGAAGAAAGATTATATATAAWAAAAAAAAAAAAAAAAAAAAAAAAAAAAGGGCACGTCTGATTGCTTACTATTGCTTACTATGAAAATAGGGTATCGACCGTCTTCTTCCAACGGACTTCAAAGAAACCTACGTCAGATCCATTCCCCTTGGTCGACTGGGATCTGTCAGGGACATAGCTGACGCAACTGTATATCTCTTCTCAAACGCTGGGAGCTACGTTACTGGGCAAACGACAGTCGGTGAGTGTTCAACTTATATATATTTCAAGGGATTATCACTAATATAGTGACTTCCAGTTGACGGCTCTGCGTGGCGTATTTCCAACGATATATTATACCCTGATTCCCTGTTGGCAGACCAAGAATTCGAGAATGTGAAAGGGAAGAAGTCGAAGCTTTGATTGATTCCTCTGCTGACTTGGTGATTGGGATGTGTATATACATTTTGCACAGGCTACGACATATCGTCTAATGATACACCTATTCGAATCGACTTTTTTCGAGCACGCTACTACTCCATACTTGATACGGACAAAGCCTATGTTTTGTCTTTGTTCAGCAGTTGACCAACCTCGCTAACAAGCAGTTCAGCTTCAAAACATATAACAATGACTTTGTTGATCCTTCTTTGTCACAAACAATGGAGCCCGGCATATTCCAGTTTCTGCTTGTACAAAGAACAATGCAACTATATAACAAGAAGCTTATCTCCTGGTCCTCTGCATAGAGCAAGTTGCCCAGATTCTCAGTACTCAATTCACAAAATCAGGACAGTATATACAAAGTTACAAGGGAAAGAGGAAGTACTTCGATTTATTATACAACCATACTCAACTCTGCATGCCATTGCTGATTATCCAGCCCACTGGCCTTTTCTAATCGACAGTTCCAGTCCGAGACGATGAATGCCATAAGGGACGAGGATGGCGACACGGTGTTGGAGAATGCCCCCAATCTCATTCCAGAGAACCTACCTGAACCTGTAAGTAGCAAAAGGAACATTCTCCAACGCAGAAAGAAGCAGAACTTGACCGTGCACTAACTACGGAATATGAAATACAGTTATACTTAGAATTGTCATTGCTCGCCTACGAAGGCAGCAGGCGTGAGAAAGATTTCGAAAAGCTCATCGGCAAAGCCCAGCATTACGATCTTAACCAACTACTTGAAGACCAAGACCGGCGAGGCATCAAATTAGCAAAACTGAGAAGCGATTATAGAGACCTAGTGGAGAATTATCAGAGTAAGTTCAAGTCACCTTCCAACTTGTTGCGGGGAGCCATCAAAAATACTTGGGATAGGCTGTCTCGTCAAGAGGAGAAGTTGCGAGATTCCGAAATGCTCCAGAGCCTCGAGAGCATGGTTCGCACCAGCAAGTGGGAAAAGGGGCAGTTAGAGGCGCAACTGGATGACGCCAATGAGCATGCCGATAATAGGCAAAAAGCACTCCAAGAGCTGGAAGAGCACAAACGCATGCTGGTGAAGGATTATAGTGACGTTAAGCGGAAGCACCACGAGTGCGAGATCCAACTTCGCAAAGCTGGAGAGGCCAACGAGCGTCTCGAAAATGAAATGGCCGCAAACGAGTCCGTGAGTCAGGAACGCATAAAGAAATGTCAAAAGTTCAATCGGAAGCTAGCGGCGGCACTTGAAAATGGGAAATCGTTGATTATCAGCAACCACAGCAAGCTCAAGGCACTCCAAGAAAAAGTTAAGTATCTTGAGCATGAAAGCCATGCATGCCGGGCGAATTGGGAGGATTTCGAAGTGGTGAAGTCCAACAGAGAGATGAAGAAAGTGATTGATATCATGACATGGCAAGGGGCGAAAGACCTCGAGGCTAAGCGTGAAGCGGAAGCCAGGTTTGAGATGAACTGTGGCGTGGATTCGATACTACTAGCACTTACAGCGCCTAATAATTCCGCCAACTCCAATCACGGTCACGTCGACGATTCGCCGATGTTCGATAGGCCTGACGAGGTTAAATCCCAAGAACTTACGATGTCCGACGATAAGCCAGACCAATTGGAACTCGAAATTGCAAACTTGATGGACCTTACGGACGACTGTGGTATCATGGTGAACCCAGAAGACGAGCAACTAGTCCCAAATTCAGACTGGATGAATTTCACAGACGACTGTAGTATCATTGCGGACCCTGAAGGCGAACCTCTCCATGAAGCTCCACGAAAGCGAACGAAACGCGAAATGGAGGATGACGGTCCAAATTCGGAAGCCTGCGAAGATATCGTTTTCATCGGGGAGTGGGACCCCCGCGAACTATGTGGACATGCTGACGATGATATAGCTCAGGCATTTGGTAGCACCGCCGACTTGAACGAGAAGGAAGCCTCAACGTCACAGCAGTCAGATTCGAAGCAACCACCTACAAACAAAGAGGCACCACCGCAATATAGACTGACGCGACCAAAACCGGAGCAGCTGCGCCGTGAAAACGAGCGCCTGCGTCAAAAAGAGCTCCAGCGCCAACATCGAGCGCAGAAAAATATTGCCTCAATGCAAGCTGAGCTTGGCCTCTTCGCGCCACTTTCGAGCAACGAGGATGACCGCCACCGAAGTATGACCATGCAAGCGTCGTCGACAGCTGACGTACCCGAAGACACGGGTAAATCGATCCGTACATTCCGCAACAATAAGGCCCAAACGCGGCCAAAGTACTATCACCTTCCAGATCCAGATCGGTTGTTGCCCGCTTTGGTGGGCTTCTTCTTTATAGTGGGGTGGTTGTGGTACTGTGTCAACTCGACAAAGGAAACTCGGATTTGGATGCAAGCCAACCAGGTACCAGCTAATGTCATGGAGGCGTTGCATGGTGGCCGACTGTCGGAATTCCAATGGGTGCAAGAATTGGATTACCGTATTGGACAGTGGCTTGAGATTGATCGAGTGGCGCTTGGGTGAGTTGGTGTTGGTGGTAAGTTTGCAGTTAGCTAAACTGACTGAGGCTTAACTTGATGTTTGGCGTGGTCCTGCACTTCTTCTCGTTATGTCAGGCTTAGTTTTACCAGTCGATGAGTATTAATATTATGATAGCAAATGGTATTTTGACAAAGGCATCGTCCAAGGATGCTTTGATGTTCTCTTCCGTACACAATCCTGGTGTAAAACATTGACACTTGGGACATGAATGCCGACCAGGGCCCGCGGACAACCAGGCGCGCATGATATTTATTGAAGCTAACTGGGACCATCCAGGTCGTGCAACATAGAATTCCATATTCGTCTTCACTTTTCCTTCTCTTCTGGCTTCTGCCCATACACAAGGTACCTGGATTACACGAAAGTTAATTCAAATTTCATCTGGACACAGACGTCTGTTTGGGACTTACATCGTCACATATGCGTGAATAGCAGGATTACGGTAATCCTTCCTTGCCCTAGCAAGATGCACCTGCACTTCCTCCGGGGACCAGCCATGCCCACGAGTCAACAGGCCCATCGACCATCCCTCTATTCCTTCAAGGGATTGGAGCTGATTCCAAGCACCAATTTCCTTCTGTATATGTGTCAGTGGAGGTCCGAAAGTTTCATTTCAGTGAATGAGACCAACCAGTCTGGGATCCTTCGGCCAAGGCCCCAGCGGAAGTTTGAGGACATGCTCATTGATATTGACAAAGCCCGCGTCTTCGGCCCATTTTTTCAATTTCGGCCCCGGATAGCCATCTTGGCCCATTTTACTCGCCGCCCCGGCAGCCAAATCAACGTTGATCTTCATATCGTGGTCGTCTCTCAGTGACCCGTCGTCAGAATAAAGAACAGGATTGTAGTCAAAAAATTCAGCGTAGCCGCCTGGCTTGAGGTTCCTTTAGGTGTGTTAATGCATGGCCAAGTTCAAAGTAATGTAGGCAGTTTTACTTATAAGTCTGCTGGAATAGCCTGGGCCAGTTTCGAATTGACCCTCCTAGGTACCTGGCATGGATGAAGTCAAATGGAGACTTGTAGAGCCAGTCCTCTTCCATATCATCAACCTCAAACTGTACATTCGGGGGAACCCTGTAGTTACGATATACTATTAGCTATGCTTTCGATTAACAGTTATCAACGATAAACCTACACTTGTGGCTGGATTGGACTTAAATCATTTCCTATGACCTGCAATATTTTTTGGTTAGAGAAACTGACTATTGTATTTTCGGAATACATTCCCACATACCTGCGCTGAAGGGAACAAATCGCCTGTATGAGTTAAGGATAAGTATGTAAGCAAGTAGTCAGAGAAGTCGAATGATCGCAACGCACCCATTTCTATCGCCCACAATCCAGTCCCGCACCCCAAGTCCAATATGCGCTGCGGATTATCACCAATGGGAGCTAGAAAGAGTCTTCCGTCCAAGACAAGCTTGTACATGTGTCCCAGAATGTCCAAATGATCTTGCTCCTTTTCGTCGTTTGGCATAGGGTATCGCCCCTCTCGAAAAGACTGGTATCGACGGCCATTCTCGAAATGATATCTGAGGATACTGGACGCGAGTGATGTGGTATCACTCCCACTGAGAAGTTGCGATTTATTAGTTGCAGAAATTGATGTTAAGGGGCAAATGTATGTACTTCGCAAACATACCCATCGCTGTATGCCGAGTCTAGTTCCGAAGCCTATGAGACGTTTGCGTTAGGCTTAGACTTGGTGCCAGAGAAGAAATTTTGCCTCCTGGTAGCAAAAGACATACAGTATCATCAACAACAATTGGGGCGTTTTCGGCTGCAATCCGGTTAGCCATTGTGCGCGTACAAAGATTGACTAGAAGACATCTCACAGTTTTCAGCTTCCAATCCAGCCATTTTGTAACGAAACGCTAACAAAAGGAAGGGAATTAAATAAGAAGATTTTTTAAGGCTTAAAGCCAGGAGAATTGAGTGGGATGTTGCTGTTATATGTATGTACGTTGTAACCGGTACCTACTCCGTACTTTTGCAACTAGTCAGCAACTCCATATAACGTGTCGATCCGTCCCGAGCCCGTAACCTTACCGGTACTCGTGCATGGCCAGAACGCCTATCATATCATAGCACAGAAGGAGCAATAGTGATTCAACGGTCAGTCAATTAATTTACCAGAAAAAGAAAGGCTGTAGCCTTCGGTGGAGTCACTGGAATGTCCGCCTGGGGCTTCGAGCCTTCGACGAAGGCTGATTTGGATCGCCGGCGGGCCGACTAACGTTTAGGGCTAGGGCTATAGGCGTATAGGGCTAGGAAAGGTCAGGAATTTCAAAGTGGTAAAAGTATCATAGTTCATCGAGGAAGCCCGGTTTGAATTGCTAGAGTCTTTAATCTTCCTTTAGTTCGTTGTCTTGGTCGCGGAGTACGAGACCTATCGTGCCAATTGACCCAGGGTATCACACCGACTGATGAATCCGCCAACTGGTCAACCGTGTGGGCCAACTGGCACAAAGTGCCAACTGGTGTGAATGCGATAACTGGGCCTGGCGTCAATGTGTTATTATACTGCCAATAATGACTATATGCCAAACTTTGCACGCAGCCGGTTTTTATCATACCGGTTCAAGAACATATTAGTTTGAAAGAGTGCATTGAATGTGTGTGCGAACCTCGACTTTATTTTCCTTCCGGTTTCTGTCCATACACAAGGTGCCTGGGTTGCAGAGGTTAACTCAATATCTCACATTTGGCATAAGTTCCTCCGTCCAGGACGTACATTACCGTGTATGAGTGGATAGCAGGATTACGGTGATCCTTCCGCGCTCTGGCAAGATGTACCTGCACTTCCTCCGGGGACCACCCAAGCACGCGAGTAAACAGGCTCATCGACCATCCGTCAATCCCTTCTAGAGATTGAAGCAAATTCCAGGCACCGATCTCTTTCTGCATAACCGTCAGCAACGGTTCAGAGCATGTTAGTAGTTTGGGCTAACCTGTCTAGGATCTTTCGGCCAAGGTCCCTGCGGAACCTTAAAGACATGTTCCTTGGTATTCACGAACCCGGCATCTTCAGCCCATTTCTTCAATTTCGGGCCGGGACACCCATCTTGGCCTATGATACTTGCCGCCTCGGTGAATAAGTCGACGTTAATCTTCATATCATGATCTCCCTTTAAAGTATCGTCATCGGAACGGAGGACTAAATTATAGTCGAAAAACTCAGCGTAACCGCCAGGTTTGAGGTTCCTTCCGAGGATTAGTATAGCCAACTTAGGAGCTTTTACGAGTCTACTTACTGAAACGCTTGCCGAAATAACCGAGGCCAGTCTCGAATTGATCCTGCCAGATACCGAGCATGGATTAAATCAAATGGAGACTTGTAAAGCCAATCTTCTTCGATGTCATCGACCTCAAACTGCACATTCTGGGGAACCCTGTAGCAATGAGTTAGTATTAGTCCTTCCTTTAATAATAACATACAAATGCCACCATACATCTGTGGCTGAATTGGACTTAGATCATTTCCTATGACCTGTACATAATCTTCTGTTAGCGAAGACCAAACCCATCCATGTTTCTTATGTTTAGAAATCCCACCTGCGCTGAGGGAAATAAGTCACCTATTTGATCAAATGTTAGCATGTACTCGTGCCTGAGCGCACTTGCACGGTTGTAAACAAGTTCTCAGAAAAGTTAAATAGCTTCAACACACCCATCTCTATCGCCCACATTCCAGTCCCGCAACCCAAATCCAGTACGCGCTGCGGATTGCTACCAATGGGCGCCAGAAAAAGCTTTCCGTCTAAGACAAGTTTGAACATATGTCCCATTATATCCAAATGGTCTTGTGCTTTTTCGTCGTTGGGCAGGGGATATCGGCCCTCGCGAAAAGACTGGTACCGACGGCCATTCTCGAAATGATACTTGAGAATGCTCGAGGTGAGTGATGTGGTGTCACTTCCACTGTGAGTAGTTGCGATGTGCCTATTAGTCACAGTGCCAGACTGATGATGTGTCCGGACATAAACATCTCCATACTAACCCATCGCTGAATGCCGAGTCTAAATCCGAAGCCTAGGAAACATTCGAATATATTTAGACGTGCTGAGGCAGAATGATATTAGTCATTTCGTAAAAGCCACATACGGTGTCATCGACGGCAATTGGAGAAATTTCGGCTATGTATATATATATCATGGTCAGTCAAAGTATGTGCTGACTTTCACCAAGAGACCTCTCACGATTTTCAGCTTCTAAGTCAGCCATTTTGTGACGAAATGTAACGCAATAATTCAAAGAAAAAGAGCCAGAGGACTGGGAGAAGAGATAGAATGAAGATAGAATAGAAATGAAAATGAATTGTGGTTTACGCCGTACCACTGAATAGTGCGCAGTACTTTTGCACTCTCCTGTATGTAACGTGTCGATGTCGATCCGACTAAAGTCGTACGTTTTAGGTACCGGACCCAGTAGCTAACCTTATTCCTGCAGAGTGCCTATCATAGTCTTCGTATGATAGTAGACACGAATTGGTCCGTGTAAGGTAACTTAGTGGGTACCTCATACATAACCTCCGTAACCTGAGTGTTTGAAGCCGCCACGAAAAGCACACGAAAAACGCCGAAACGGCCATACATTACGTACTAGGTACGCACTGTGCAGAGCATCATACTGCCAATGACAAAATTACGACTCCGAATCGTCCGGGGACGTAAAAACCAAGTAATCCTTCACGAAGCCAACACACCTAACACAATAATGTATGTTGACGCCCAACCCAACTGTCTCCGATGTTCCATAACATTAATATTCAAAATCGTCATCAATCCCTCCCTTCCCGGCATTCTCTTGGGCTACCGTCTCTTGCTTCCGATACAACTCTGCAACAGCCCGCGTCGAGGTAGCCTGTTCCGCCTTCTTATCCGGTCTCGACTTAATGAATCGTGGGAACCGGAGGGAGACACCTTTCCCTTCGCCTGGTGAGCCGACAAAGTCATCTTCTGCGGCCTTGTATCTTGGACTTAGTGTCAGATCGGCAGATTTCACTTCCCATACGAGACGTGGCTCGAACCAGACGTCCGGTTGGTCCTTGGGTACGCTCGAGTGGGAATAGAAAGGCTTCGGCCGGTCGATAATCAGGGGTGTAAGCTCTTTGTGAAGTTCTTCTAGAGCGGCCTCTGAGAAACCCGTCCCAATGTTGCAGATTGTTTCGAAGTTCTGTGTGCTTGGGTTGTATGCTGCTAGGAGGAATGCTCCGTACACCGACGTGCGTTTACCGCGGCCGTAGTACGCACCCAGCACGACAAGATCAAGGGAGTCACCAATTCCAGTAAGATAGTCTTTTTTGACCTGCACAGCGAGTGTCAGCAAGATTTCGAAAGCTCGGCTTGGTTGAGTATACCTTTAGCCAGTTACGGCTTCGTTTGCTAGGTTCGTATCCGCTTTCCTCGGTATCAAGCATCTTCACCATCAATCCTTCGCACGACGCCTTAACACTTTCGTCGAGAAGAACTTGGATTTCATCTATCACATTAGTGTTTCCGTATTCCGCGAATTGAAACTCGCCTTCAACCGGTTTGAAGGCTTTATGCAAAAGTTCACGCCGTTCCCGCAGCGATTTTTTAACGGTGGGCTACAGCAATATTAATAAACACCATCTGCTGGGCGAGGGGAACAATGAAACCTACCTCTCCGTTCAGGAACAACAGATCGAATGCAAATACGCAAACCTTAACCTTGACATCTTCTGCCTTGACATCCTTCTTCTTTCGGGTCATAAGCTGTTGGAACGGCAGAACCTTCTTGTTGGCCACATCCCAAGCAACGGTTTCGCAATCCAAAACGAAGCTGTTCACATCGTCTTTAAACCAGCCTTCAAGCTTGGCTAATATGTCTGGGTATTTCTTCGACAAGTCCTCCGAGTTACGGGAGAATATAGCACATAAGCCTCTCCCGTCTTTTTGCAGCGTACCAGTCGAGCCTGGATATTTATGGACATGATCGGGCGCAATGTAGTGTATTTGTGCCCGTTCACCATCATACTTGTATTCGCATGTAAATTCCTTGCCCTCGAAACGGTCAAGTACCTCGGTAATAGACTTGGTCGGTCTTGCAAGCATCGGCTTGAGAGGGATGCCCGGCTGAAGCTTGCAGACTTCACGAAGGTTGAATATTCCGTGCTCAAGCATCGCGGGTATAATCACTTCGTACGAAGGCAGCTCACTGTATACGGTTTTCAGAACGGCCTCGCCCTCTGCCAATTCTGCGGCGCTAGGAGTCTTGCCCTTGAGCGCAGCCTCGTGGGTTACTACTGCTTGCGCAATAGCAGAAAGTACGGTCTTTTCAGCTAGCCCCAATCTGAGTTTCCCTTCCAAGAATCGAATTATAAACTTCGATTCACTTGGGCCGCCCTTGTCTTTGGTGATGTCAACACCTTTGCTCCCTTTTCCAGCAACAGCTGCATCAGCTGCCGACAATAGTTTCTTGATGCCGGAAATCTTCTTGTCCTGAGACCCGTGACCCTGAACCTTTGCGATGGCAAGTAGACCTTCGTGTACGCCTCTGACTGTAAGAGGTTTTGGCTTGAACATAGTCGGCTGGTTTGACCGACTTTTGGCGGCTACCAAGCCCAAGTCCCCAATCTCATGTTGGTCCGCTTTGATTACGGCTAGGCTACGCCCGGTAGATTCGCCAATAGCTTTCATAATGAAAGACTCTCCAATTCCCAGTTCAACTCCTGCGTAATCTGCAGCGAGTTTGTTTATCATCAGCTGTACCGTTGGAAGAAAGTCGGCAGGGGTTAGGCGCAGCACTTGGCGAAGAAAAAGGGAACAGTGAGACAGAATGACTAGGCGTTTCGTCGTCAATTCTATAAGGGAGAATGTGGTGCATAGGGCCGCGTAAGGGACAGGTTCACCCCGTTTCCAGTCAGGGTATGGGTCATTTCCMCTGCCCTCAAGTGTAACTTGCATTTTTTCAAGATCTTTTTCTTTCAATTCGGGTTCCTCCTCTTCCTCTCCTTCACTGACAGATTGAGGTTCCTCTTGAATGGGGTCTCGTTTTGTTTCCACTTCAATCGGTGTCCTCTCCCCGGACGCCTTGTTAACATCTATTTCCGACTTGGCAACGTCGGAGTCATTCTGTTTATTTGTCGAGCTTCTTGGCGACGACTTTTTCGACGATGCCTTTTCCTTAACCTGTGCTGTGTCTTTTGGGGAAGCTCTTCGTCGTCGCTTAGGAGCAGGCTGAGCGTCCGATTCATCCGACTCCTCAACGCTATCTCTCTTACTGTCCTTTTCCTTCTTCGTTGTCTCGGGCTGTCCGTCTCCCTTCGTCTGACTGGCCTCCCGTTTCGTTCGACGGCCATTCTTGTCTTTCACGTTGCCAACATTCTCATCCGCAGATTCAGATTCTCGAGATTCATGCCCTTTGTCTTCTGCTTTCTCAGTGCTTTTCCTCGTCTCGTTGTTCCCACCGGAGAAGTCTAACGTGGACTGCTTCTTGGGAGCCGCTTTGGGAGGATCTGAACTCGAGCCAAAAAACCTTCTATATACATATGCAAAAATAAAGAGGTCAGTAAGCTATATCCGCGGTAGACTCTGCAACGGCAACACACCCAGGGTAGATTGAGGACATTGAACATACCCCAATGTAGCCTGCTTCCTACCTCCTTTTGCTTCCCCCATTGCTCTAATAAAGGAGGCGGATGGCGAATATATATGTGTCTTCGATGATACGGAAAGCAAGGATTCTGGGAGACGGGATATAGGCCTGCTCGTTGGGATGCGGAGAGGGAGCATAGATAGATTGACGGAAGGTCTGGTGTGGGCGTGCGATTTGAGCAGAATACAGGGCGAAATACAGGACTTCAATCAAGCAGCTAAGCTAGCTCATGCCTTCAAGCCGAGGACAGCATCGTTTACTTTGTACTGAGTTGGTGATCATTGATGGATGCATCGTCGGAACGCGCGAGGCGTGACGCGACCGCGACAGTCATCGAGTCACGTGAGATCTCGTGTCTCCCGCAATTCGAAACCATCGACTTTCCACTACACTCACTACGGGGTAAATTCCGAGGAAGAAGGTAGTTAAGTATTTGATATGAAAAGGACGGGCTCGCTTTCATGGTGGTATTTTCTTTTGCCTCTCTGTGGAAGTGAAAGTGCCACTGATCTTGCCTTGAGAGCATGTCGTCACCGCCTGGACTTCGTTCGAGAAGAGAAAGTAACAAGGAAACGACTTTTGTCCTTTACACGAAACGAAAAGGACCTATAAATACACGGCCGCCATACGGCTCTTTGGAGTCTTTGCTATTCGGCCATTGCCATTAAGCGAGGGCGCTATTTGAGGGTGCTTATATATAGGTAGTCGTGGACTCGTGGGCCATGAGTCCATGACGGACGAACATAACGACTGGCACTCTTTACTTTGATTGAACCACGAGTTCTACTCTCATCGGAGTGCAAGACTTGTCGCGAATCTTAGTTCTTGGCTCCTTGTCTGGATCTATGTGCCAGTATTAGATATATCGTGCTCTCTTACCTAGGGTGACGGTGATACCGTGATACGACCGTGATCCAACAGTGATTCGATTTTTGGCTACTCGAAATTGGACACAGGCACAATGACAAGCCAAAGGTAAGAAGAAACTACTGCAGATAATTTGCATTATTCTCTTTGCTGACAATAAGATACCAGGGTGTGTCGCCAGTTCTTGCATACTGGGGTCTGCAAGAAGAAGGCCTGCAAACTTGCACACGTTCCGAGTGAATTTGATCCTCTAAACCGATCTAATCAGGCCCAACAGCCGGTCGAGACAAACAAAAAGCATAAAAAGGATCGTCCTGTATCCGAGTCCGAAAGGGAATTTCTCTCATGGAAAAACAGCGTTCCCTCGGATCGGAGTCCCAACCAGCCTCTAGGAGGCACGTCAGCATCTTACTTCCAAGAAGCTCGGAGGCTCATCGACATTGACGATAACCTCTTGCAGAACGTCGTCCGTAGCCTTTCTGCTGCGAGTAGCTTGGGACGTATTAGAAGGCTTATCGACGACGGGACTGGCTTACCTATCTCAATGAAGACAACGATCTTCTTCAAGGAAATAATACCCTTTCTTGAAATACTCGCGCATCCGAAAGTTCAGTCTTCGCTGCTCCTTGAAAAACAGGTGGGGACACTATACGATTGCATTTCCGGATGGCGAGGCATCCACCTCTTCTCTTTGGTAGCAGATGTCCTTGCAATAGTTAACGCCAACGAAAATCCATTTATCATTGGGCATTTAGAGACTTCGCTCATCGTCTTAAGTCAATTAATTGAGCTCAATCAGATGCCTGTTGTTCATGGACCCTTTGAACTATTGGCAAATAGATTTGAAGATGTTCTCAGAACGCTAGGTTCCTTCGGTTCTACCAATTTGCTTCACAGAGCTCACTCACATTTAGAGCGCATACACTCCAGCCTTAGGGCCGATAAGCATCTCCCGGCTTCGCATGAAACACCTTCGAATACAGTTCAACAAAAGCAGACCATCGGTCGGGCCAGCTCGTATGATCCTCCAGGCGGCCGCCACGACAACGACCACGACGATATTTGCAGAATAAGGATTGTGCCCACCTCTCAAGAGATACTAAGCTTTCAGCCCGAGTACCTGCCAACTAAAGACCCCCGTCAGTGGCATGTAGGTGGAGTCAACGGTCTCCTAGAGAGACACTTCCGTCTTCTTAGGGAGGATACAATTGGCAAGCTGAGAGATGCGGTACGCTGCGGGTTAGATTCTTCTCATCAGGATTTGCCCGGTAACCTTTTAAGAACCAACGTTTACGAAGGCGCTACAATCACAGGCATACGTTTTAGCCGTTTCTTCGGCTTTCAGTTCGACGTTGCATTTCCGCAACCCCTCAACATTTCCTACCTGACCCCGTACCAGAGACAGTGGTGGTGGGCGTTGTCAAGACGCCTGCAACCTGAAACGTTGGTATGCCTGATTGACTTTCACGGCCGCAGTTTATTCTGCAACGTGGTTGCACCAGAAAGAACTGGACAGGAAAACAAGCGCAAAGAGCGGGAAGAGGAAATTTCCAATTCCCTTTGGAATGACGCGCACTCGGCTTCGATAACATTGGGGCTGGCGGATGCCAGCGATGACAGCGTGCAATATGTGCTTGATCGTTATAGCCCAAACGAGGCCACGTTCTCCTTTTCGGTAGTCGAGTTTCCAGGATTCGTCCTTCCGGCATTTCAACCGACATTGGCAGCTCTACAGACGATGAAGAGATCGGGGGATCTTCCATTTCCCGAATATCTGGCTCCAACTGGTTTGGAACAAAGGTCTGGCTTCGTGGATGTGCCGCCGCCAGCGTACTCTTTGAAGCCGGGTTTCAGTTTCGACTTACGTTGTTTGCTCAATAAGAATACTGACCTTGAGGTTCGGCCTGGTCAGCCAACTGACATCAGATATCTGCAAGAGAATTCGAGCCTCGACGACGCACAAGCCGTATCTGTGGTCGACACACTTCAGCGGAAAATTGGATTAATCCAAGGTCCACCGGGTACTGGCAAGAGTTTCACTGGGATTTCTCTTATCAAAGTGCTACTGGCCAACAAGTTTAAGGCTAACGCAAATATTGGACCTATCATATGCGTGTGCTACACCAACCATGCCCTAGATCAGTTGTTAGAAGATCTTTTGGCTGCAGGAATATCACATATCGTTCGCGTTGGCTCGCGGTCAAAGTCTGGGATTCTAGAGCCATTCAATCTCCGAAACGTTGTCAAACAGACGGAAAAAACAAAGTTTGAAAAGGGAGGGCAATTCCAACATTACAAACAACTCGAGAAGCTAGAGAGCAGTTTCCATAATTTGAAACTTGGAAAACCCGTCACCGACGGAGTTGTGAGGACGTACCTAAGACTGCACCAAAAAGCGCACTTTGATCAACTCTTCGTCTCAGATGGGAAGAGTTTCCGAAGGGGTCCCAAGAAGTCGCAAGTGCTCGATAACTGGCTCCGTTCTGGTGTACCAAGTCAGGGCCCTCCGCGTTCAGTTGAAGTGTTGCAGCATACACATGTCGACCTGATGTCAATACAGGAACGCAGGATATTATATAATAGCTGGGTCAACGTCCTGAAGGCCGACGTCCATGCACAAGCAAAAGAACTCGCATCGTCACATCGGACGACGAAAGCCAATTTTGACAGAATTCGGGATGAGGTGGATTTGCGCTGTCTTCGCAGCGCCGGCGTAATTGGCGTCACTACCTCTGGCTTAGCGCGGAACTTGGACATGCTGCGGAAATTGGATTCCAAGGTTGTCATCTGCGAGGAGGCCGGTGAAGTTCTTGAGACTCACCTGCTCACGGCCCTCTTACCGTCAGTGGAGCATGCGATCCTCATTGGTGATCACCTCCAACTTCGCCCACAGATTCAGAATTTTGCGTTGTCCAGGGAGAATGTGGACGGTGGCGAACAATACTCACTTGATGTTTCTTTGTTTGAGAGGCTTGTTGCACCCGAAAGTGGTACCGGTGTTCAAATACCGTTTAGCACATTGGAGGTTCAAAGACGAATGCATCCCGATATCTCGCAACTCATTCGTGAAACGTTATACCCTCAGTTGAAAGATGCATCGTTCTTGTTTGGGTATCCGCCGATTTCAGGTATGCAGAAGAGATTGTATTGGCTAGACCACCGGAGTCCTGAAGGAAAGGCGTCCAACAACAAGGCCGCAGCCATTTCCTACTGGAACGATTACGAAATCGAAGCAGTGACTGGCTTAGTCAATCACCTGGTACGAAGAGGAGGATACAGGAGCAGTGATATTGCCGTCCTGACGCCGTACCTCGGTCAGCTCCAAAGGCTTCAGGAAAAGCTCAGCACGTCATTTGCAATCGTCCTCGGTGAACGCGACCAGGACGACCTAATCAACACAGGCCTCGTGTCATCCGGCGAAGAAGCAAGCATACCGCGGGAATCATTGCGAGTCGCAACCATTGACAACTTCCAAGGCGAAGAAGCGAAAGTGGTTATAATCTCATTGGTTAGAAGCAACGAGGAGAAGAACTGCGGCTTCTTGCGCACGTCGAACCGCATCAACGTTCTGCTCTCTCGGGCCCAGCACGGCATGTACATCATTGGAGACTCCGAAACGTCACGCCATGTTCCCATGTGGGCGCAGGTTATTGATATTCTCCAGAGAGGCGGTAATCTAGGTACGAGCTTGGAACTGCGGTGTCCGCAGCATCCTGGTACAATGATATCGGTCTCGGAACCCCAGCATTTTGCCGTTCTTGGTAAGGCTGGGATGCAATACGGGATGTATGGACCGGGGGCCTTGTCGTCTTGTGTGTGTGCGGATATGTCGCTCGGTTTTGGGTCACAGTTTGGTGCATCGTCTGGGACGATGTCGGGAGGTTGGTCTTGATTTCATACCTATCCCTGTCAACTGGTGAGTTGACAATGTATCTTCCTGGCGCCGATTTGGACCTACCTTTCATTGTTCAATGTTCAGCATACTATTGTACAGCCATTGCTGCCATACCATTCTATCATACATATTCAAAAATCTTCAATACTACTTGTTTTGGCAGTTGAACTTGAAGCTCTGATGGACCTCGCTGTCGCTTCACCGCCTTCATATATCCGGCAGAAAAAGTGGGCGAGATTCCGAAGAGACATGAAGCGCCGACGACGCCATCAGAATCCAGAAATTGGACAGAAGACGGCTCTGGCTTGCTTTCTGTTGTCTATTGACGATATGAAATGCTCAGTTCTATAGTATCACTCCGGTATACATAACGCCTGCTCTATGGCGAAGTACAAACCTCATTCCAACCCTTCTTGAGCACGGAAGTCCATCTTACCGCCGATCAAGCACTGTCCCAGAATGGAGATCTCGAAGCAGGAGTCCTTCAGGAAGGTATTTACCGTGAATCATATCTTCAAGGATTCTCGGCTAATAAATCGGACAGCTACGCCCATCATGCGTCGAACTCAGCTCCGTCGGCCTCAGATTCCGCGGCCACCAGACCACGTCGAACGATGTCCTCCGAGCCCTCCAACCGGTATACAGCACAGTCGAAGAACTTGGAACTAAAAATGCCCTCGACGAAAAGCTTGCCGAATACGTCTTCTTCCCTCTGTCCCACGTCTTCAACGAAACCCGGAGAGTGTCCGCTCGGTGCTTGGAGGTGGCCGTGGACTGCTTGCGAATACTTATCGCAAAAGGATGGCGACAGCGCCTGTCTCCGGCGATGGGGAAGCAGCTCATGATATTGATGACGCTTATTGTCGGGGGTGCGTCGAGTCTGGATTTCGCAAGTCAGCAAGTTAAGCCTCAGCCGGAGGAGCTGGATATAGCAGGGTTCAGGTGTCTTACTGCTATATTTAGCGTCTTGGAAGGGCCTGTTGCGGAGAGGTCGATTTATAATGAGGTCGGTACGGCGACTATTGTTGACCAGCTCGTCTACATACTGCTTGAAGGGATTGCGGATAGCAGGTCTGTAGATGTCTGTGTTGCTGCAGCGGAGTCTCTGCATGCTCTTTTCGTCCGCGTCACGGACCGTGTGGTACTGGCCAGTGTTATGCCGCGGACTGTGTCGGCATTGACCAAGACTCTGAAACCTACAACGCAGAAAAGGCGCTCCTACAGACTGCTTGAGACTTGTCTTCGAATATTGACCCGGTTGCTGAAGGTGGTTCTCAACGACCGCGATGCGTTTTCTTCGGGAAAGAAGCCTGCTCAGTCGTCGCAGTCGAGCGACAAGCTTGTCCTTGACGACTCGTGGATGAAGGCTACAGCTACTCAGATCAGACTCGCCTTGGCGAATGTTGTTCAGATAAGACGCCACGAGCGGCCGGAAGTACAGGAGGCACTGTTAGAACTTTGCACTATGATCATAGAAGATTGCCAGACGACACTCAAAGAATCGATACCCATAATTGTTGAGACTATCACTGTTTTGTCTGAGATCGATGAGTACCAGATTCCGAACCATTCGTATTCCACGTTGAAACATCTCGCCATTGCTTACCCTGTTGTGGTGGACACTCTTAAGGACTCACTTTATAACTGGACGACCTCTTTTCCTCGGACTATGCAGGGTAATGATGAAACCGCAAAACAATGGGGTATCAAGCAAATATCGACAACCTTCCAGATTCTCTCACAGCTTCAGTCCGGGTCCGAGATTCTCACAACAAACCTGGCTTCAGGGTTGTGCGACAGTGTGGCTGCCGCGATAAACAAGGGCCCCAGTGGTCTACAGTCGCTGGGTGCACCTGGAGACGGCAGCGGCTTGAGCACAGAAGTGCTTAACCAGGAATCTGGGTCGTTATCCTTCCCGCCCGTACTCCTGGAACATAGAAGTCAGCGACAAACGCTTGGTGACCTTCGCTCCATGATTGGCAGACTTAACCTATCCGAGTCTGGAATTGAGATCACTCGCTCCCTTGTCAACCGAGTTCACGGTGCTTCCGGTGCTTCGATACTGGCACCTTTCTGGCTCACTTTGACGTTTCTGAATCAACCTTCGCAGGCCGTCGCAAGTGTGGATGACTTTATTTCGTTTGATGATACTGAGCTTTCTACTTCGCCTTCGCGTGCTGGCATGATTGAAGAGCTATATTACCTTTCCTTGCCGATACTGAACGAGTTGCCATTCGAAACATCATCGGACTGGCGAGTGTCAGCGCTCGCACTGGAAACCGTTGCACTCCAAGCGAAGCAGCTTGGGGAGTCTTTCAGACCGGAGCTCATGGACGCATTATACCCGACGCTACAATTACTGGCGTCGGCGAACCCTAATCTCCAAAGACATGCAATGATCTGCCTCAATACTCTTACAATGGCCTGCAATTATCGGGATGCGGGTACCATGATTATTGAAAACGCTGATTACCTAGTTAATTCATTGGCCTTGAAGTTGAACACGTTTGACGTATCGCCATATCCGCCACAGGTCCTACTGATGATGGTCAGGTTATGTGGTGCCAGCTTAATACCTTATCTGGACGATCTAATTGATTCGATATTCGGGATTCTTGACATGTATCATGGCTATCCCAAGCTTGTTGAGATAATGTTCAGAGCCTTGGCTGCCATAGTGGAAGAAGGAGCGAAGAAGCCTTCCTTGCTAGCGATTACTAGTGGCAAAGAGGGCGCATTTGTCAATCATCGAAAGAGGCAGTACGAGGTATTACCAATCTCTACTCTCGCGAGGAGCTTGGCGGACCGGAAAACAAAACGTGTCAGGTATACAGAAGAGGAGGCTGAGGTCACTAGTGAGAGAATCCCACATCCTCGACGACCTTGGGCGGAAACAGAACCGAAGGAGAAGCCCGAAGACATAGACCTTAACCCGGAAGATTTGGAAAAAGGAGAATCAGACGAACCGCTACCTCCACCTCGCGAACCCGAAGATGAAGAGAAGCCGCTTAGCAAATCGCATACACTCTTATTGCACATAGTGAAATCCGTACCGTTACATCTTGCATCGCCGTCCCCGTACCTCCGCCGATCTCTCCTCTCTATATTCATACAGATTGTCCCCGTGCTTGCACAGAACGAAAACAGCTTCCTGCCGCTAATCAACGATTTATGGCCTTCGGTGACCTCGAAAGTTAACTTTCCGTCTTCTCTGGTGAATGAGCCGTCCCCAACCGGTCGTATGACAAGGGAGATCTCTACCGACCGAGCTCAACCAGAGGGTAACGACTTCGATTACAGAGAAGAAACATTCGTCGTCCTAGCCGCCTGCAATGCAGTAGAAAGCATGTGCAAGTACGCGGGAGACTTCATGGCCTCACGGGTCGAGACCGAATACCCCCGCTGGGAACGCCTATACAACCGCGCTTGGGAGAAAGTCAGCCAAGACGCGGACAAGGCGATCGAGCGACGAGCCCATCACCAGCGGCGAAAAGCCAACTCTTCCGAGCCCGAAACAGGTCGACAGTCTGGAGGACCCAGATCTGGACCCGATTTACTGCTCGGACTCGGCCTCTCGCAATCAGCATTAACTACTACAGCCGGAGCCATTCCGGGTTCTGCGCGCCCGTTCACGCCACATCATAGTCTTTGGAGAGCGTTGACTTCTCTATTCATCACATTGCTCACGCACGTCCGCCTTCCGTTATCTGTGGGTGACCAGATCTGCGAATTCCTCGGTGCTTGGATCACCCGATTCGCCGGTCCGGATTACTATCACCAACAAACACGGGGAAAGGATCCCGCTGCTGGCGGCGGCGGCGGCGGTGGCGGTGGCGGTGTCGGTGGTGCTTCTAACTCGCCAGATCCTGGGATGGATGAACTGAGAACGGTCGAAGGTGCCATCCGGGCTATGGAGACGTGGAATGCTGATCTGACTTGGTTCGTATTTCAGCTTGAGCGGAAACGGGTTTACGAGATTATGAAGGGACCGGATAGTACTACTACTACTACGTTTGCGCCGAAGGTCAGTGAGGTGGTGGATCAGCCGTTCTGGGAACGTGGTCGTCCCAGGGATGTGAAGTTTGCGGAAGTGGTGTTCTAACTTAGCCATGTGCTAAGTAGAACAACGGATGGATGATATGGTTCCTGGTTTGGTTAAATGGTTACGTCCATTGTATACTGTAGATCTAAGCCCTAGGTAGATCCAGTCCTCGCTTGTGGATTGACAAGGTCAGATCGCCTGCATGGTGGAGCTGAATCTGAATCTGCAAGATTGAAGAGATATATATCATCATAATCCTCCTCTTCCCTCAGTGTCAATCAATAAAAACCTACGCCGTACATATATATAAAACCACCAAAATTGAAACCAAAATGCACACCCTCCACCCAGTCCCCGAACCAATCGCCCTATTCAACGAATACATCCTCTCCCAAGAAACCTCCCAAACAATCCTCCTACGCGAAAAAGTCCTCTCAGCAACCGGCGACAGTTTCGACATTAAGCTCCTCAACACCGCCACCAATGCCAGCACCAGCAATGCCAGCACCAGCAATGCGGGCCAACCCCTCCTAACCGTCCACGGAGCCTGGATGTCCCTCTCAGGCCGGAAGAAAGTGTCCGACGCGAAAACGGGGCATCACCTGTTCGACATTGTTAAGGAGCATTTGCATTTTGTGCATTCGACGTTTGCGGTTGATTCGCCTGGACATCTTGGTAGCGTTGGGGGACGGAGGTTGGTGGAGGTTAAGAGTAATCTTACGTGTGAGTATAATTACATGTACATTGTAGCTGTCACTGTGGTGTGGTTGTTATGTTGCTGTTGTTTGTCCAACTTTGTCGGTGGCAATGATGGACGATGACTTGCTCACTGAAAGAAAATCCAGTATTCGGCTCAAAAGCAACGGCTTCCTTCACCTCGACAACTGGCAAGACGCAGACTTTTACGATCAAGGGTGACTGGTTCGACCGCAATGCTGACATTGTCGACGAGCATTCTGGGCATGCGGTTGCGCGGATTAACCGCAAGTTGTTGAATGGGCGCGAGTTGGTGTTTGGGCAGCAGACGTATGCGGTGGAGGTAGCGCCGGGGGTGGATGTGGCGCTTATTGCGGCTTTGTGTATTTGCTTTGATGAGAAGAACAATGAGGAGGGGTCATAGATATATATTGTAGTGATCATACAAGTGAAATCGAATCTACAGAGCTCAAACATAAGGTAGAAATGAAGAGTAGAGATTGAATTAGTAGCAACAGTCTGACCCGTCAGGGTAATGTATCAAGAAAACAACCACATAGAACGACATCAACCATCAATCGTTTATTCCTCGTCACTTTCCTCCTCCTCCTCTTCGCTCTCGGCATTCTCAAGCCATTCGAGGAATGGCTCTGCGGCCTTGCGAACCTTCTTGCTGGTGGCCAGATCGACATACTTCTTGCTGGCCTTGGACGCCCAGGACTTCATGACATCCTCCGAGATGAGATCATGCTGGTAGTATCCCAGAAGAATGGCAGGAATCTGGGAGACAAGCTCCGGACGGTCAGCACCAACAAAGCGTTCGGTACCACCAAGGAAAGCCTTCTCATGGCGTTCGGACGTGATCAATTTCTTGAGCATCGGAGCACGAGTACCAATCTGCTTGGCAATCTTGTCGTCGAAGATAGTCTGGGCGAGCACAGCCACGGTCTTGTGTTTGGACTCGATGCCAAGTTCCTTGGCCTTCTTGTAGATATCGACATCAGTGACGTTGGCGATACCTCCCTTACTAGCCGCAGTGTCGGTGATCCAGCTGCCAAGCTGATCGTAGGCAGAAGGCCCATCGGCGTCCTCATCATCGACTTCGTCAAGAGCCAGAGAGCGCTTGAGGTCAGAAGGCAGCTCCTTGGCACGAGCTTTGACGGCCTCTTCGGACACGTCGACAGCCCAGCTACCGTCATCAATCTCATCGTCTGCTTCAATTCCCTTGGCTCCAGATTTGATAGTGCGAGTGAGCTCATCGTCGCTGTTCGCTTCGTTACCGACATCGCCGTTTTCGGGTTCGTTGTTGTCGGAGTTGTTGCTATCACCCGGGCTGCCTTCCTTGTCTCCATTCGCTGAGGCGTCGTTCTTCTCCTTGTTGCGTTCACGGCGTGCCTTCTTCGAAGCCTTGTCCTTCTTGCCACCTTTGGCTGGGGTGCTGTTCCGGACAATGAATGTGCTGAGCTTCAAGCGAGGGTCGACCTCGGTGCGCTGACCACAAGCCTTGCAGTCAAGATAGATGTCATCACCCTTGATGGAAACATCCGTCTCCGGGTTCTTGCACTTCTTGCAGAGGACGAACTTGGTGATGAATCCGTCCAGGTAGCCTTGAAGCTTCGAAGCATCATGCGCACCGTTGATAATCCAGCGATCATCCGCAGGTTTGGCGTTGGCCTGAGCACCAAGTTCGAATCCGAAGTACTTGATGACATAGGCGGGAGGGCGGCCGAGAGACTGAGCGACAGAGTTCAGATTGACTATGACAGTCTTGATACCGTTGCCTTTGCCCTCAATCTTGGCCTGCAGGCGTTCCATCTTGTAACGGTAGAAGGGGTCGGAGACATCCCGACGAACGTTCACGGTCGCCATTGTGACGGTTGTTGTTTATTCTTCACTGTGTAAACGAACAAGGGGCGAGGTATGGACCAGATCGAGATTACTCAAACCAGACATGCGTAGAGAGTTCTCTCGCTTTGGTTTGAGAAATATATCGAAAATTAAGAAAACACAAAATTAAATAGAAAATAAAAATCAGAAAAGAAAGATATATCGTAAGTCGATCGATTTAACACGGCGAAAAGAGCAGCCTCGAAGGATCTCAGCCACAGGATCTCGAGTGTATACTACAAGGTTTCGTCGCGGTGCGAAACGGTTGCAGCTTAAGCGGCAGATTGTGATCGGAAATTTTGACGTAGGGCGAATACATAGACAAGTTCTCAACGAGATTTTCGGTAATTTTGACCAGCAGGTAAGTGACGAACCACGAGATGGTCGTTCTGTGAGTGAGGAAAATCCAGGGTTAGATTTTTTTTCGAACACACAGCGAGTTGTGACGGTTCGTTGCACGGGCAAACTGACCAGTTTGGCCTTCTGGGTCAAAGAACAGAGCAGAAGAACAAAGGATATACCTGGATATCCTCAGACGAGACGCGGCGAGTGCTAGTAAAGCAGTTTCGACGATGATTTTACGTCGAAAACGATGGAAGTGATGAAGACGTGGTGAGTTGGAAGAAGAAGAAGAAGAGAAGAAGAAGAAAGGAGGAAGAAAGGCAGAAAAAAAAAAAAAAAAATAAAAAAAAATAAAAAAATAAAATTCGGACGATTATTAATCCAACTTAACCGAACGGAAACAATCGGAGTTGGTGTCTTAGGCATACATTGGTGTCTGAGGCATCTACCTATTTATGCCTGAGGCATCATTTGCCACAACGTCCAACGTCCCTCGGTCCAGTCAGCACAGTATCGAAGACGATAGCTTCATTATAGTCGGTCTCTGCGAGGTTTCTGGCAGTTCAGAGTGTTAGAGTCGTATCAAAATGTCCCTTGATCTATCCTTATACCTAGTAACAGATTCAACGCCACCCATCCTCAAGGGTCGTGATCTGTGTGAAATCGTCCAAGAAGCTCTCGAAGGAGGTTAGCAGAATTCACCATTTCCAGTTTATTCTTACTGCTAATGGCCGATATATGCAGGAGTCACAATCGTTCAGTATCGGGACAAGTCCAGTGACACTGGAGTTCTGATAGACACGGCCAGGAAGCTGCATCAGATCACCCGTGCTTACAATGTTCCCTTGTTGATCAACGACCGTGTGGACGTTGCCGTTGCTTCTGGAGCTGAGGGTGTCCATCTCGGGCAAGATGACATGAGTAAGAGAGCATCCGGCCTTATGAGAGTGAGAGGGAGGTTAATTTATCCTCTCCTTTCCTAACCACCAACTCACAGACATCGAGGATGCAAAGAAACTCCTCCCCGAAGATGCTATCATTGGCATCAGCGCCTCTTCCATTGACGAGGCCAAGAAGGCCATTCAAAACGGTGCAGACTACCTCGGTATAGGGACCATGTTCGCGACTCCGACGTAAGTTAGGGCTCAGGACCTACAACTTGTCTCTTAAGATTGATCAGAGTATTAACAACCCAAGTAAAACAAACACCAAAACCATCCTTGGACCAACTGGCGCCCAAACTATACTGGAAGCCATCTCAAATGACCGCCCAGTCGGGACAGTCTGCATTGGCGGAATAAACCATTCAAACGTCCAACGAATCCTCTATCAATCACAATCCCCCAAGAAGACTCTTGACGGTGTTGCCGTCGTGAGCGCCATAGTAGCAGCGGAGAACCCAAGACACGCTTCCGCCGAACTTGCAAAGCTCATCAGATCCCCTCCTGCTTTTGCTACGGCGCCGAAATCTCCTCGTCCTAATGAGGTTGCAGCATTACTTCAAGAAGTCCCTAATGTTACCAAAAAAGTTGCCGTGGATCATCCACTGGCACATAGCATGGTCAACCAAGTCGTGATCAACTTCGTCGCCAACGTTGTTCTTTCTATGTAAGTAGCAGCTACCCTCTTTATCTCGATTGCTACCTCGAAGAAGTATTAATCAACCTCAGCGGAGCATCACCAATCATGTCCATGTACGGCGACGAAGCCGCCGACATAGCCCTCAACGACGGCGCTCTATTAGTCAACATGGGAACCCTAACAAGCGAGAGTGCCTCCAACTTCCTCAAAGCCATAAAGGCCTACAACGAGCGCGGAAGACCAGTCGTATACGACCCCGTCGGTGCAGCCGCTACGCATATCCGACGGGATACTGTGAAACAGCTCATGCTCGGGGGCTACTTCGACCTTATTAAGGGGAACGAAGGTGAAATTCGGCAGGTGTATGGGGATGTTGCGGCGACGCAGCGGGGGGTTGATAGTGGGCCGAGCACGCTTTCGGATACGCAGAAGGCTACACTCGCGCGGGACCTTGCGCGGAGAGAGAGTAAGTTCCCTGAGATATTTGGTCTTGTTTTTTGGTAGGAACGGTTTGTGCTGATATGCGTTCGCAGAGAACATCGTACTCTTAACGGGCATCGTCGATTACCTCAGTGACGGAGAACGCACCCTTGCAATCCACAACGGACATAACTTCCTAGGACAAGTAACAGGGGTACACTACACACTACTATCATCCCAACTCTACCTCCCAATCACACGCTAACAAATAAACACAACCCAGACCGGCTGCGCAGTAGGCGCCATCTCAGCCTGCTTCCTATCCGTCTACCCATCCGACAAACTCCTCGCCGTCCTCGCAGGACTCCTCATGTACGAGCTTGCTTCCGAGAATGCCGCTTCGAGGGAGCACGTTCGTGGGCCGGGAAGCTTTGTCCCAACCTTTTTGGATGAGTTGTATCTCATTCGTGAAGCTTCTTTGCGGGGTGATCAGGGTTGGCTTTCGGGTCGTGCAAGGGTTGAGGAGGTTCGTTTGTAACATTGAAATATACCCCATGCCGTGTAAGAGCGTTGTTGAGTACGTGGATCTAGTTTCAACGCGGTTAGGCTACCGACAATCGATGATGAGTCGGTAATGTTACAGGTGCAGAACAAATCACAAGAAATGATAAAATTAATACAAAACCTAAGAATGGTAGACTCCGGAGCGAGGCCAGAAACTCATTTTCTAGGTTTTTCAAGATCAGATTACATTCGGGGTCTCAAAGTCAAAGGTCGATGTTGGTAGGTTCTTGTGTTCCGGCACCGTAGCTCGCCTACCGGCATAAGATGACGACAAACTTCTTCGTCAGCCGTGGGCCATTCAATACGACGACGACGCGCAGAGACGCGGGGATCATAGACGACGTCCTTTTTGTCCCTGAAGATCATCTCTTCCACAACAGCCATGCCACTGACATTCTCGCTTGAGTTGAAATGTGGCTCTGCCACTGTTGCGTTTGGCGCAACGTACCGTTGAAGTAGAGTCCTCGTGACTTCTTCATGGTCAGGGGTACGCCAAGTGACGCGCCTGCGAGGCACACCTGGGATATTCACCTTCGCCAGTGACTGAACAAACGGCTGCGAGAATCTGCTGATTCGGATTCTGTTACCGACGTTGCGACTAGCGGCCACACCAGAGTATCTTCTCCCACTATGGCCAGAATCCCCAGACGGACAACGGATAGCATCAGAAAACCGACCAGAGTAGCAGGTTCCTGAAATCGCATTTGCTTGGACGCCATCCTTGAACCCAGAAAGAAGATCTCGAAAGACGTCAGTGTGGATGTGACTATCACCGATGCCATTGCTGGTCTGACGTCCTTCTAGGAATATGTTTACCACGTCTCCGGGTTCTGCGTCTCTTTGTTTGTCGGCGATCCATTCCAGCATTCTTCGCGACAGCTCATTCGGAGCAATCTGGGTCCACCAGTACTCGCGATTTAGATATGCGTGTCGCGAGTAAGTGTACAAGGCCTTATCGCCATTCGGCCCCAGCTCACCGAACTTGATGGCGTCTATAGACGGGTTGAATTCGTTTCTCAAGTAGTTGAAGTGCTCTTCTATTGGAAAGCAGGAAAAGAAATCACCGCCAACTCCGTGCTCGCGTAGGGCCATACAGTACCCCATGAAGTCTGAAAATAGGTGCCCGTCTTCATGACTTGTCGTAGAGCATATCACAAGGTTGTAGTACCGGCGTTGTTCTTCTGCTCTCCCAGAGCCTTGTCCATGATCACTGTGGCGAATACCGGAAGTTTCCACGTCCATAATGGTCTGCTGAGTGCTGGATGAAGGAGCTGATTGAAGTTGAATATAAATGTATTATGTCTAGTATGTGTACGGGAGACTCCCTAGATATAAAAGAGATGTAGGCATCAGCCAACAATAGGCAGCATCACTACCTAATGAAGTCAACGAATTCAAATCCATAACCGAGGATGAGCTTTTGTAGCCTCAGCAGAAAGTTTGAACGGACCACGGAATAAATTCGCAGCAGAAAACGTATATATCAGTATCGCTGGTCGCAAAAGCAGAAGCATCGCGACGACGAATATGAGCTGCGTTTAAAGCTGGACGCTTAGGAAGTGCGGGAGTTGCGAGAAAATTGTACAATTGCTCTGCCACTGGAGAGTTGAATTGAGGATACCGGGCTCATAACTATAGAACAGAAAAGGCTTGAAAGTAGATTCTGATGAGATGCAGCGTCCATGTACAGACTATATCTCTCATTAGATCCCTGCCGACCCTTCCCCTTCTCGTTGGGGGCGCAGTCGCCTCGTAGATAAGAGGGAGTTCGGTAGGTGATTGCGGGTTGAGGAAATGGGAGCTGAGAGTTTGATTCGATCGATAGTGCAGGCCAGCCTGCGAGCCCTGCGCACGCGATGAGTCCTGGGAGTCAACTGTTGGGTGCGCGGGACAAGGTCCCCCAGTAACCTGTCCCGCTGCTAGTTTTCCGAGTCAGACCCCGAGTCAGAAAGGGCGTCCTCAATGATTCGGATCGTCTTGGTCATCTGGGGCTAGCAGTCAGTACCTGTAACAGCATAAACATCACGGTATAAGAGATGTCGTGATAAAGGAGAGTCAGATAGTTTTAAAAGGGATTAACTAACCTTCAGTGGCCGCCGGCGTATCAATTGTTTCATTCGATAAGAAACAGCCCAGCGTTGGCTGTCATTCAGAGCTTCAGGTTTTCCCGGTGGACGCGGAAATTCAGGCTTCCTTAGTCTTGGAGCCTCGTCGTCCTCAAGATACGGATTAACATAGTCCCAGACGGGATATTCGCCTATTGACCGCGGAGCAGAGGGGAGGTGTTTAAACGGCTAAACAGTCCCTTTTGGAAGGAATAGTAGCCGACCACTGGCCCCCAGACTTCTACCTGTGGGACTGGTGCCCTCTGCCAGTGTTTGTTACGGGGCGAAATGCACACGAGAAAGCACCTTACAATTTTGTTTTAAGTCAGGAAATGTGGGCCCATGGTCCGAGATGCGTTTTTATATCATTCTCGTCCAGCGTAACGCTGGGCCCTTCGTTCGTGACTTCGGAAGCCGATCGCTTCCGCGAAAATTGGTACATCCCTCGGTCTTAACCGAGGTTGGTTGTTGCCCCAACCGACTCCCCACACTAGACTCCCTTTTAATGGGAGCCTTCCCCTTTGGACTCCTCTTGGGAGGGTCTTCTTTTCCACCTACATCCTGACTCGCTCGTGACTGGTTTCTGTTCAAGCACTCGGAGACCGAGGCGAGATGAAATAGGGTTCCAGCTGCTTGGCAGCAGCACCGGACAGCCGAGTGAAAAGGTATCCAAGGCGAGACTGTTCATCCGGGAAGTGGCAGGCGTCAACAGCCAACTTCACCCTGGTCTGGGCAAGATATCGGTTCAGATCGGAGCGATCACCCTAGTGGCCATCAAGTAGGAGACCGGGATCCACCCACGGGGAAGCTCATGGAGAAGCACTCACTCTGGAGGAGAACAAAGAAGATAGTTAAGTTTGGTCAAGGTCTTCAATCACAGGGCCAAACCCCAAGAGGCTGCAAAATTGGCGATGAGCATCGGTTGGTAGTGCCTTGGTGAGTCCATCAGCATACATCTTCTTGGACTCTACCCAGTCGATCCGGATCGTCCCTCTCTGTACCTCCCGCCGCAGCCAGTGGTGGTGAATATCAACATGTCGTAATTTGGTATGAAGTTTCACAGATGGTTCGGTGAGTAGTCGAATAGTTTGGCGGTTATCACAATAAATTGTTAACGGTTGGTCCAATTCCGGTGATAATGCGTTAAATAGGCGAGAGATATAGATGGCTTCTTTTGCGGTCTGCGAGAGGGCGAGCAACTCGGCTTCGGTGGACGACGTTGTGACCGTATCTTGTTTGTTGGCTTTCCAAGACACAGGCCCTCCAAAGAGTTTCATGACGAATCGAGAGTTCTTCGGAGTCTGTTCTCCCACATAAACTGATGCCGTAATTGGAGGTTCGATGCAGCGATCACCAGAAAACGGGGGAGGATCAGGGATCTTGATAATTTTCGAGTGATCTGGAGACGAAGTAGCTGGAGGGAGAAAGAGCCGTGGGGGACAGAGGAGTCGGTTGAGTGAAACGATCTGTACGCGATATATCCGACGATGAGAGACAGCAGGTCGCGATGTTGGTTGGTTGACAGCCATATTGCACAACGTTTCGGGATTTGCAGCGTACAAGCCGGACTGCTTTGCTGACCATGCCACATGTACACACAGAGCCTCTTTGTACCGCCAGTGACTGTCGACAAAGCACCCGGCAGTTGCGGTGAAAGCTTGTTGAAATGGCGATGTCCAACAATTCAACGCGATTGATAGCTTCGCCTTCGGGGGTAGCCATGCAAGCATTTGCTTTTTCCTCGTTGACCATTTCTATGAGTCGGCGCGCAGCGGTTTTCGATGACATGATCGGAAGTTCATCTGATGGCTGAGTAACTTTTTAGGAGCTGAGCAGCCCCGGGCTTATAGTCAGTCCCTGACCAGCTCTCCGTGAGCCCACGGAGCCGACGGATTCGAAAAAGTGGTGCAAGAAAAAAGAAAAGGCGTACGGAGTACCTATGCCTGTATGCCGGCTGTGTGTCTTTAGAAGCCGAGCACACCCGGGCTCATAACTGTGAGCTGACCATATAGCCACTCCCAATTAAGTCACTAGGAAAGGTGGTGATACTATGAGTTGTCACTGATGAAATCAGTTTTCTTTGTCCTTCCTTTGCCTTGTATGTCATACTTGAGGACTCGGCAATTTCTTCCTTGAAATCCTTGATAATGGCACTCAAGTCGTCAACCTGTTCTTCCTGCCTCCGCCGGTTTCGTTGATTAGACGAAAGGCTTTTGCTAGCCTTCCTTTTGTTGTTGTTCGGAGTTGGCGTGTTTGGAAGAGGCGCTGGTGTGTTTGGAAGAGGGGACGAGGATTGGTTATGTTCTCCAACAGTCAAGTCGTCGTTTTCCTCAGAATCCTCGATGGCACTTTGTGCCGTCATGCAATTATTACCCGTGGCCAGTCGACCATTGAGCAGCTCCGCAAGAAGCAATCTATAAACAGGGCCTCTCTCACGGAATTTGCTCCTGTCGGGATGCATAAGGAAGTAAGCTTCCGCTACTTCATGATCGGTAACATATGTCTCTTTTTCAGGACACCATGTCCAACCTGATACCGATTCCTCATGGGCTTTCCATTCTCGCCATAACCCCTTGAATCTTCTCCATTTGTTGTCAACTTTATTTCTGTCAACCGGCCTGTCCGAAACGGCATTAATTCTAGCAATAAAACTCGTCCATACAGTCCATCTATAATTTCCGTTATCGGTTTCTTTGCCTTGCCGCTTTGCTTCCAACAATGTATGAAGTAGGGCTTCCTCCGTAGGACGCGACCAACTGAAAAGTGTGGCGCTGGCCCGAGCAGCGCGCCGGTTTGATGATGACGGCGGCGGCATTGATGATGAGGGCTCGGGGGGGGGGGCTCAGGAATTTGGGATTCATCATCGTCGTGATCATTGATGACTCGTTGCTGCGACGGCGGCCAAAGGGATTCACTGAGTTGCTGCGATGACGGCGGAAACAATGTCGCAGGGTCTGGCAGTTGTTGAAAATCTTCTTCTAATTGTTGGGACCCCATCGTCGCGCGGTGATAAAAAGCGCTGCTGAGGTAGCGAGTATAGGAAGAAAGCAAAGTCCTCCCCTTAACAATAAACCTACTAAAACGTATGGATACAGTCTGTAGTAATAACACTACGACAGATATGGAATAGCGCAGTGGAGAAGGAATCCATGACAACCACAGCTAATATAAATTAGCGTAGAACAGAAGAACAGAACAGAACGCAAATAGGGGTGGCGGTCAAACACAGCAGTAAAGTCTCGGCGATACGGAGAAACCAGCAAATGCGGGGAAATGCTTCCCCGCAATAATGATGATCTCCTCACAAGATTGGAGATCCGTCCGTTTCCATTTCCATTTCCATCCTCCCTTTGAACTTCCACAGACTCACAGTTGATATCTTCCACCAGAACAAAACACTCTATAGGATTAACCAGCAGAATGGCATCGTCGATTGCAAGAGCGAGTCGGATCCGTGAGAGTCACCAGTTCTTGTACTTCCCTGTGCGTTCTATTTGGAGGACGTATCTCACTAACCTGCATTGGAACATGATATAGGAAACCCGGCTTTATTGTGAGTCAGGGCCATGTTTTCTTAAGAGAACTTCAACTCATGTTCGTACGCTGACCAGAGTCAATCCAGCATTTGCGACATTCAGGAGAAGTTCAGACCAGCCATCCATGAATATCCTAAGCTGTACGCAGATCAATCGAACAGATTCAGTCTCGTTCATCCGTACCGCATCTCACTAACAAATACATATCACGGAAAATAAAATAGCATCTCAACAACCGACAAACTCCTCAGAGCAGCAAACACCCTCAAAACCCCAATCTATGTAACAACCCAGAACCGCTCGCGACTAGGCGATACCGTCTCCGAATTACAACCGCACCTAAAGTCCTCCAACCTCCGGGTAGACGCGGACAAGACGCTCTTTTCCATGATAACCCCCGACGTCAAGCCGCTGCTTCCGGACGCCCGACAGGATCGTCTTGATGCTGTGATTGCCGGGATTGAGTCGCATATCTGCGTTACTCAGACTGCGCTGGATCTCCTGGAACTGGGACATAGGGTGTATATTGTTGTTGATGGGGTTAGTAGCGTGAATCCCGAAGAGAGGGGAGTGGCGTTGGCCAGACTACGAGATGCGGGTGCTATCGTGACGTCGAGTGAGAGCGTTTTGTTTGAGGTTCTGAAGGATGCGAAGAGTTCGGACTTCAAGGCAATTAGCAATTTGGTGAAGGAGACGAAGGAGCAGACCAAGGATGCGTTGGGAGTGTTTGCTAAGATTTGAATTGGCTGACCTTTCACCTTTGTCATTCCAGCGTGGAGCGAAGCGACCGCAAATATACACTTGGTCGACTCCAGATGTCGGGGGTGTTGAGAAGAATTACGCCAGTCATGGTCCCTAGAAAGCCTCTAAAAATGTACCCTTGACTGTATGTATCAGATACTGTTACAAGTCCAGGAACTGCCACTTTTGGCGTCCACGCTCTGTCTGCAATTCTTCTCGGAATTCCTGGAAAAGTCTATCATATCCCGAATCTCTTGTTTTTCAGTCACGAGTTCTCTGATAGACCGGTCTCGTACTATATTCTGACTGTCGAAGACCAGTATTCGTCGACGGTCCTGGGTCTCCGACCTCACTGGACAACCGCTTTGTACCAAAAGGACTTGCCCCAAGGTCGGTCGCCCTCTCGGACTGCTCATTCGTTTCCTCCTTTCTCAGGGGAGATATCCTCGTATACATACAGGTGCGCATGGGCGTTGGTGTACGCTGCTCTGACCCATCTGATAAATGGCTGGGTTATACCCATTCTGTCGAGGACTGCCAGCAGGTAACGATGGTTTACCCGGTCATAGGCCTTCTCCTGGTCAAGGAAGAGGAGCCCCAGCTTTTCCTTTCGGACCTGGGCCCCGGCTATGGCGTATTGCACAGTGCGTATGTTATCATTCATCAGTCGGTCCTGGACATGGAGGAAGGCATACTGGTGTGTGCCAATGGTAGGACTCAGGGCCTGCACGAGCCGTTGCATCAGTATTTCCATATAGATCTTGTAGTCCACGTTCATGATACTCAACGGGCGGTCCAGGACCCTGGCCCTGGCTACCTCCACGGCGGCGACCTCGAAAGCTGCTGTTTAACGAGTCACGTGCCTTCCGAATAGTGACTTTGAAGCGTTCCGTCCTTGTTGCACTCTTCGCGATGAAGTCAAGAAACTGACCGTCGCTAATCATCGACTTCAACTCTTCCAACCGCTTGGAAGCTCCGGTAACGTCATACCCAGCTTCTGCCAGAGCCCTGCTAAGGTACCAGTTTGGCTTAGGGTAACTACCACCCCATTCTTCTACATCCATTTCCGGCGTACTTGGCCGGAGAAACAGTCCTGCACCCTGGACAACTTCCTGTATTTCCTGTTCCTCTCCGACGTAACGCGCCCTCCACCACTCCTCGATGGGAACGATATCGATGCCCAAGGCTCGGACATATTGGTTGACATGATCGTTCATGGACAAGCGGTACTGAAGCGTGCGGCGGAGTTTTTCTCGCCTGTCCTGCGGCAACTCATTCTTAACCAGGCTGTGAATTTCATCTAGGCACATCCGGTGAAAGACGTCATGACGGCGGCCCGCTCGCGACGCGATGTATCGGTCGGCCAGATAGAGGATGTTCTGCCGAGAACCGAGGCCCCTCCTCGTCGATCCGTAGCCACCCGTAGCTTCAGGATACGACGGGTTCGTTATTTCAGGGTGCCTCGTCTCCCAAGCAACGATCCTGGGATGCATGTCATCGACATAGTCCGCCTCGAATGTCTTCCTGTCATACTTCGGATGAGGATCCGATGGCGGCACCCTCTTGAGCTTGCAGTAATTACGTTTATACTCGTGTAGCTCATATCCGGTCCGCCGCCAGAATTTTTCGTTTCCGTCACTTACGTCTGAGAAGATGGGAGAGGAGCCGTAATCCGGGATACTGGCCGGAAGACACAACCGGTGAGACGTATTGAGGATGTCTCTGGTCATTTGCCGGTATGACATAAACTCATCCACATCCACATTCGAATCGACCGGGAGCTTCGTTGGCTCCTTGAAGAGCTCCTCCATGGTTGCTGCCGGAAAAAGACCGCCTGCATGCCTCTGTGACGATGACCAGACAAATCCCATAGATTCTTCCTGAGGTTCTGCTGCTGCCAGTACGGTTGGATTGGAGGCCTTGAAAACTGGTGTCTTAACCCAGTGGCCAGAGAAGCAAGAGGTCATATACAAGCAGACGTGGACATCGGGATGCCGGGATAGAATCTCGTTCAAGTCCCCAGGAGTCACCAGAGTTTCTCGCTTAGTGGATCCTATGAATAAACATCCTTTGGTGTCATAATCACCGTGCGAAAATATCATTACGAGGACAGGATCCCCGCCGGCAGCAGCCGCTTCAACGGAAAAACGTAATTCGTTGATGAATTTTTGTCGGAGGTCTTTCCCTTCCGGCGTGAGCGTGACCTTCTCGCGTGCGTGCGGTAGAGTTTCCGAGTCTAGGACAACCACCCGTTCCTCGAAAGGGTCCCCATGGAGAAATCCATCTTTCCATTTAGTCTGGATAGGTCTGATCACTTCCCGTGGTTGGCCAGTCTGCTCGTCGATATTGTCCCAGTCTTCTTCTGCTCCTTGCGTAACCTTGTTTTCGCCGCAGTATTTTTGAACAAGGTATTCCGGAGGCATGGAAGTTAGCCATTTTTGAGATTTCCCCATACCTATCAAGCCTAGCTACTGCAGCTTCATCGTGAGCTATAGGTAAGATGGAGCCTACCGTCTAGAACATGCATCCAGAGATAGAAATCTGATACCATCCAGCCATCTCCTAGGGATGGGCTGGCGCAATCCTTGTTGGAGTCACTGTCTTCGCTGGCTCCAAGGACAGAAACAATGTGTGTCCTTGGGCTGACATCCGGTGGAGCTCTTGTGTCTTTCGTCGGAAGGGTAAAGTTCAAGCGACTCCCCTCCATTGATGGTGGCTTCTGGCGAATGAATCTGGATGCGCGGTACGGTGTGGATTAAAATCTTCATTCAAAACAAGACACAAGGAAGAAATTAATTGATGTGGGTAGGATCTTGCGGTCCGACCCGATCAAACATCCAAGTGGGTCTATGTTATGCTTATCTCAGCCGGCGGGTCGGACT